>CM053791.1:269066667-269666667 GCA_028749045.1 Cupressus sempervirens | reverse complement strand
GCTAACAAATGCAAGTGCCATATTTTAAAAGGCAATGGGGATGGCCTTAAATAACATAATTGAAAGGTTTGTATTGGTTTACCTTGATGATATCAAAATATATTCAAAGGATATGGAAAATAATTTTGGTCATCTTAGACAAGTGTTCATAAGATTTAGAGAGTTTGGGGTATCTTCATATCCAAGAAAGTTTTTCTTTGCCACCAATCAAGGAAACTTATTAGGACACATTGTATATAAGGATGGTTTAACCATTGATCTAGAAAGAATAAAAGAAATACTTTCTCAAGCCCTTCCTAGTCATAAGAAAGGTTTGCAAATTTTTCTTGGTAGAATAAATTTTGTGAGGAAGTTTATCCCTAATTTAGCTACCATGGTGAAACCTCTTACATTCATGCTTAAGAAGAACATGGTCTTCTCATGGACCAAGGAAGGGAAAAAAGTTTTGAGGAGATCAAATCAGCCATAGCCTTAGCTCCTACTCTCATCAATCCAAATTTTGAGAAGGATTTCATTCTTTACACCTTAGTAGGTGAGTCAAGCATCTCTACTATTTTGACTTGAATGAATGATAAGAATGAAGAGTAACCTATTGCTTTCTTTAGTGAAGAGATTAAGGAATATGAAGATAAATATAGTTATGTAGAAAATTAAGCACTTGTAGTCATAAGAGATTTGAAGAAATTTAGACACTTTTTGTCTCATAACAATATCCATTTGTTAGTACCCCATGCCAGTGTGAAGGAATTTCTTTTGAACAAAGATATTAGTGAGAAGAGAGTAGGTTGGATCACTAAGGTAATGGAGTATGATGTGGAAATTTAGATTACCAAGTTGGTAATGGGAAAGGGATTGTGTAAATAGATGATCTCATCTTAGGAGTCAAATGAGGAAGTCACTATGGTATTGAAAAAACAATAAGAAGTAAGAAATCATGGTCCAAGGAATTGAATGGATGACATGATAATGCCTTCTTTTCAGAAAATGGATATCCTCAAGGGTTGGATAAGGCTAAAAGGAGGTAATACATGTTGCATTCAATTCCTTATGCCATAATAGATGGTATCCTTTTTTAGAGAGATTTTAATGGAGCCCTATTGAGATGCATTGATATAGACCAAGATAAAAGAGTGATCGAAGAGATTCATGATGGCCCTAATGGTGGCCACTTTTTAGCAAGGACAACTAGAATGAAGATTATAAGAGTTGGTTATTGATAGCCATCCCTATTCCATGATTGTCATAAGTATGTGAGGAAGTGCAAAAAATGTGCCTTCTTCTCTAGTAAGCAAAGACTTGCAACTCTTTCTCTTCATCCCATTTAGGTGGATTAGCCTTTTACTCAATGGGGATTAGATTTTATAGGCCACAAAAACCCTACTTCAAGTTCAGGTCATAAGTGGATCCTAGCTACTATAGTTTAATTTACTAGATGGACAGAGGCAATAACATCGAAGAATACTACAAAATCTTCATTTATTGAGTTCCTTGATGGAATTATTACCAGGTTTGGTGCCCCTTCAACAATTATTTTAGATAATGCAAAATATTTTGTAGGAGCTCAAATTTGTGCATGGGCAGTTGATCATAATATCTACTTGAGCACATCCTCAAACTACTATCCTTATGGAAATGGATTTCCTAAATCATCTAACAAAAACCTAATCAAGATTATGAAAATGACTATAGAGGATAACCAAAGGTGTTGGCATCAAAACTTAAAGACAACATTGTGGGCTGATAGACTAATAGACTAACACCTAAGAGAGCCATAGGAAATTCACCCTTTCTGTTGGTATATGGTAGGGAAGAAAGGTTTCCAATTTCATTAGAATTCCTATCTCTAGAATTGGCTTATCATCAACAATAAATGAAAAGGAGCATTGATAAGAAGGCCAGGGTCAGAATCTTCAGAGAGGGTGATCTGGTATTAAAGTGGGATGCAGATAGGGAAAAACTAGGGAGGCACTCAAAATTTGATGCACTATGGAGTGGTCCCTATGTCATTATCAATTGCAAATAGGCCAATGCTTTTCAATTAAGAAGGCCTAATGGTGAAATTATACTTATTCCAGTTAATGGGATATATCTTAAGTCCTGATTTTGATAAAAGATGAGTATTTCATGTATATAGTTAGCTTAGTTTCCTTCCTTTGGTTTCCTATTTTCCAAGAATTTCATGAGAACATGTGTTTTAGTAGAGGTTGTAGAGGATTTTGTTTCCTAGTTTTAGTTGTAGAGAGTTAGTTTTGATGTTCTTGGGTATTTTTTCTATGATTTTAGGGTTTCTACCAAGAAGATCTTCATGATTTCTATGAATCTATTGCCCAATGGATGCATGAGCTACTGGTCAATGCATAGCTAGCTTGCATCCCCACTGAGTTGCTAGATTTGTTGGTCATTTTTTCCTTTCCACGAAATTTACATGTTTAAATTCAAACATAATAATGTTCACATATTTTAAAATTCAAGTAGAATGGGGAAAAAATACCTTATACTAAAACCTTAGATTATATTTTAATTCCTAGGCAATTATGCACTTTAATATTTTTGTGGGCCCGCAACTTCCCCATCATCGAATCTTTTCATGATCTTTGGTTGTTGCTATGTCACTATGTAGGGTTGTAAGGTAGTTATTTCATGCGACAATAACATATTGGTGGACACCCTTCCTATCAGAGCACATTGGTAGTTTTTTGGTTTCTCATTGGCTAAGGTAATGACTGTGCAAGGTGTGGGCTAGTTCCTTCAGTGCATTATACCCACCGTCAGATCATGGATCATCTATGGTTGTTGCTTTGTTACCTTGTAGAGTTGCAAGGTAGTTATTTCATGTGATATATTGAGCACTTTCCACATTTATTATGGGTCCCATTTCCCTTCATGAGCTATAAAAGGAGACTAGTTAGAACCATAATGTGGACATGTCAAAATACACTAGAAATATTGTGCCATTTCATTGGCTGAGATGCGGACTTTGTAAAGAGGTGGGCTATTTTATGTTTTACTATTAGATGGAGAAAAAATGATCTATCTTTAGCTATATCGACATAGCAAGGATTTTCCACATGTCCTAGTGGGCCCAGTTTAGTAGGCATAGTTAGATTGACATTGCGGTTAGAACTAACAATATTGTAAACAATTATGGTTAAATTTTGAGGGGTGACACAATCAAGGTGATTTGATGGTCAAACACACAAGGACTCTTTGAGGTGGTCAAAAGAAATAACCCTATTGGCCCTTGTGGCTTATTCTAGTTGCTTGACTATGTTGACCTACTAACTTTGCTGATTTGTAAGCTAGAAATAAAGGAAAATTTGGTTTTCTTGAATAGTTTGATCTTTCTGATCAATCCCAACCACTCCAAGATGATGCTAGGTTTTAATGGCATAGAGGAAACTCTTCCCACTATTTGATCATCCATTTTGAGGAGTTTCAACATTGATTGGCACCATTTCTATCACTTTAGAGTTTTCTCTAGTCAGGGTTTCCATGATTTTCATGACTCTACAAGTGTACCAAAATCAGATCCATTGTTTGGATCGTATTGATTATTCTCTAAGCACTTAATAGTAGTAGTTGAGGAGTAACTTTCAATTGAAAATATCTCAATTATGTTTGAACTATAAAAGAAAATT
This sequence comes from Cupressus sempervirens, assembly GCA_028749045.1. NCBI lineage: Eukaryota > Viridiplantae > Streptophyta > Pinopsida > Cupressales > Cupressaceae > Cupressus > Cupressus sempervirens. The sequence continues at coordinate 269,663,029 of CM053791.1, read as the reverse complement.
TTTAATTTTTTCTTAAGGTTTGACCCTCTCTGTATCTTTGGCATTGCTCTGGCATGTTACTATAAATCTCCTTTTCCTTTGAACTATATGGCATTCTACCTTATCTCCTTTAGCCATTGATCTATTGTGCAACACCTATTTTCCTCTCATTAGTGGATTTTAGATATCTGCAATCTTGCATGACTATATCTTGACCTATGAATGATATATTATTAGCATGAATGTTGATGCTATGAGAAAATATTATAGAATAGTGTTATGACTTTTTTTATCATTGATGAAAACATAATAAGATTGAGAGAGTAGTAGACTAAGATTTATGTATCAAAGACATCACATTGTGTATCTACCCAATCGTAGTTAACAACATATACTACAACATGTATTTGACATGTGGTCAAGTGCACAAAACTTGAATCAACATCATACAAAAGATATTAATGATGTACTAAGAACCACAAGAAAATAGAGTATTGGGAAAATAGATTCTATTATATGATCAATATAACATATTGTGCTTGGAATAAAGGGTTGCATAGTTAACTAGAGGAAGTACACTAAGCACTGATGATGTCAACAAGTACACAGGTATAGAAGTCACATGTGTGAAAGTTTAGAAACAACTGTGAGCTAACATCATTAATTAAAAATGTATTTCTTTTAATTAAATATGGAGCCAACTCAAATGAATGTTAAGTGTATGAAGCTGACTCTAAAGATTAATAATTGAGTATTGTATAAAGGAAAGGTGTTTTCCAAGTTCTAAAAGTAGTAGTTGTGATTGTGAAGTAGAGAAGACCTGTGAATTGTGAAGTAGAAGAGAAGAGTAATCTACTAATGTGTGTAAGTTACTTTAAGGGTTACTAATGAGTTCCATATCTTTTTGCATGATTTGAAGGTGAAGGAGTCAAACATTCTAGATAGAGAAAGAGAAAAGAGATTATTCTACATCAATTATTCTGAAAGGAATAGTACCAAGATTAGTTGGACAGTGGGTTCATTGATCTGATCCTAAAGCTATTTGGATAGTGGATTCAACTACCTTCTTCAACTCCTAATAGGGATTCAAAGTCTCCTAATAGGGACTCTTTATACTAAGCATTGTAACAGACTCCTAATAGGGTCTATCCTCTAACAAGTAACATTTAGATTAGTACATTATTCTGTGGGCATCACTCCCACTAGGGTTTTCTCTTAGATTAAGGGTTTCCCTAGTCAACATATTTGGTGTATATGTGTATGCACATTTCTTTATGATTACTATTTACTTTGGTTGATAAAGTAAGAATTTTTTAAGATTGATAAATAACTGATTCACCCCCCCACCCTCTTACTTATATTGGTGAATTATTACTTCTAACAATTGGTATTAGAGCCTCAAGTCCTTGAAAGAAAGTCTAACAACTTTGGGAGATCCATGGCAAATATTTTCAAAAAGGAAAGTCCTAGATTTGATGGCACAAACTACAATAACTAGAAGGATAAAATGAAGACTCATCTCTTGTGCATGGGACCAAGATATTGGCTTGTGACCAAGACATCCAAAAAAATCATAAGAGAAGACAATCTTGAAACCTGCACTGAAGAATAGAGAGAAGTATTTATGTGCAACATAAGGGAAAGAGAAGCAATAGTATCAGTATTACTTGAAATTGAGTATAGTTAGGTAAAACTACTTAAAACTTCTCATGAAATTTGGAAAACTTTAGAAGCTAATTATGAAGGTGATACACATGCAAAAATAGTTAGATTGAAAAATTTGTATAGCACATTTCAAGATGCTAGAATTATGGAAGATGAATTTGTGAGAAGCTATGTTGGAAGAATATCTAAGATTGTTCCAAGAATCACATCTCTTGATGGAAAGAAATTTAATGAAGAAGTGATATGGAAGATCTTGAAAAGTCTGACACCACCTTTCAAGTTAGTGGCACAAATGATTCAACTAATAATACCTTGAACTACTAATTTCACCAAAGAGAAATTTCTTGGTAGATTGGAAGCTACAAATTTTCATTTAAAATAGTTTAGAAAATTGGAAAAAGTTGAGACAACACTCAATGCATTAAACATCAAACCTAGTTTAACAAGGAGAACAAAAACATAGGGAGACATTTCTAGTAGCAAATCCATTGAAGAAAAGATCCAAGAAGGAGTGGCTCTTCTTGTGGAAAGAGAAAAAAATGGTAAGAATATCTTTAAATGTTGGACTTGTAATGAATATGGTCATTATGCATCTAAGTGTCCTAAAAGAGAAAGGAAGTTTAAGGGTAGATTCAAATCTAGAAGATCTAGAAATTGTTTATACGCTAATGAAGAAGAAGATGAAGAAGAATTTGATCAAAGAAAAAGTGAAGATGAATTAGGATTTGTAGCTATAAAAGAGGATGATTTTGATAGAGAAATCAGAGAAGAAAGTGTGCTAATTTCACAAGTTGAAAAGAAAGATTGGATCATTGATAATGGTTGTTCACATCACATGACTAGTGATATGAGCAAGTTTGTCAAATTTAGAAGTTATGATGGATGAATTGTCAGAGTAGGGAATAATGTAGCCTATCATATTATAGGAATTAGATCTATAACACTTGATGGTAAAACATATACTAATGATTTTTATTTAGTTGATGGACTTAAGCATAACTTGTTGAGTGTTGGACATCTTATGGACAAAGGCCATCAACTACAATTTGGAAATGATACATGCATTATCAAGAATAAGGAAGGAAAACTACTTTTTATTGGTACAAAAACTAGAGGTAATGTATTTCAATTAAACTCCCTTGAAATAACATGTTTGGTAGCAAAGATTGACAACAGTTGGTTATGGCACAGAAGATTTTTTCAAATTAACTTTGATAACATTGTGAAGGCCAGTAACACACTTGCTGTGAGAGATTTTCCCAAAATCTCTAAGCCCACTGACACTATTTATAAGGAATACATTTTGGCTATGTAGCAAAGAGTCTCATTTCCTAGCAAGTAGTTTTGTACTACATAAAAGCTAAAGCTGGTACATATAGATCTGAGTGGTCCTACAAGAGGAAGAGGATTCTATGGAGAAAGGTACTTTATGATTTTTGTTGATGATTTTACTAGAATGATGTGGGTAGCTTTTCTTAAAGAGAAAATCAAAAGCATTTGAGAAATTTAGGATATTTAAGAACAAGGTTGAAAATGAATCTAGAGTTAAGATCAAAAGCTTAAGATTAGACAAAGGAGGAAAATTCACCTCTAGAGAATTCAATATCTATTGTGAAGAACATGGCATCAAGAGACAACTATCCTCAACCCATACACCTGAGCAAAATGGGATTGCTAAAAGAAGAAACAAACCAATTGCTGAAGTAGCAGAGCTATGTTATTTAAGAATGATGTACGAAAGACCTTTTGGATAGAAGTAGTCAATATAGTAGTATACACACCAAATAGAGTATAGATTAGGAAAGATATGGAACAAACACCCTATGAATTATGCTTTGGTCACTCACCATCAGTCAAGTACTTCAAGATAGTTGGAAGAAAATGTTACATAAGAAGAGATGATGATATTGGTAAATTTGATTCAAGGAGCAATGAATCTATGTTTCTTGGTTATTCATTGAAAAGTAAAGCTTACACATGTTTCAACTATAGAAAAAAAACTATAGTAGAGTGTGCAAATGTTAAATTCAATGAAAAGTTTGGTACTAAGGAAAAGATAATGGAATATAACTCTGATGGAGATGATTACTCTAGAAAGGCTAATAGAAGTAATGAGATTTTCTTCATGACTAACAATGACTTGTAGAATAATGTGCAAATTGAAAATGTGAGAGAAGAACATAGCATAGTACCTGAAATAAGAATTTAATCAGCAACTCCTCCAAATAGGAAATTGATAAATAATTATCCTAAAAATTAGATAATAGGTAGTAAAGGAAAAGGGCTAATGACAAGGAGCAGAATTAATGAAGAACTATGTTTGATATCTCAAGTAGATCCAAGAAGTGAAAATGAAGCAATCAAAGACAATTATTGGAAAGAATCAATGAAGGAAGAACTTTAGTAGATAATCAAGACTGAAACATGAGAATTGGTTCCTAGACCAAAGGACAAAAATGTGATTAGCACAAAATAGGTATTTAGAAATAAAATGAATGAACAACGAGAAGTGATAAGAAAAAAAGAAAGACTTATATGCAAAGGTTATTCTCAACAAGAAGGAATTGAGTATGAAGAAACATATGCACCTATAGAAAGAATGGAAGCAGTCAGAATGTTCCTAGAATATGTAGTAAACAAGAATTTTAAGGTATATTAGATGGATGTTAAGTCAGCATTTTTAAATGGAGAACTTGAAGAAGTTTACATTGAGAAATTAGAGGGTTTTTCTTTAAAAAAACAAAAGGACATGGTTTGCAGACTAAAGAAATATAGATTAAAACAAGCAGCATGAACCTGGTATGCAAGATTGGACAAATACTTAGCAAAGCTTGGATTTGCTAAAGGAACAACAGATGGTAACTTGTATTTAAAGAAAATAGTCGATGGTTTGCTAATAATCATTGTATTCATTGATGACATCATTTTTGGTGGAAATGATGAAGTCAATAACAAATTCTTAGAGGACATGAAGAATGAGTTTGAAATGATCATGATAGGTGAAATGAAATTTTTCTTGGGATTTCAAATTGTTTAGAAAAAAGAAGGTATCTTTATTTCTCAAACCAAGTATTTAAAGGATTTACTGAAAAGATTTGGTTTAGAAAGTTGTAAATCTATTGGAAATTCTATGGTAATTGGTCATAAATTATCTAGTAAAGATGAGACACCTATTGTTGAACAAAAGAAGTACAGATCTATGATTGCAGGTTTGTAGTATCTCACTCATAGTAGACTAGATATAGCCAATGTAGTTGGAATTGTGGCAAGGTTTCATGCTGATCCTAAGGAATATCACTATGTAATAGTAAAAAGAATATTTAGGTATCTGAAAGGAACATTAGATTATGGTATTTGGTATGATAGAAATAGTTACTTTACTCTTTGTACCTATATAGATGTTGATTGGGTAGGAGATAGGGATGACAATAAAAGCACTAGCGGAGGAGCATTTTTCTTAGAGGAAGATTATTTTCTTGGCTTAGAAAGACACAACATTGTACCTCACAAAGTACTATAGAGGCAAAGTATGTTGCAATAACAAATAATTGTAATCAAGTCATATGGATAAAGTAGATGATGAAGGATATTGGAATCACATTCACATAACTTATTATCATTTACTATGATAACACAAGTATAGTCAACATGCCAAACAATCTTGTTTTGCATTCTAAGACTAAGCACATTGCTATAAAATATCATGTGCTAAAAAAAAAATTGCAGAGAAAGAAATTAGATTGGAATACATCAGCACTAAAGAATAGATTGCAAACATTTTCACAAAGGCCTTACCAAATGATACATTTGAGTACCTGAGAGGTATGGTTGGGGTTATGCCCCTACCTAGCTCAGAGTAAAATATGTAGAGGTGCATTAGTCTAAGGTACACAACACCATTGTTAGACTAGACTAAATACTAATGCTTCCTCAATGGGGGAGTATTTGTGATGAACATAGTCAGTCAAGGACTCTTAGTAATAGGTAATTAGTATACAATAGTATCTTTAGATGCTTGTATCATTCAGTTATATGTAAAGATTATAAAGAAACATACCAGCTTGTGGTTATTCTAATAGATTGTTATATGTTCTATTCTTGTACTACCTTTGACATTGATGTTAATGGGGGAGAGAGAGTGATATGAAAAACATTAGAATGAGAGAGAGTGATATAAAACACATTAGAAAGAACTTGCACTATGGGGGAGTAGTGTTGAAGAACTTACATTAAGAAAGATTTGATTGATGAAGAAAACTCATTAGTATTTTTGGAACTATATGTTTTTCATCTATGTTTCCATCAATGCCAAAGGGGGAGATTATTAGCATGAATGCTGATGCTATGAGAAAAAATTTTAGAATAGTGTTATGACTTTGTTTTTCATTTATGACAACATAGTAAGACTAATAGAGTAGAAAACTAAGATTTATGTATTGAAGACATCGCATTGTGTATCTTCCCATGCATAGTTAACAACATAAACTACAACATGCATTTGACATGTGGTCAAGTGCATAGAACTTGAATTGACAGTGTAGAATAGAGTATTGGGAAAATAATTTATGTTGTATTGATCAATATAACATATTGTGCTTGGAATGAAGGGTTGTGTAGTTAACTAGAGGAAGTACACTAACCACTGATGATGTTAGCAAGTGCACAAGTATAGAAGTCACACGTGTGAAAGTTTGGAAATAATTGTGAGATGACAACATTAATTAAATATGTATTTCATTTAATTAAATATGGAGCCAACTCAAATGAATGTTAAGTGTATGAAGCTGACTTTAAATATTAATAATTTAGTATGGTATAAAGGAAAGGTGTTTTCCAAGTTCTAAAAGTAGTAGTTGTGATTGTAAAGTAGAGAAGACTTGTGAATTGTGAAGTAGAAGAGTAGAGTAATCTACTAATGTGTGTAAGTGACCTTAAGGGTTGCTAATGAGTTCTAGATCTATTTGCATGATCTAAAGGTGAAGGAGTCTAACATACTCGATAGAGGAAGAGCAAAGAAATTGTTCCACATCTATTATTCTAAAAGGAATAGTATCGAGATTAACTAGATAGTGGGCTCATTGATATGATCCTAAAGCTATTTGGACAGTGGGTTCAATTACCTTCTTCAAATCCTAACAAGGTTGGAATCTCCTAATAGGGATTCAAAGTCTCCTAATAGGGACTCTTTGTACTATGGATTGTAATAGATTCCTAATATGGTCTATCCTCTAAGAAGGAATATTCAGATTAGTAAATTATTCTACGGGCATCACTCCCACTAGGGTTTTCCCTCTGATCAAGGCTTTTCCTAGTCAACATATCTAGTGTATGTGTGTATGCACATTTCTTTATGATTGTTGTTTACTTTGGTTGATAAAGTAAGAATTGTTTAAGATTGATATATAACTGATTCATCCCCCCCAGTTATATTGGTGAACTATTACTTCTAACATATACAAGTGAATCTCATCTTCCTTATGTCATTTATTTGGGTTTTCTAATCTACATGTGATTGTTAGATTAAAACAAGTCTGGGTATGCATATATTTTAGTGTCATGATGGTTTAAAAGTGCATGTATGGGTATAGATTGGTTTGAACACTCTATTACAATGAACCACCCCTTAGGTTATAGTAGAAAGATAATATTCATTCATGCATTCCTTCTCTCTTTTCCTCTCCAAGTGTAGTTAGGTGCACCTTGATATTTAAGGAAGTCAGCCTGCTCTAGAGACTCAACCTCGTAGTTCAATTACCATAGCTTGGAGATTTTTTCCATGTTTCACAAGGTTATCTTTAGGTATAAACTTTGGACAAGGATACAAGCTTTTGTGATGAAAAAGAATTAGAGAAGTATATTGAAATAATAAGGCCTTCGTCATTGATGTTAATGGGGGAGAAGTGTGCATGAAAAACATCTTATAGTTGAATGGGAGAGAGAGATTGTTGTACGTATCTCTAAATTAGGGAGATTTAGAGAGATTCATGAATATCTCTATTGGGGAGATATACATCATGAAGATATAGAATAGAGCAGTATCCAAAGGATTTCAAATTTGATTGATGAAGAGAATTTGAAAACATGAGAACAACAACAATAGAGTATTGTTAGGTATTCTTGGAACTTAGATGCTTTTCATCTATTTTGCCATCAATACCAAAGGGGGAGATTGTTAGCATGAATGCTGATGATATTCCTTTGGGGGAATATCCTAGGAATTGGAGACTATTGCCATGTTGCATTCATGATTGTGTTTGTCATTGGTGTCAACATACTAGTACTTTTATGAAGACTAGTAAAGTAGTAGACATAGATCATACTTGTATAGATAGAGTTTCAAATGTTCAAGTGAAGGGAAATTAAGGACATGTTTTACTTTGTGTCTTAATGATGAGGTTAAATGTGCGTAATCTAAGTCAAAGATGTACATAAGTTACAAGTGATTAATTATCTTATTATAATTAATGGGGAAAGCCTAAAGACTAACTCAAGGAATTATTTTGAAGATAGGGTATATAGGAAATATGTTTTCCTTTTTGTAAAGTGTTTTTTTCAAAGTGATCAAGGAAGTGCAAAAAAGAGTAGCATATTTGATAAATGTGAGTAAGAGATCAAAGAGATTATTGGATGTGAGGTTTATGATCTAGTATCAAGATCATAAGAAGTAGAGGTCTACTTGACATGATAGAGAAAGAGGAAGTAAGTACAATTCTATTATATTATTTTGAAAAGAATAATACAAAGATCATTCATACATTAGGTTCATTGGTCTTGCCCTTGAAGCTATTTGGAAAGTGGGTCCATCTGCCTACCACAACTCCTAACATGGTTAGAATCTCCTAATAGGGATTCAAAGTATCCTAATAGGGACTGATATGTACTGAATATTTTTATAGACTCCTAATAGGGTCCATCCTCTAACAAGGGATATTTGTATTACTACATCATCTTGTGGGTATGGTCCCACTGGGGTTTTCCCTCTAATCAAGGGCTTCCCTAGTTAATATATCTGGTGTTATTGTGCATGAGTATCTTGTTGTGGTTTTTGATTATATTACTCATATGGTTAAGTTTTATAAAGTTTGATATTGGAGATAATAGTTGCGTTGCCCAAAATTCTCTCTCACCAAAATTTAATTCAAATGTCTAAATCCACCCAATGGTCATAATGTTTAAATATTCAAATATTTGAATAGTGCATAAGGATATATCAAAACTTTGGTTTATCTATCTTACCCTAGGTCTAAAGCTTTTCATGTTATATCTTTAAAGGGCTTTAAGTTGTGACCATGTGATAGCCTTCATCACATGTTCATGAGTAGTTATAACTTAACTGTGTTTCCAATAGTGATGGTGTGAGGCAGTTTGCTTCAACTATTAGTGCAACATCAAGACAATTTTTATGACTGTAGGTTTTAAGTTGTGATGTTGTGTTCTAGTTGTCGCATGGTTACAAGGAGGAATAACATATGCAATTTCCAATCAAGGGCCCATTTCATTCTAGCTATAGATCTAATTGATCCAACTCTTATCATTTTCCTACTTCTTGAAGATGCATGACCTTTATCTTTTTTGGGGAAGTGCCTAGTCACCACATGTCTAGGTGGGGCCAATCTTAGTGAAGGAAGATAGTAAAGTCTCTTTGCCTTGTTGAGGCATTGCAGGTATGTTTTTTGTGTATGAAATGAGGCTATAAATGGTCAATTGATAAACCCTCAGGTAAAAATGCTTCAACACTTAAGTCACAATGTTGCAACAAGGTCAATGTTGGTTAGTTTCTACATGTTCATAGGAAGTTTGAGGTTAACCTTGGTTAAGGCTCCAATGGAGTGACTTCATGTTCTTGCATAGTCATAGAGTCAAATGGTTAACCCATGGTCATAGTTATGACTAAACAATGTCCAAATTTCAAGTCCTAACTCTACAAAAAAATGGTACGGTCTTGACCTTTCAATCAACTCTATGTCAAAGGATTGTCAGATGGTTTGAGAACTATTTTGATGCTATGATTCAAGGATTGGTCATGTGGTTGGGTTATCATATGATAGTAGTTATTAAAGGATCATGAACCAAAGAAAAGCCTTTCCTAATGTCACAATAGTCAATGATCATAGGATCATAGGGAAGAATGGTCAAAGTTTCAATACCACAATAGGAAGTAGACTCCTAATGTTATAAAGTTTTGATCTTATGATAAACATGCAGTTGTAAGATCTCAAGGCTTATGTTTCTGATTGTCGATGCTATAATGGAGTATATTTTGTCTATTGTAGGGTTGTAAGTGTTTAAAGGATAACTGCCAAAAGCACAACATGGTTTTCCTAACCATTATCATTAGATCATAGATACAAAAGTAAAGAGTTTTGATGTTATGATAACCTATGTATGATAAGATTGATGGACAAGTTAGAAAAGGTTAAGATGTCACAATGTGTGTTCATTTTATGTTCAGGCCATTGTAAGATTGAAAAGCCCATAATAATAGAATTCATTTAAGTTATGATGGTATGACAAATGGTTTCATCATATGATCACAAGGTAAGTTTCTCAAGCTTCTAAGGCTACCATAAGGTGTTTGTCATATGATCATGACATCATCACATCATAAAGGGTGGACAAGGGAGTAGTTTTAATGTTTGATCTCAACCATTGATTTCTAGATGATCAATGCTTAGTGGATGCTTGCATTTTCAAAATGATTGATCTTTAAATTGAATGCAGCTAAATGCCTAGTTGCCACATGGCCTAGTGGGTCTATTCTTCAGTATGGGTTGGCAAGGTTTAAAATATTTGTTAGCATAGTTGCTAGGTGGATGCATTCTACTAGTCAAGGATAGGGTTTTCATTATTATTTCAAAGCTTTTGATGATCATCACATCTTTTCAAATCAACAGATGGTAGATATGCACATTCTGACAATGCTCAAACTTTAGCTATTCTAGGAAAATGAGAATGTACCAAGTGCCCTAGTAGGCCAAGCTCAAAGGGTCAAGGTTGGTTGCATCATCCCAACTCTATTATTTTAGTCATCAAATGAAGTTTTAATTGATCAATCAATGTACTTTATTAATACCTTGAAATAGGTAAAGTTTTGATTAACTGATAACAAGCATTTTTATTAGTGTTCATCACTACCATGAGATCCTCCTTGATCAATGATAGACATTTCTACTCTGTTTTAAGGTGTGAGGTTCCTAGCTAATGTAGGATAATGATAATGCAACACATGTCCAGGCTAGAGAAAGGGTCTTCCAATCTTATAATGTGGTGTTGTTTGTAGGATCAAAGAAGAGAAAAGTCAAAGCTCCAATGTTACAATATCAAATTATCATAATATCATAAGGATGACCACTCATGAGAAAATGGAAAGAAAGGACCGATCTAATGATAAACTACTATCATGAGATCATAGGCAATGTTAAAGGGTCTTCTAAAGCTACGAAGAGGAGGAAGTCATATGATCCTAGGATCATAAGATTGTTGGATGCAAAAAGGTAAAGGCTAATTTTAGAGCAGTCAAATGAAGCGTGTCAATCTTACAATGAAGCAATGTCATAAGATTGCAAGTGCAAGTGAGGATGTGTCAATCTTATGTTATTTTTGAGTGTCTAGTAACATGTGAGCATTGAAAGGCTAACAAACTAAGGTTTTTGGTATGACTTATCTTCTGTTTCGTGAAGTATGACATTGCATTGTAATGATATAGTGTTTGTATGTGCACTTTGTATGATTGGTGGAAATGTGAATTTTGTGTATAGAGTATAGCATAATAGTAGTGTGATTTTTTTAAATTTTTTTTTGAAGAAGGAATAATAAGATATTAAATATATCAGTAACACTCAAGTTTTGATATCACTCTATATATCTTGTAAATCACTATATGCTTTGAATGAACATTAAACTCCTATTTTGTAATGTTAATAAAACTCCTAATAGGGTTGAGGCCTCTTACAAGGCCTATTCCTCTAAAAAGGATATATGAACAATACTAATGTAATAGACTCATAATAGGGTCAATATCTTTCACAAGATACTTTTGATTAGTGGATCATTTTGTGGGTACCATTCCCACAAAGATTTTACCTTGACTAGGGTTTCCCTATTTAATAAATAAAGGTTTTATGAGTTTCATTATATTATTCTTATGTTTACTTTATATTTTAAACATCTATAAAACTTTAAACTTTTTTGATGATATCAATAATTGGGCAAGAGTTTGTGGAATAGTAATTCAACCCCTCTCAACATTTCCTATTTCTAACATCCCATGTGTAGGGGAAATTTTGTATGACCAAAAGGTATTAACTATCTTTTTAATAATGAATGTCTTTATTCAAAGTTACTATTTTTAGTTAGTTGTTCATTTGAGATCAAAATATTCTAATTTATTTGCTAGAGGTTCACATTGGTTATATCACCCTACTAGAAAAGCTTCATTACATGATCATGTTTTGTTTTAAATATATGTATTTTTGGTTTTGGTAAAGAGGTACAATTTTTTGAATTCAGTAATGAAGGATTTAGAGACCTGAAAAAGAGGCCCCATGTTGGTTAACTAGGGTTGTGAAAAACATAAAACTATAGATAATTTTTTAAAATTTCTCTAATGGAGCTATGATAGTCAATCGGGTTAATCAATGGAGAGATATGGTCTATGTATGTCGCACTACATAAAATAGAAAAAAAAAGATTCCTTCAAACACTCATTCAACTTAAAGAAGTTTTTTGGGACTTATTCAAATGTGATAAAAGATAAATAATAATATTTTTGTGATGTTTGGCCTAAAAATTTGGGTTTAGAATTTCTAGTACCTTCTTAGATAGTTTAAATCCTCTATATAAAGAATGCCCACATATAACTTATGTAGGGAAAATTTGAGGTTGTATATGGTTGCTTTAGCTTGAAGAATATTGTAATGAAAATATCCAAGGCACTATGCATGTTACATTTATGATTATTGTAGTTTCATTTTATTGTAGATAATAGAAATTAAGCTTCATATTATTTCAATTATTCCTAGTGCTTATAAATTTTTTTTATTTGCCTATTTTGTTGTGTGTGTGTTTGTGTTGATAAGGGGAGTACCCTTCATCAAGTTCATGAGCTACAATACTTGCTAAAGGTTTTGCAAATCAGTATTATGGGGAAGTGGGTTTAACCTTGGGGGAAACTCTACAGTTATGTATGTCTAATTTGGAGTACTACTTGAATGAGAGACCTCCTCAAAAGTCCCAATAATTCACTATCATGAACATCACCTTTATGCAATGAGTGATAAGTTTTCGATTCATTCTTACATAGACGGGTTCTTGTGAACCAATGCTCGTGAAAAATGTCACATAGTTGAATCTTGGTAGTGATATCTTAATTACTAATGGAATATCTATCATAAATTTTCCTTCCACCACCATCAAACTATCTATTGTGGATTGTAAATTATTTACTTTGAGAAACTATAACTATTAATTGTACTCTATAGCTAGAAACTTATTTAGAATGAAATGATATATTCACTTTTCTATTATTTCTATCTTGATTATATTTTTCTTGAGTAATTCATACTCTAAATTAAAATTATTTTACTATGGTGAATAATTCATTTTACCCTCTCCCACATCATTAAATGAATGTCTTTGAATTTGGAAAATATCCCATTAACATCACCTAGATGTAATATGTGCAAGTATTTCATTCATTCTCATGAGAGATGATTTGTTGTGAAGTAGTACTAGTGAAACACAAGTCAATCGTTGGAAACTACAATTGAAGCAATTGTTATGTTGTCATTGATGTCAAACATAAGGGTAAGAAAGAATTTAAAACCTACTAAAGAGATATTTACTATAAATGTTGAGTTCCATATCTCTTGATAGAAAACATAAGAACATAATGATTACCAAGTGACAACAAAATTTAAAGTTTGTAAAATAATATAGATTAAAATCAACACAATTAAAATTTTGAATTATTCAAAGTGCATGGAAGCTAAGGATTGATAAGCTAGCATATTTAATGCATGATGAGAGTTTTTTAAGTAGTGAAAGGAAATAACTTAATCAAAAGTTTCAAGAAGAAGAATGAAGAATAAAGTGATTGAAGGATTTGATGAATATGACTGAACCCTAAGATCGAAGGTGATGTTTAAGCAAAAAAAATAAAAAATTACCTATTTAAGGAGGCATAAGAGATTTTTTCTAATGTTGGTTCATTTTTTATTGGAAATCTTATGAAGACCATAGCAAAAAAGGTGAAGTTTGAAGAGTTTGGTGAGGAGTGATTGCTTGACAAAATTCCAAGAAGATTAGTGATGGAGATGTCAATGAAGGCTAACCAATAAACAAGTAAATGAGTGAATGGAGATCTAAATTTTCAAAGCGAGTTATACATTATAGATCAAACCTATTGTTACATATTAACCATTGTGGAAGGAAAGAGCCTTTAATCAAGAATGACCTAATAGTCATTTTCTGAATATTTTCATCAAGGTGATATTATAAAAGAATAATCCAAAGTCCTCTAACAAGGCCACTCCTAATAGGGTCATTAAATCCTTTGATAGAGTCACATTTAATAGTGTGTTGTTTAACCTTTAACATGGTTATCTCTTAACTGAGCTAACTTCATAAGAGTGAACAATTAGTAGCATGTTACTTGGTGTTTTTTTCCTAAATTTGGTTTCCACATTAAATCATGATGTCAAAATATTATTTACATGTGTGGATGTTATTGTTTTTGATTAGGTAAAATAGGTTTTACAGGGATCTTGAAACCCAAATTTTTATAGCAAAAAGAGCGAGATGAAATAGACTAAACAAACAAAAAACTACCACAAAAGGCCTGAGACAAAAGAAGGCCTGAAGCCAAGGCTAGAGCCAAAAGAAAAGCCAGGTGAACAAGCTAGTGGCCATCCATGTCCATGGCCTACAGGGTTTCTGCAACATCATTATCCTTCTGACTGGCCACGCCCTCCTGAATCCTAGTAGGAGTGTTCATCTGGTTCCCCTGATTCACCTAGTCACTAGCCTCTTTCTAAAATTCATCCTGGTTGAATCCTTTCTCTGTGTTTTTCTCTGCATCCCTATCAAGGCCAGTTGTAGTCAGATAGTTCCCCAAATTGACAATATTCTCATTCAAGGTGTGAAGGGTTTCCATTATCTGTTTGGTGATTATCTGGTGGATAGAATCTAGCCTTTGGACCTTCTGCTCAAGCTGGGTGAGTCTGTGTGGATGTTATTGTTATGCATGCTTATTTTCACAATAGTTTATTTACTAGAAGTTGGCACATATAGAAATAAAGAGCGAAGGAATTACATGAAAAAGTAAATTTTTTGATGACATGCTATACATATAGAATTGTGTTCTGAGATTGATTGAGTTGTTTGAAGTTAGCAAAATTTGAATTGGTACATATGGACTTGAGGATAACTGATTCATTGTCTCTCTTAGTTATTCTAAATCATTATAACCTCAAGGACTTTGACTCAAAAACTATGTAATTGAATCCTAATAGAAATATCACATATATATTTATTCTTTATAAGAATTGTATAGACTGATTTAATTTATAATCTAAACTTTGATAATATAATTTTTTTAAATGAATTACAAAATATAACTTGTTAAAACAACAATAATAGTTTCAATCATAAATTAAACTTAGGAATAAAGTAATAAGTAGACTTCAAGAAACTACCATTCTTTTGTAAAAGGGATGTCCATATATCTATGACATAATGATACCCTTTGACACTATGAAGAGCCTTCCTAGAGAATTTGACCCAATATTTTAATTTGTGGCACCATTTATATTAACCATGTCATGATCTAATATAGAGCACCTTTAGTATTTTTATTGCAAACCTCATTGTGGAAAACCCTAGTATCATCGATCCATGGTTGAAAAGTTTAAGATGATAAGAGGAAGCTACCTATTTCTATGAGTTTAGCTAACCTAAGGAACTTCCACAAATACTTTTAAAAAATTATCAATATAAAAGAGAAAAAGAAATTGTAAGAAGTTTGAAATGGATTAAGTAACAAAATAACCAAGGAAACAATTGCATGCTATGTAATGTGAAGAGTTATTTGAGTTAGATATAAAAGGCTTGAAAACATGTTCGTAAAACCTTAGCAATAATAAGTAGTGATTATAGGCTAAGGGACTTACAGAATATCAAGTGTCACTAAATCCAAATCTTAATCACAATTATAGTTTGGAAATCTTATTTTTATTGCTTACAAATTTTTATTTTTATTTTATGTACGATTTTTAAACCTTTTCCATTTTAGATTAAGAGAATATTTGATTCCAAATAATAGTAAGGTATATGCTATGTTGATGTAAGCTTAGAGTAATTTATGAAGATAAAGAATTAATGTTAAAACTATTGAGGAAACAATAAATGGAAAAATTGGTACCCAATATAAATCTATTTTCAATTTAAATCTTTCCCTAATTATTTATTCAAATAATTAATGGGAGAGATTCTATTCTCATTTGTGAATTTGTTTGGGATTATTTTTGATATTGAAAGCAACTAAATCAAGGGGGTAGGCCATTAGTACATCACCATGGATACACCATTCAAACACAATATATTAACAACAAGTCATTATCAAAACATTAACCCACCTTCCTTTAATATCAAAATAGAGTACCAAATCCAAAAAACTAAAATAGATACTAACAAGAAAGTTATCACATCTACTAGTAACAAACACAAAACTACTAGAAAACAACATAAGATCTTATCTATAAGAAGTGGATACTACCTCCCTAGAATGCTTGGTGATGAAGCATGAATAGCTTTCTACTCTTTTCAAACCAAAATAACAATATTTTATTCATCTATAAATAATATAGAACTCACACATAATTTTTCTACAACAATATCAATACAACATGTATATTTGATATTTCCATCTTTATCTTTTCTCTTTGTTTTCAACAAATCATATATATAAGATCATTCTTATAAAAAAACTAAAACTAATTGAAGGAGAATAGAATAGCTAATTTTCTAGCAATCAATAAAGATCCCACTAGAATGGCTCATGTACAATTCCATTTGTTGGCCACATTACAAATATATTGTAATAATAAGAACAAAATAGAGATGGGAATGGTTTTTTCTTATCCATCTATGTAACCACATGTACCACATGTTTTCCAGCAAATTGTATCTTCCACCAATCAATTTCCACATAATTAGAGCCCTTACTTAGTTTAGAAAAATGTGGAGCTTTGGCTAGCTATAACAATATCTACTAGGAAGTATTATGTTTAGAAAACCATCAGCAACTTCTAAATGATGCACATTATGGAGATTTTGTTTTGAGAAGACCTGAATGGGCCTATTCTAGATGATACCCATGTCTCAAATTTTTCAAAATCATCCTCATTTTCTTGGAAATGACAATGCAAAATTGATTGTTTATCTTTTTTGTCTAGCAAATTTTGAATAGAAACATATTTTATTAACCAAGATAATCCAAGGCAAAAAATTATTATATCAATTAGTAAGAACAATCAATAATAAATTCTATTAATTTATCCATAAAATATATTAAGTACTACTTATTTATATTTAACTATATACAACATAAGGTGATAAAATATGATTAAATATAATGGAAATGAAGTATAGTAATGAGTATGAAGGTATATAAAATGGATTGAAAGATGGTTTAAAATGGGTCATAATTGGCTATTATCACATTTCATGGGGCCACATGAGACTTTCACGACTAAACCCACCTCTACATCTCACTTGCTCTTCAACCTTCTTAAAAAATCTATACATATTTAGTGAATTTCATGAGCTTTTCCCATTTCTAACAGTCCATTGTAGTATAGTAGCCATGATGATAATTTCTTGATTCACATAGAAAGAAATTACATTAATGGTGACTCTTCTATTAGTCTAGTAATCAACAAACCGAGACAAAATATTATCATTGTATGCAACCATGGCTTCCATAAAAGAAACTCGGCCATGCTCCTCTAGATTCATCTAGGTACATGGCCTCCACACATAATCCTTGACTCTTGAGGGCTCAATGCATACCATATCATTTCCCATATCGAAGCCTTGCTCACAATTTTGTGAGACTCTAGATTGTTAAGTTTGGAAATGCCCTTGTTCTCTCATATTTGCCTTAGAATTATTTTTCTCAATTTGCTTAGTAGTGAATTTAGAAGCCGATCTATTATATTATATGACATCTTATAAAATAAATTGTCCCCTTAGTAGCAAACATACACATATGTATTGCCATCCTTTCATTCTCTTAATTGCCACTTAACCCTCCCAAAGTCATGCTTCATAAAGCCCTTTGAAAGTTAAATAAATATATGTTGAAATGTAATTTCCCCCTCAAATGAAATGTAAAGGCATAATAGAGGATTCTAGAAATTCAAAGAGGATTACTAAACAGAGTTAGGTAAAATTAATATTTAGGTTTGTAAAGTTCTAGAAGTCATTTATGTTTAGTGTAATGCCCCACCAAGGGATCCAAAATAATTAACCTAAAGATTTACTAAGTTTTCCAAACTTTTTTTTTTTTGAACAAGAAATATTAACGCACACATCAAACACATAGTAGTGGAAGTAATAATAGACAATCAACTATAAGCATACATAAAAGGTTACATTTCTTAAGGATCCCATAATGTTGAGTCACATTTAAATTTAAATTAATACTAAATCCATCAAATACCACATCCATATGAAAGAACAATTAAAAATTCCAAAGTCCATAATATACATTTCTTTTGAATGCCTCTTGGAAAATGAAATTTAAAATGCTCAATTATCCACTGTACATGTCATAGGGTATGAAAGGCTAAAAGAATATACATATGTAGAAATAGAAATACATTATCCTCTTTGGATCTATGATACAAAGTACAATAAAATAAATGAAACCATCCACCATACATGATACATCCATCCATCATAAAAGATATAAACATCCATCATAAAGTATAACCATCCATCAAATGATACACAGAAAGAATGAAAGTAAATTTAGACAAGGAAAATCTAGCCATGGTAACTACGGATGGAAGTTAATACTAAGAGTGGAAAAGTACTACCACTTGACCATGTGGCCACTGCACTAAGGAGATAATCTCAAGTCCTAAACACGATATCAAACCAAATATCAAAATACTCTCTAAGTCTAGGAAATCCTAAAAGCAATCTAACTCAAAGGTTCTAATAAAGAATGACATCTAATTCTAGAGGCACACAAAGACATGTAGGAAACCTACTATATAAGTGAGCAAGTGTCATCGCATGAATCATGTCAGAGTTACCCGAGCAGTCTCTTAGGACCCTCGGGGCCCTAGTGATTCCTACGCAGCCACTAGTATCCTCTCATACTAATAAGGAATACTATGGAATGCAAGGTCACAACCAAGAATTCTCTCTACTCCCATCCTAGTCTGTAGTAGCACTCAAGGCATGGGTGAGAACATACAAGACTCTTATTAGGTTCATTTTACTCTTATTTAGTGTAATATTTTCACTTATTAAACAACTTACAATGAGTTACCTTGGTAGCCACTTAGGGCCCCAGCCCCCATTGCAAGCCACTTCCTAACACTACATATAGGTTACCTACCCTAGGCTCATAAAATCACAAATCAAAGAATCATAGTAAAATCACCTCAACCCTATACAAGGGACTAGAAAGCATCATAAAGATAATCATAATAATCAAATCAGTTCTCTTTGAGCAACTCAAAAGCATCAAAAATAAATCACAATATCCATCAGTCCTCAATGAGCAACCATAAAGTATCCCAACAATACTGATTAAAGACTCAAAATGGCTAAGTCAGGTATTTCATAGCATAAATCCTGCTATCCCACAAAGACATTGAAGACAATAATTAGAAATATAAACACACTCAACATAGAGCATACCATCACATACCATGGTTAAGTAAAAGTAATCAAGATCGAGTTACGATGACACCACACTCACAAAACTCCCAAGCCTCCGACAGATGTCCTATAAGTGGTCAACAATCTAGTCAAACCCAAACTTCAAACATAGGTAACATATAGAAAGAAGATGCAAGTACATGTTTTAGTTCATTTGAAATCACATGGTTTGGTTAAATGTAAGGTTTTTAGTTTCGATTTCAAGGTACATTTCAAGTGTACAAGATTCTCATTTTATCCCACCCATTCATTGATTTGACTCAAATATATAAAGTTACCCTCATTATAAAAGTCAATTTCCTTAAAGAATAAACTGAGGATAATCATTTATTTACCTAAGTTATAAAAGTAACCATTATTGATTTTTAAATAAAATAATTACAATTTTATTAAAATCGATATTATTAAAATTTTTTAACAACAATAATTAAATTTACAACTAAGGCAGTCATGGTCTACCCTTGGTAGCCATAGACTGCTTAGTAGGTTGCAGTCTACTAAGTCGTAACTGCTTGGCCAAGGAGGGTGGGGGGAGGTGGTGGCCCCCACCTCCCACTTCAAATTTTATTATTTTATTATTATTTTTTTTAATACAAATTTTTATATATAATTATCAAATACAAGACCCCCATCTTTTAAATATATATTTTTAACAATATTTACAATTTTACCTTGAAAAGAAAAATACATTTAACCATTCAAATTTCTAATTTCTAATTTTCTCTTTTTTTAAATTCAAACCCTTCCCAAATTAAATTCTAATTTCTTTAATCTAGATAAAATGAGGGTTTCTGATTACTTTTCTAATCTCCATGCATGCAAAAAATATTAGCAAGCATTTAATAATTTACAATATTGAAATGTTTAAGGGTTCGTCACAGAGAATTTAGATTTACAATCAATAGGCACTGAGAAGACAAGAAAGGAAAATTGCGTAATTAATTAGTGATCAAAATAAAAGACCCTACCTAAACCAGATGCTAATATGCAACCACCCAAAGATTGTGAGAGAATTCACTTCTATCCAAAAACTTCTCTTTGAAACTTTTCTAAAAATTCCCTTCCAAAATTTGCTTCCAATTTTGCTTCCCAAAAATTTGCATCCCCCAAAAATGAACCCTCCAAGTTGTGATATGGAGTTCTCTTCTAAAGTTAGGGCACTGATTGTGTGTTCACCAAGAGAACTCTTTGCTCACCTAACATCAACTCTTGATTAACTTTTCTTTATCTTTCCTTCATCTTTACCATGAACGTTAATTGTTTTATTGAATAACTTTATTTAATTTTTACTTGACTCCTCTTTTATTTAATTTTATTAAATTAATCCCATGAACACTTTATGCAATTAAAATATCTTTATTAAATTCACTTGTTTTATCTTTTTAATTAATTTATTATGTTTTCACCTCATGCATACTTCATGTGAACTTAATACTTTTAATAAATTAATATGTTTTCACTTTTAAATTTATTTTCGAAACTCAATTGATAAAATATTTATTAACATAAATAATAATATTATTTAGCATTTATTTAAAAATGAACTCTAAATATATTATTATTAAATTAAATAAATATTATTACGTTCTAAATTATTCTTATAAATTTTATCTCCAAATTGAATTCTTTTATTTAATTAATTTCTCAATTAATTAAATATAATTAAATATTAAAATATCATAATAATTTCTCATTAAAATAAATCATTAATTAGACTTAATTAATAGAAAATTCACCAAAGACCCATAAAACAAAATATGAAAACCCATCATAACAAAACACATACAAAATCACACTAAAGGGTTATAATCTCATTCGACGCATTTAAGGGGTACTCAACTCGGATACTTGTCTTAATTATCTATGACAAATGGCTTAAGGGTTTAGGATTTGGACTTAAGAATTTGTCTCCCCTCTCTTACCATTGAGATAATGCGATAGGGTATGCTCATCTTGACAATTTAGGGAAGTCAATACCTAGTACCTGCAACCTGCATAAAATTCATACATGTATAGACACAATATCCTAAGCTAAATAGGTAATGGTAGGAAGTGGTGCATCATCTAGATCTCGACTAGCAGGTGACTACGACTCCCTTCCTTAACCACATTAGAAACACCATACATAAAGAAAACAAACACACACCATACACATGCAGTATGAGGTAAGTATCCATAAGAAAACACATATGATAATCCATCTAACTAATCATTATCAATAATTGAAAACACTATAATAATCATCATGCATACATGAAATATAGAGTACCAAGTAATCTCATCATATAATCAACTGAATGTAAAATAATATCTAATAATCTCAAAACAATACTGCTAGTAATCAAGCATAAAACTAGCCTAAAAGAGTTTGGCAATGATAACATAAATGCGAACTAGGGGTAGGCACTACATTTAGATAGCTATAGAAAAGTCTCTTTGTCCTATGTTGGCTAATTTAGATGTTTTTAGAAACAATCAAAGACCTCTATAAAAGAGTGGCATAATGTAATTTTTTTTATCGATCATGCAATGAAATAATTAAAAAATTTCTATAAGTGCCTATATTGTGTATTTTTGTATTTATTTATTAGTGTGGATCCAATCCATCCACTCCTATCAGATTGGTATCAGAGCCAGTTGAACAAAATTGTTGATTGTGATTAAAGAGAAAGTGATGTTTTGGTGTTGCTAAATTATGGAGGATTGATTTGTGTTATAGTAAATAAAATTGTTTTGAAGAAGACCACATAGGAAGTCTTGAGCAGCTATGAGAAAAAGGAAAGAGGGCAAGTTGGCAAGAAAGCACATTATTGAGAACAATAGAATCAGTGGAAAGAAGACTTTTCATAAAGATTATGAAGGAACCAAAGTGGTTGTAAAGTGTGGAAGAAAGGATAGAAGAAAGAACAAAATGTATGGTCATTTGAGAAATTCTCCTATTGCTATTAAAAGAAAAAGGAAAAAAAAGGATATGACATAGAGTCAAGTTTGATATTTATGTAGGGTTTGTTTCAAGTTGGTTGAAGATTTAATTAAAATTTGGAAAGAGTAAGGTGTGTTAAATTGTTGATTTTAATTGGAAAAGCTGGTAGAGTTTAGAAAGAGAAGACAAATAAGTTAGAAGAAGAATTAGTCATGGTGAAGAAAGAGAATGAAAGATTATTGTGTGAAAAAGATAGTTTGCAAAAGGAATTGGCAAAAGAAAGTCTAAATTGTTAAATGAAATTAGTGTCTACATAGAGAAAATTGAAGAGCTGAAAAATAGGTTAAAATTTGTGGAAGAAGTACATAATTGGCAGGTGAAAGAAACATGCAAGCTTAGAGAGAAAAATAAAGAATTAGAAGAAATGTTAAAGTTATTTGATGATGCTAAGAAAAAAAAAAAGTTTTAGAAGATAATGTGAATAAATTAGAAGAGAAAAATAATCTATTATTATGTTTGAATGTGAAACCATTTGTATGAGATGTATCTTGTGACACAAATGATTTGAGTGATTATGAGATTGAGAAATTTGATTTTGCTAAAGTTGTTTGCAAAAAAGAGTGTAATGATGAACATGAAAATTGTATTGACAAAACTTCGAGCTATTATAATGACAATATTGGTTTGAAGATTATGGAAAGAATGGGTTTCAACGGTAAAGCTCTAGGAAATGATGAACATGGATTAAGGAATCCAATTGAGACTATAGTCAGGCCAAAATATGCAGGTCTTGAATGTGATGTAAGCAATGGAAAGATGAATAAAAGTTCAAGAGAATCAATTAAAGGCATAAAGATTGTGCAATATTCACACTGTAATAGGAAAGGGCATACAAAGGATAGGTGTTGGGATTTAAATCTGTGTAGTATTTGTGGTTTCAAAAATCGTTGTGATAAGACATACTAGAATAGAGAGTGCAAGAAGGACATTATGGTAGGTTGCATCAAAATGGATTGTGGATGGAGCTATGGATAAAATTGGCAGAAAATTGTAGAAATGATCAGAGGTTTATTGAAGTAAAAATGTTCAAGCATAAGGAAGATTGTCATAGCAGTGGGAAATAGATCTAAGGAAGGCATGAAATAAGCAAATAGATTTTTATTTTGTAGAGAAAGGTTACTTGTAGAACCCTGTCACCATTTGCGATAGATGAAGCTATCAAGGGATATCTAAAAGAAGACATGAATTTGATCAAGGTTACTAGTGAATCCTATCACCAACATTTGTGACAGATGACACAAAATTATCAGTGGATCCTATGGAAAGAGGAAATCGTTAGTAGTCAATTGATTACAAAATGTTTGTAGAAATTAAAAGTTGCTGCCTTGTAAGATACTACTCATGCATTAATGGATATGAAGATTATTGGAAAATAGCATTTTGACATCAAGCAAAGAAAGGATTTGGATTCGTATGTAGCAACATTTGATGTTGAAATTAGGAGGGAGTGTTGGAATGTAATTCCCCCTCAAATGAAATGTAAAGGCATAATAGAGGATTCTAGAAATTCCAAGAGAATTACCAAATAGGGTTAGGTAAAATTAGTATTTAGGTTTGTAAAGTTCTAGAAGTCATTTATGTTTAGATAGTTTTAGAAAAATCTATTTGTCCTATGTTGGCTAATTTAGATGTTTCCAGAAACAATCAAAGACCTCCATAAAAGAGAGACACAATGTAATGTTTTTAATCAATCAGGCAATGAAATGATTTTACAATTTCTATAAGTATCTATGTTATGTATTTTGTGTTTAATTATTATTGTGGATCCAATCCATCCAACCCTATCAATATATAATAAACAAAACTCATGCACCGACATAATCCTTTGAAATTGTTATATAAGAAAGTTTTCATTCTTATTTGTAAATTTGTTTGAAATTGTTCTATGTTTCATCTTTGATGGTTGACGAATGAGCCGTAGCAGTGGCATCTCGATCTAGGCTGATTGATCTCTGCATAACCCACTTCCATGACTATGTTCCTAATAAAATATTGGAACTACAAAATTTGACTTCCTTTTAATTTATAGCCGCTTCTTTTAAATTCAATCAAATTTACCACCATTCTTTTCCCTACACACCTTTTAATTACAATATTCTCCTTTTACACAAACCAAGGCAGCACCTATGGAGGTCTCTTTATAGCCTAAATGATTTGTTAAACCACCTCAATTGGATTACTATGATTGATTTTATTCTATTCTCACTTCAATTGAAGCTGATATTTTTCGATCCGTTCAGTCATGGGTGACAATTCAAATTTGATTAGATTCTATGCCTTTTGTCACATTTCTGCCTGAAATTTTTATATTGGCAGAATTATTCCTTCAGTCATATCATGTTTTGTAAAATTTAGTGATGCATATGGAATCCAAGGATTGGTACGCATGCGCAAGAGATTCGAGATGGTATATGAATATAACACAAACGTCACAGCAACCTGATCAATCATCATATTTCTTATATTCTAACCACTCCTTTTACGTTTTTGTTGCCTGCTAATTTAAGCAAAACATCAATACTCTACAATACTCATATTCTGCATATGACATCAACCATTTCGAATGAAGTTCAGAGTTTGATGGAGATTGGACAGTTGAGGTATGCTTGGAGTACGATTTAGGATAATGTGTAAGGTACAACATGGTTACATATTAACATTTATCAAAGACACTTTTATTGTTTGTTTTTATCGTCTTGTCATACATGAATATGCTTTATAACATGTTTCATTGTTGATTTATGAATAATATCTCATTGACATTATCTTAAGTTTTGGGAATTCCTAGAGCTAGAATAATACCCTCTAGATGTTTTAGTGTGAGTTTAGCTTACAGATCTTTAAGTCTTTCAAGACTTTCTTGGAGCAATTATCTAATCTTTAGACTATTTTATTTAAAATAATATTGACACAGTACATTCTACTTGATGACATAGACGTGGAATAGATCCAAAATAATCATTTGAGACTTAAGTTAGTAGTGCAAAGTAAGCACAAGAAATGTGTTATCACTAAGATGGTTAAAGTGAATGGTCCCCTTGTAAACATCAACAATATGCCAAAAAATGACTTTTCCATTCCATCTAAGAATTGTATTGTTCACGCTCCTACACAATTAAATGTCTTTGTAGTGCCTCACATGACCTTACATTTTGTCTTGTCTTATTTTGATCTGAGATCGACTCTAATTTATATTTTTGTGACCATTCTTTGTTTTAGATCTTGTTTGACATTGTGAGATGCATTTGGTCCTACACAATTAAATGTCTTTGTAGTGCCTCACATGACCTTACATTTTGTCTTGTCTTATCTTGATCTGAGATCGACTCTAATTTATATTTTTGTGACCATTCTTTGTTTTAGATCTTGTTTGACATTGTGAGATGCATTTGGTTACAAAAGATTCTTTTTTAGTTATCAATACCACTGCTAAATTAGATAATGGATAGTACTTGTGGTTTTAGCATTGAGTGTATATGCATGATGACTCTATTGTGACATGATGTGATTTTATATGATGATATTTGGTATATTGTGTATCTAAATATACTCTTATCTTGTTGTTATTGTTGATTCATTGATGTATGTGCCAATAGTCACTATGGTATTATGCTTTACTATGTCTAATTTCTATTTAATTTGGGGCTTACTTGCTCCAAATGTCATAAAATGTTATTTAATGATTTAATTTAAATGAAATTATTATTTATGATGTTAACTATGGGTTTAATATGAAAATCTCTCTCACGACATTCTAATACATAAGAATGATCATGTTGCTAAAAGGTCCTTTAATCTATATGTTTTTGTTAGTGTTTAATCTATCTAGGAAACATCTCTATTTTTTTTGCCATTTTTCCTTCATCTTTTACTTTGAGGACGTGTATACATTGTAATTGTAAATTCATATGTAAATTAATAAGAAAGATTTTATTGTTCTTATTCTTTTTCTTATTTTTCCTCTTTTACATGCATGCTTATTCTTTCTTTTCTAGCTAGATCTAATGTTTGAAGGTTAGATAAAAATAATTTACATGCTACCAGTACACAAAAGTTTAAAATATCTTCCTAGTGTTTCCCCCAACTACCTACTCATTACTTCGATGACACTATAATATAGAGTTTTGTGTCCTCACTTAATATATTATACAATAGACTTGGACCCCCTACTCCAATGTGGATCACAACTTTATTGTCTTCTCAAAACACATTCGATCATCTAAAAACATCAAGGAGGCTTGGAGACAAGGTTCTAAATTCCTAAATTCTAAGGTTCAAAATCCAAGATACAAACTTTTTTTTTACCAATCATACTTCCTTCTAGCTCTCCAAATTGACTAATGAAACAATAACATTAATCTTTCCCAAGAAACATTGTAAAAAGAATGGATTAAGATACCCATTTAAAGGTTACACAACATGGTATGATCTTAGGCATTATTGTTTTGGACCAATACATAGGTCTAATACCGTACTTCCCACACAAATGGGCCAGTTAGGCCATTTTTA
This sequence comes from Cupressus sempervirens, assembly GCA_028749045.1. NCBI lineage: Eukaryota > Viridiplantae > Streptophyta > Pinopsida > Cupressales > Cupressaceae > Cupressus > Cupressus sempervirens. The sequence goes on along the minus strand of CM053791.1, from coordinate 269,635,938 downwards.
TAAAGGAATAATATTCAAATATTTTCCCCAATTATTTATACCATCCAAAAAATATTGAATGATCATACAAATCAATATATTTTCAAGTCTTAATAAGTTGTCATAGTCATCGAGGCATTAAATAATGAAGCCCTTCTTTTAAGCCTACAAAACCTAGGGCTTTCTCAAGTACATTCTTCTAAGCACTTCAAGATTATTAAAATATATAATTAGACATATATTTAACATTTATGAACACATCCTCATAGAAAATTCCACCCTTATTTAAATAAATCCCTTGAACAAACTCATGGCACCTTGGAGTACACTATGTCACTTTACAACTTCTTACCCTAATATAACCACTTTGTTCAATCATGAATTCCTTTCATTTCAATTCTTAGAATAATTGAAATTGAAATTCATTAGACATGTTATACAAGAAATACAAAGAAAAAAATAGTTGAATGGGTCGATCATCTATGGTGACTACTCAAAATCTTATAAATTATCACCTTACATTCAATTTTTAGACCAAATAGTAAAATTAAATAGTATGGTTAATGATATCTGAAACCAATATCAAATAGAATTTAAAATATCATGTTAATGCATCCAATGTATTACCAATCCATGAATGATTTGAGGAAGGAATATAGAGTCTGAAAGGAATACTTTTTTATATAGAATTATAGGAAAGCTATGACTTTCTTGCCAAAAACTTCATGTTAAAATATAATCCCTATACACACACCCCTTTGGGCATATAAACAAGTATTTAAATAGATTGTATAATCATGAAACCATTGAAAACCACTAAAATTGATATTCAAACCAAACTACTCATTAGACAAGAAAATATCAAGCAACTATGAAAAGTTGATAAATTTTCTTGCATTTTTGCAATTTTTGTCATTTTATCTCTATTACCCATCTTACTACCCCAAAATGATTATATTTTTTATTATTATATTAACTATGACCCAAAATATGAATTTATCCTTAGGTTGATCACATATTTGTTTCAAATCGATAAATTTTACATATTTGGCAACTTTTAGAACTAATTGGGCATTTTGACTCTATCGCCATAATTATAGAATCAATTGACCTCACAAAGTCTTATTACATCAATCTTTGACATGAAATACCTAACACATAATTAAAAAATCTTGATATATATTTACTTTTCTATTTGTGGTGTCTTTGGATTGTTTAGTGGTCCTACACTAATGGACCTAAGAGCTGACTAAAATGAGGGATAAAGGTCTTACAAAGAAAGGATAGAATTTTTAAGATGGTATACTTTAGTTGAATGTGATCATGATAGGGGAATTTTATTCTATGGTCATAATACCATTTTTATTCTAGAATTATTATTTTTGAGTGCTAAAAAATATGAGAGCATTACTTTAGCTTTCTACTAAGATATCCATAGGATGATTGTTGTATTGATTTCAATTCATTTTTTTTATTAGCCTAATATTTGTCATTTGATTATTTATTTGATTGAAACGTATCCTATAAAGGTATTTTTCATACACATACAAATATATATAAATACACACACACATACATACATGATTGCATGCATACATACACATACATAAACACATACATACACATGTACATACACACACACAAACACATACATACATACATACATACAGATAGATATATGCATATGGAGACATAATCTCTCCATATACATACATACATGCTTATAGTCTTCCCTTCTCAAGTTTCTAGTTTGGTAATAATTCCAGGAAACTAAGGTCATATCCAAATTAAGCTAGCCTTAGGGGGCTTTCTTTCTCACTTTTCTATGTAAGCTTTCCAATATGCATATTAAGCAAGTAGTGTATATCAGTCAAGCTAGGTGACTATATATTTGGAAGGGGAAATGCTATGTATTTTCCTTGTTATGAAGAAAACTAGTTACAATAATATGTGCTCTAAAAGAACATGCATGTCAAAGCCAACATACATATGAAGGAGATTTTACAAAAATGCATGTTCCAAGTGACATGTTTTGGAATACTCTTCAAAAAGATGGAATTCATGCTCTTGGGAACTAGAGACCAACTTTCTTGAATGAATACATATTGAGAATTTCACCCTTTTGGGAAATTTTGGATAACCTTTACTCTAGGTCCTCAATGGAGTTCTTCATCCCTATTTTTGATGAGTTTATGTTTCCTCACTATTAAAAGCTATATGTCATCTATCGTGTGTGGTGTAATGAGAGTCCTAGTTTTTCTCTAGCATTAAAAGGATGTGTTTTCATTGCAAGGCTCACAAATAAATGGTCCTAGTTTCTTGTTCACTCATGAAGGACAATCAATCTTTCATCCACCATCTATTTTGGAAACTAGATTTTTCAATGCACCAAGGCCATAACAGAGCCCCATTTCTAGTTACCTAAAAGTATATTTGAATGGGTTGGTTTGGTCTTTGAGCTGGAGGATATTACCTCTCTAAATTTTTCTCACAAAGCTTGTACTATTCATTTCATCATATCAACAAATTTTATCGAAATATATCTAGTTCAGATAAGCACCCTTGTTACTCTATAACATTAGGTAGTATACCTCCAGACACCATTTTCTAAAACACACCAATTAGGTCAGATGTTTAGTTTTTTGTGCCTAATTTTCATTCTTGGATTTATTTGGTAGATTGTGAATATGTGGAGAAAATAATGGAGTTTTGTTGATAAAGCCAAAGGACTTATGAAATATGTCATTTCAAATACATTATGCTCCTTATAGTGGGGCCACGCACTTGGGTAGAAGCACAAACCTATGTCATCTTTTATAAAGAAAAAGTATCCCAGAACATAAATTGTTCAACACTAATTCAACATAAAAATGGTATTTGTGTTTAGAATTTGAAGATCATGTGAACTAACAAAATGTTTGAATATAGATGAATTTTATGCCTATAATTTAAAAAAATAAAAATTAAGAATTTTACTCATTTTTGAAATTTTTGATGTCCTTTTTAAATTGCAAAAAATATAAGATGTAGTTTGTGTCAAATAAGTATATGCAAATAAATTTTTTTTTTCTGATTTGGAAATATGTTATAGATGATATTTATGGATAGTATACAAAATAAAAAAATATTGGTTTTAAATTCATATTTTATTTGTTATAAGTACTTGAAGTTGACCTTAATAGAAACCAATAGTTTTTTCCTCCTATCAAAACTTCCCTATAAACTCTACACCTTTCAGAAAAAAAAATTATATATCCTTGAAGAGGATTCCATCCTCTAGGGATAAATATAAATTTTAATTTTTTTTGTTATGGATTACTATCTTTTTCCTTTCTTGAGGGAGTATCTTCTGAAATGTTAAAATACCTACTTATAGTATTTAAAATTATAATGTATTATAACTAATCAAAACAATATTAATGTTTTATAATGATGATATTCACTCTGAGATCTATAAAAGGGAATTTTTATTTTTTGAAAAAAGTTGAGTTTATATAGAGAAATGAGATTTGACCAAAACAAGTTTAGAGATCCTAAAAGGTGAATAGATATGTGCTTTTACCCATGACTTTTTTGGAATAGGGTGAAATCAGATAAGTTATTGTCATATTTTACATTGATTTCACTCTAGGAAGAAATATAGATGATATTTTGCACATTAGATCATTTTTGAAAAGTAATATGGTGGTGATAGTCTGATTTTGAAAGTTGCCCCTCGATCCTATGCAATGTTCATTGCAAAGTTGAGCATCCTATTTTCCAAAATTAGAGTTAGGAGAAGTTCTAAAAGATATATATCTCTATGTGCGTTTGTGTGTGTGTGTGTGGAGATTTAGAATTTCCTAAAGGAACTAAGTAAAGCACATGCATATAGAGAATTCAACTGAGTGAATTTGGTGAGAGAAATAGTGAGACTAGAAAATCATCTATGATGCTATGCTCACATATTGCATAAGTCATTGTTCCAAAATCAAAGATATAACTAATGATCAAGGTATATATGAGAAATTCTAGCATCCTAGTGATGCTCAAAAAAATTTAGATTAAAGTTAGATTATCCTTTGGAAGATTTAGTGAAGCTATTCAAGTCAATCCTAGGCCCTAGATGTGTTTAGAATTGAGAACTATAGTTAAATTAAGTCCCCATCATAAAGGTGTGGTTTTGACTACACACTCAAAGAGTGATTACATGATAGGGAATATTTCCAAAATGCTAAGGTAACAAAGTGAAAGGTCACTTTAAATTACGATATTCATTGGCGATGCTCAAAATATTTTACACTTGAGAGAATTATAAAAATAGAAGAATTAGAAGGAAGCATTCAATTTCAGACAAGAAGCAAGAGTTCTTTACACTCAACTAAAGGAAAATAAGGTAAGTTTTAGATGTATCCTACAATCACCAAATCGATATGCACCCAAAAAATTGAAGAAGAGAGCCATAAAAGGTGAGACATTGGTCATTTCTTCAACCCATTAAAGGGTACTTATTCTTCATTGATGCCTCCATTATTAACTAGAACATAGATAGGAATAGAAAAGTGTCATTTCTACAATAGTTGAGCTTAAAAGGTTAAGTGTATGAAATTAAAAGGTACAGATTGACCTTAAAGATGCATTTGATTTAAATAAGCTCATTTACCCATTGTATTAATGGAAAATATACACATTATCATCCTAATTTTCTTGATTTTCTCATCTTTCCATGCCTTGCTCATGTGACTCAGGAATTCCAGAATTTAATGGTTATATTAGAATCAAATAAAAGATCTTATGGGAAATGTTTCTATGATATATTGCAATGAAAATATTCCTTTCTATGTGTGAATTTGTTCTAAATTTATGTAATTCATGGCCTTAAGAACTAAGATGCAAAAAAAGTTTCTTGGTCTGGTGAGAAAATTAAAGGATTTAATTGATATCTCTTTGCATTTCTACAATGTATCTGATATTCACAGAAGACTGAATTCCCAATCAATCCACCCAGTCATAGAGAGACTCAAGCAGAGTGGTCTAGTTGAAGTAGCAAGATTCTCTATGGTCATTCAAGCCTTTGAGTTGGTCGAGGATTGCATTTCTAGTTATGACCACATGAAAAAATAGATAAATATGTTAGATGATTCTATGTCGCTAACTTTTAATAGAACCTTAATGCAAAGTGCTTTTGGGTTCTGAGATAGAGATGAATTCTAAGATAGCGATGAATTCTAAGATAAAGATGAGCTTCGAGATGAGGTGATATTTTAAGCACTTGGTTTCAACCACCAAGGAGTTCAAAAAGTCATCTTCTTATGACTATGTTTGGAACCAATTTGAAAAGAGAAATTATTGATATATTGTTCCTCTTGTTAAGAATAAAGGGACAAGGTGAGGTGTTTACTTTTATTGAATATCACTTCTTTTTATTCCATGTTGTATGCATTGGAGGAAAATATCTATATTGGGCATAGATATTGTGTAATGAATTGACAAGCTAGATGAACTCTGCTAAGGCTTCTAAATAGTTTTACATGTATTCCTATCGAATTTATTCCCTATAAACACATCACTTATTCCCAAGCTTTCCCTATAATAAATATTGTGATGATTCTAATAGATTTTATGATTTTTATCCTTGTCTCTAGCTAGAAAGAAGCTATGAATATTTTGTAAGGATAAATGATGCTTTCACTGTGAGATTCTATTGGGAATTATAGGGGTACCTTGAAGGACAATTTTCTCTAGAAGCCATTGCATTGGTGACCCAATTTGGTTATTATTTTAAAATATTCTCTTTTTTCTACTACATTTGAATTGGTGGTTTGATGGTTTTCCTTGGAGGCTCCCAAGGTATCTAGATGATAGAGTCATGCTAATTATGATTTGTAGGGAAGTGCTCATAGTAAACACACTTTGTGTTGCTAAAAAGATAGATGGAATCTCATTTCCAATTTAGATAGGATCATATTTGTGTGCATCAAGATCTAATGCAATGAACCTAATTAAGGACTTTTAGGTTAAGATCAAACTCAAAGAAAGTTAACATGCCTCATATTGAGCTTGTGAGCTTTGTGAAGAATAATCTTCAACTAGGTGCAATAATAAAGTATACTCCTAACCTTCAGGATAACTGGGCTAAGCATTAAAGTGGATATCATACTCAGGAAAGATACTTGTTGAGGCTCCCTATGGTGTAAATAAAGTTATATAATGTCAATATTAACATTGGTGATATTGACGATGACAAATCTAATATGACATCCACAACTTGTGAAAAAGAGATAAGGACAAGCCTATTCTATCCATCCCACCTAAAGGTCCAATAATGGATTAATTAGAAATCATGATGTAGGAAATTATGAAAAGAATTGAAAAATGGGTAGAGTGGACTAGAATGAAGAGAAAAATGATTGGAGTTAACAGTTCTTCTACGGGAGTATCTTTAGGTGCTCCCCAAACCTCATCAGCTACCACTTTTACTACATCTCATTCTACTTATACATCTATGGGTCCTTCATTAACATGAGGTGGGGGACATGGACATAAGCCACCTAAGAAGAACATCCAAGTCCCTCTAACTTGTGGAGGAGGCTCTCTGCCAAACATAGGAAAAGTTGAAGAAGTTGAGGCGAAGATAGAAAAAGACAAGGCTAAAGAAGGAGAATAAGTCATCATGCCAATTATTAATTTAGATGGAGAGGAAAACTAGCCAAGTGAAAGCCCTTTGAAAGATGGACAAGGTGGTGACCAAAAAGCCCTTGACACTCCTCAACAATAAGGATATAAAAATCAAGGTAATATTCTTGAGCATTCTACTACTAAAATGATGTCCTTTCTATTTTATAGCAAGAAAAGGAGAATACTCTCATAGCTAGAAATCTATTTTATCCTTAAAATCTTGAGTCAACATTCAATGTCCTTAAAATTAATTCTTGGCTAGAAGAGACAATTGACAAAAAGAAAAGGATAATGGAAGAGATCTTCCTACCAAAGAACTTGATTTCACAAGAATCACAACCATTGCAACCAACATCTAAAGAAAAGAAGAAGACAACTCTCACTACTTTGGCTATAGATTTGGATACAAGGTACATGGTGGTAAAGGTAGTTGAACCTCATAAATAAGAAAGAATTAAGAGCTTAGCTCCTAGTGATATTCAAATAAAATTGGTTGATATAGGTCTTCCAATCCATGACTCTATGGTCAATATTTAGAAATCTACAAATTATAGGATTGAAAATAGATTGGAGGAATTAAGAGTAGAAAAGGAAAGATTGAAGGCATCTAACATGGAATTGGTTGGTTATATCTAAGCTATGTTGGGAACTTTGGCTATGGTATGGGTGGATAGTTCTATGCCAAGTATGTTTGATCCAAGTGTAGAGGAAAATAGGAACTTGTTGATGAAATTATAGTAGGAAAGGCAATTTGGATAAATTGGTTGAGCTTAGATTGAAGATCTTAAGTTACAGGGTCTCCTTCTAATTGAGAATTCTGGAAATATGATTTTGGATTCACACAAATTAAGAGAGGTATTATCTTCTTTGAGGCCTCACCTCAACCCATCATAGCATAGATATTGTATTTCCATTTTGTTATTTAGGACTAGATATCTTGACATATATTTTGATACTTGATGGATAGTAAATTTTGCTACTTATCTGATGATATTTACCTTGTGATTTTCCATTATGATCTGTATTAGGACTTAATTTGGCATAATCGATGTATTAATGGATATTTATTTAGTACTTCAATGCTATGATAGAAAATAGAATTATTTTGTGATTCAAAATGCTTAAATTGATCTTCTTAGGAAAGTCAGTAATAGTCAGATTTTTGAGGTTTAATGATTAAATGTATGTAAGAAAATGATGGAGAATAGGAAATTAATTATGAAATGTGTTATATGTGAAATGTAGAATAACAAAATTATAATGTATCTTTACTTTCATATGTATTTTATATGAGGCTTTTCATTGGATTACAGATGCTCGAGTTTAGTCTACAGGAAAGGAACCATGGAAACATAACGGAAAAACAAGGTATAAACACATGTTAATATGACACTACCAAGGTGAATCTTTAGAAGATTCATAAACCTTGTTGTGATATGTTTATTTTGTAAACATGAGATGTATGTGTGTAGTATGTATTTCATGAGTAGATTCATAATATGTCATGTGTGATGTATAGTAAAATTTTGTGTGTCACTTGACACTTGTACTCGTTATGTGAAAATGACATGTTCTCTAAAGATGGATCATGTACCCACCTAATCTCAAGTTAAATTTCTTATATAAGAATTAGACTTAATTACCTTGATTTAGAAAGGGGAACAAAGGTTACCATCATAGGAACTTGAAATTGGACTTTACCTAGCATTGTGAGGGCCAAAAAGTAGCTCTAAGGTGAATTTGTGATGAAAATAAACTCTACCCATGATAATACTCTAAGTTAAAAGGCTAATAGTGATGACTAGGGTGCCAGGAAGACCTAGGAGACCCAAAAATGAATGCATTTTATATTGAATCCGAAAATGGGAGTCATACATAGGGGCATGGCCAAACTAAAAACCCACTTGCTCACTCTCTAACTTTAGAGACATTTAGGGTTTGGAGAAAGATGATAAGGATCTCTAAAAAAACTTTCATTTTCTATTGCTTGGAGTGAGGTTGGTAGCCATGATCCATGGTGTTCTTCATTGCGTTGTAGGATTGATATGGTGTTTCTTCATTGCATTGTAGATTTGCAATGGTGTAGATGTGGTTTGTGAAGAATCTTGTTGTATGTGTGTTGAATGTGAGTAATTTTATGTGATATCTTCCTTGAATCTTGTTTTTTACATGTTGTTTGTTGTGTAAATTGGTGTGAGGCATCATTCACCCTTGGGAGGGAGGATATGCTTGGGTGAAGGGGTTAGTTGGGCTCACCCATGTAGTTGAAGAACTCTCCCATGTGTGGAGATGATTTTGATGTATTCCAAGGGAGTATGTACTTCATGATTACTTACATTCTTGGGAGGTACAAGGAGGTGTATGAAGAGGGAAGATAACGTTAAGTCTTGAAAGGGAATATTACCTATGGGAATATGTGATTTTATGAGATTCATGGATCTAAAATTCTTCTCATGGAGAGAGCCCACCTTCACCCTATATCTTGATTCTATGGTAGAATCTATGTGCAAGCCTAGGGATGGGTTATATTGTGTTGTGTTGAATTGTGTTGTTATAGTTTGCATGATATGTGAATGTGAAGGTGTGCAACCATTTGTGCTTTGTTTTCCCAAGCTTGGTGGGTGGCCTCCTTGAGGCCTAGGTTGGGAGGTGAGCCTCCATGGTTCCCCATTTTTGTCTCTATTTTGTAGGTTTTACTTGATGATCTTGGAATCTTGGAGTTCATGTAGTTTATTCATTGCATAGGAGAAGAAGACTCTAATGTATTATGTTGAAAATGGAGAAACAAACTCCATCTTGTTATGTGAATTAGTTTGTATTGTAAGAGTTGTTATTATTCTTATTCATTTGTCATTAGAGAGGTTGTGAATCATCTATGTATTGTAAAAAGGTCCCTCCATTTGTATATCTTGATATGGTGATTTCACCACCTTATGTGCATGCTTGATAAATGTTGAATGTAAGCTTGAGAGGATCATGAAAGAAAGATTTATTGTATTGATGTTGTTAGTTCATAATCTTGGACAGGAATGTATTGAAGAGAAGAGTTAAGTATCAATGTAGGCATTAGTATGATGTAAATAAGACTATCCATTGTTGTTTTATTATTCTCTATGCTAAAAAATAATTAGATGCATTATGTGATCAATCTTGATTCATACTTAGTTGTAGAATATGTATTTGAAAGATAGCAGATACATATTTAGTTTAAATCATGAAATGGAAATTGCTATGGAATTTTGAATACTTGATATTCATGGATTTACCAGCAAATAAATATTTCATTTATGTTCATATTAGAATATCTTACAATTAGATTTTGTTATTATTATGTTAGTTTCTTTGTGTAATACATTAGATTGCTAGATTTAATAGGTATTATAATGCATCATACAATGTTCAATTTTATCAACTTAAGTATAAAAAATTATAGAAAATGCATGAAGAAACTAGGAAAAAATTTTCACTTCAAAGAAGCCTGTAGGTGCACATTTACTTGCTAGAAAATTTATGGAAATTCAACTGAATCTATTCTAAAAAATTACATTCAATAGAATAATAATATTAGAATATAATAAACATATTTTACCCCTAGCAATATAAAATTATAAATGTCCACTATCATAATTATGAAGGTTACCCAAGTAGTAAACACATAAAAAGATATAATATAATGACATATGGTTGTATGAAGTACTATGTCAGCCTATAATAATAAACTATCCAATGAGTAATACACACACACACACACACACACACACACACACACACACACACACACACACACACACACACATAACCCACCCATCCTATGACGTGACCTGACATCTATCATGCCATGGGGTATTGAAGAGACAATTGTTTTAAAAAAAAAAAAAAAATTAAGGGGGATACAATCAACCCCTTTCCACCTTTTATACTTGGTGGCCATACTTAGTAAGGGGGTATTTAATGACTCTTGGGTGCCTTAGAAAAGTAATCCTCCCTCCCTCCTCCTTCCCACTATTGGATACAATTGATTAATTGTGTGTTTTCTTTGATGCTACACAAATGTCATATCAATTTATAGAAAATGGTTATAGAGCTCACTTGGTTAGTGAAGATAGTTTTTCTTGTCTACTGAGCATTCATAGGCTTACTTTGATTAGATGACAATGTCTACTCAGCTCACTTGGGTGTCAAAGAAATTGACGTAGAAATGAGTGTTTACTGAGCTCACTTGGTTAATGAAGGGAAAGTTGGATAGAGTTAGTATTTACTGAGTTCACTCAGTTACCAAAGGATTTTTGCAAATTCACAGTGCTAACCAAGCTTATGTTGGTTAACATAGGAAATCATTCCAAAGTTAATTTCTATCGAGCAAGGTCAACTTATGAACAATTTTTCTTATTTTAACATATGAAGCTTAATTAATTTATGTATTGATTCTAGCTAACTATGATGATAAATATTAGTTATTATAATTTGAATTTGGGTTGACATGACAATTTGGAAGGTATAAATAAAAGGTCAAGTTGAGATTTCTAGTGTGTGTGCAAGTTGGACTAAAATTTGCCTTTATTTTGTGGTGTTTAAGATACTTTGTTCATACTCTATTTGTCTTTGTTAAAACACTTATGGACCTATGTTTACCGAACCTTTGATGAACCTATGGGGTAAAAACTATGTCATCTTTTTCTCATATTATATCTAGTATGCAGTATTTCATATAGTTATCAAAATGTGTGTTCTAATGTTTGAATTTAATTTGATAAATGTTTATTTGCAAACATGATTTGTGTCATAACTAACCTATTAACGAAGACTAAAAGATGATTGGAGGGATTCAAAAGTTAAGCATCAACAACATTCAAGGAGAAGCAAGCACTAAGGAGCAACCACAGTGGAGGAAGTTGTAATGGTTCCAAAAAACACAACAGCGAGTAAGGAGGAGCTATGAAGATTCATTGCCTTCTCTACATTTACTCTATGGCAAGTGGATGTTAAGACTTTATTATTCCCACCTTAAGCTATTATTTCTTCTTCCCGCCTTCAGTTGCTCTTCCTATTTTCTCTCCTGCAGATTTAAAGCTAGGACATTTACTTTTCTATTATGGAATAAAGTGTTGATCTCCTATATATGTAGGAATCGGCCTGAGTGTGTTAAGTTATTTTTAGTGAGTAAGAAGAAAAGTTCTGAGAGTAGACTATTAACTTTTACAGTTGTGTTTTACAATTCTGTGTTATGTAATGAATATCTAAATGGAATGAAATAGTTTTCTTTGGTATCTATCCTATGTTAATAGTTTAGAGAAGCCAACCAAGGGGGACCATTTGGGAGGTTGATTAGATTAGGATAGAATAGATTTATTTTCAAGCATTAGTAGTATCTTAAGTAGAAGTAGTATGTTCCTTCTTATAGCATCGCACTCTATGAATGTTCCTGCAACATATGTGAGAACAATTTTAGTGGATGAGCCAAGTTTGAATATCTATTATCTTTTCCATTATATTTCTAGTATTCATAGAGTTAAGTTTTTTACCTTCTTGCAGCAGTAGTGTAAGTTCTTTTCCTTGCATTTCTACTTTCCTACAATATAAGCTTAGTGATTCATTAAGAGACCTAGTGCACATACTATGCTGACCATTTCAAGTATACGTCCTTGGGTTGATAAGATTAAATGCACCTCTATTGGAATTATTGATGGAGTAATTGAGAGGGTGGGGTGAATCAGTTATCCCAAAAATAATTCACAAATCCCTTAGATGTCTATAATGCTTATTTACTGCTGAAACTCGATAAACAATTTAGAGATATTGTAACTCGGTAGATTAACTAGTTAGCTTTCATAGTTATTAATATGCATGTAAAGGTTAAAATAGAAGAACACAAGAAACACTGGACTTAACATGGAAACCCAATATGGGAAAAGCCACCAAGTAACTAGTCACCAATTTTTCACTCTTCTTAAGTGAGACCTGTTAGGAGCCAACCCTGTTAAAGGTTACAATACACACTGTTAGGTGTGATCCTATTAGAGGATTTAGTCACCCTGTTAGGAGTGGCCTTGCTAGAGGTCTTTAGAAAAATTCAACTGAACTGCACCTTGTTAGAGGATTTACAAAATGGCTATTAAACCAACTCTGTTAAGAGGTTTGAAATCACTACTACAATGGTTATAAAGCAACAATGAATTGACCTGAACAAGATGCAACTGAATTTGCTAGATACAGGTCTCTATTCAACATTATTAGATCCTCTTTGATCAAATATGGCTCTGCTACTCCTTAATGATGTTTGATTATCCTTCAATTTTTCTTCCACAACAATCAGTCTTTATATCACATTAACTTCTCATACCTCTACATGCTTTTTTTGAATTCACAACTTGACCTCTTACTTATACCATTCAGATTGTCAAGTCAACCCATTCACATGTTACATTCACCAACAAACCATTCATCAGTTGGCTATAGATATTACTCTTAAACGTTATTTCATAAAATAATGAAATACTTTACTGGCCGACCCTGCTCGGTAAATACCGATTTCAAAAATTTCCTGAGTTAACCATCTTGACTCGGTTAACATTGCAATATCCTTTGTCTATCAATTTTTACTCGGTAAGAACTACTTCTGCCAAATTTCCTTTGATGATCGAGTAAGATTAGTAAGAACTAAATTTCTTTGATTACCTTGAAAGCTCGGTAAGAACTAAATTTCTTTGATTACCTTGAAAGCTTGGTAAGAGCTGTATCTTCCAATTTTCCTTTGATGACTAAGTGAACTCAGTAAGAACTACTTCTTCCATATTACCTTTGATTACTAAGTGAACTTCGGTAAGAACTACATTTTTGCTTGGCTGACCTTTTGAGCTTAGTAAACATTGTCCTTTATCTTGCTAACCTTCTGAGCTTGGTAGACACTATTCTTTGCCTTGCTGACCTTTTGAGCTTGGTAGAAACTATTCTTTGCCTTACTAACCTTCTAAGCTTGGTATATACTGTCTGATAACTGATATGACATTTGTGTGACATCAAAGACAACACACAATTGAGCAATTGTATCCAAAAATTTCCCTCTTTGGCATTGATGGCAACACAACATGTCATAGTAGAATGAAATTTGAAAATGAGTCTTTTAATGATAGAATACAAAACTCCCTCTTTCATAATAATCTTTTTGCAAATTTCAAAAAGATATGACAGTTTATTCTCCCTCTTTGACAACACATGCCAAAGACAACTCAAAATAACTAAATAGCATTGTACCTGATGTACTGATTCATATGCAATGTCTTCATCAGTTTGCTGCATCAACTGATAGATCTTCAATCCTATTCCCGTTGATGCATCACTAAAACTATATTTTAGTGAGCTTCAAATAGGGGAATGACCCCTAACTTACCTCTTAGATACAAGAATGCATCCTTAGGTAAAGGTTTTGTGAATATATCAGCAATTTGTTCCTTTGTATGCATATATTCCAAACTTATTTCTTTTTCTTGCACCAATTCTCTAACAAAGTGATACTTTATGGCAATATGCTTTTTTTTTTAATGCCTCAATGGATTCTTGGAGATGTTAATTGCACTTGTGTTATCACAAAACATAACAATAGGTTTTTTTTGAATGCCTCAATGGATTCTTGCTTCATACCTTCCAATAATCATTTAAATCATACAATGTTTGAGCAATTTACTACTACTGCAACATATTCAGCTTCTGTTGTGGATTGAAATGTACAATTCTACTTTTTCCTTGTTCAAAAAACTAACATTTTTCCAAGAAAGAAATCTCCTCCACTTGTGCTCTTTCTATCATCAACATTTCCTGCCCAATCTACATCAGTGAACACATTTAAATCCAATTTTCCTCCAAGTTTATACCATAATCCATAATCTTCAGTTCCTTTTAAGTATTTCATGATCCTTTTGATTGCCATCATGTGATTTTCTTTTGGTTTTGTTGAGAATCTTGCTACAATTCCTACTGCAAGGAAAATGTCTGTTCTTGTGTGCACTACATATTGCAACTTTCCAATCATAGATCTATACAATGTCTGATCTACTTCCTTTGATTCATCATCCTTGGTGAGTTTTAATCCAGTACACATAGGAGTTCCAACTGGTTTGCAGTCTTCCATACCAAACTTTTTTAGTATCTCCTTAATGTATTTAGATTGAGTGATGTAAATGTCATTCTTATTCTGCTGAATTTGAAGACCAACAAAAAATTTTATTTCACCAAACATTGACATTTCAAATTCCTTGTTCATTTGTTCTAAAAATTCTTTGCAAAGATCATCATTGCCTATAAAAAAAGTGTCATCTACAAATATTTCTACCAAAACAATCTTACTATCCGGTCCTTCCTTTATGTACAAACTGTTGTTGTCATTAGTTCTTTGAAAACCAATCAAAATAAGATAGTTATGCAATCATTCATACCATGCTCTAGGGGCTTGTTTCAGACCATATAATGCTTTATACAATTTGCAAACCATGTCCTTCTTGTCTAGATCAAAAAAACCTTTAGGCTACTCAATGTAAACTTCTTCCTCCAATATGCCATTGAGAAATGCTAACTTGACATCTATCTGATAAACTTTGTATCCTTTGAATGCAGCATATGCAAGTAAGGTTCTGAAACCTTCAAATCTTGCAACAGGAGCAAAAGTTTCTCCATAGTCTACACCTTCTTCTTGAGAGTATCCCTTGCATATGAGTCTAGCTTTGTTCCTTGATATCTCACCATCTTCATTTAGCTTGTTTCTGAATACCCACTTTGTTCCAATCACATTCTTGTCTTTGGGTCTAGGTACAAGAGTCCATTTTTTGTTTTTCTCTATCTATTCTATCTCTTCATTCATAGCTTGAATCCAACTTTCATTGTCTAGTGCATCTTTGACATTTCTAGGTTCAAAATCAGCAAGTAAACATGTGCCTTTCAACTTATTTCTTGTCATTGTTCTTTGTGATTTATCTCTAATGATCTGATCTGGTGTATGATTCTTTTTGACATACTTGGCTAACACGGGCTCCTTACCTTTTGAATGACTTGCATTGTTATCCTTCTGTATCTCAACTTTTGGTTCTAATTTAGGTTCCTTGGGCTTGGTAGATGCTAACTCGGTAGCTTCTATTTGAAACTTGGGTTCTTGCAGCTCAGTAGATACTGACTCGATTTGAACTTCTTGTGACTCGATTAATGAAGACTCTAGAGTTGAGGATTCCTGATTAATAGGTGTACTTGGCATTGTATCTAGTTCAATGTAAACAAATCTTCTATAGTCTTCAGGTTCCTTTTTTCTTTATTTTTTTGTTCTTTCTGCAAACTCATCAACTTTCACATGTGTACTTTCTATGACTTTGTAAGTAGATAAGTTCAAACATCTATATGCTTTACTTTTGCAAGAGTATCTCAAAAATATTCCTTCATCACTTTTTACATCAAATTTTCCTTTTCTAGATTCTTTCAAAATGTAACATTTACTTCCAAATACTTTTAGATAACTTACATTGGGTTTGTAGCCATACCACAACTCATAGGGTGTTTTAAATGAGTCCTTTTTCAATTATACTCGGTTCAAGGTATGAACTGTAGTGCTGATAGCTTCCTTCTAGTATTTGATAGCAATACCTTTCTCAATCATTAGGGTTCTTGCACAATCCATGATAGATCTGTTCCTTCTTTCTGCTATTCTATTTTGTTTAGGAGTTCAGGTGCTGAAACCTATCTTTTGATTCCCCTTTCAATGCAAAAGTTATCGAACTCATGTGAAATGAATTCACCACTTCTGTCAGACCTTAAGCATTTTAGTTGTTTTCCTGTTTCCTTTTCTACTCTGGCCAAATACCATTTGAACTTTTCAAATGCTTCTAATTTCTCTCTTAGGTATATGACAGTCACCATTCTTGAATAGTCATCAACAAATAGAATGAAGAATTTTTCACCAGTATAACTTTCAATGCCAATGCATCCACATAAATCAGTATGCACAATTTCTAGAACTTCTTCAGTTTGATAGTTCTTTCTTTTAAAACTGGTCTTTCCCATTTTACCAATTTGACAATTCTTCCATAGACCAACCTCAGGTTTTTTTATGTCAGGAATACCTCTTACTTTTTTGAATTTACTGATCTTTATTAAGTTGTCAAAGTTTACATGACACAACCTCCTATGCCATAACCAACTTTCTTCAATTTGAGCAATAAAATATGAACATTCACCAAGTTCAAGATAAAATAAGTTACCTTTTGTTTGAGTGCCTGATCCAATCAGTTTTCCTTTGCCATCTAGCAATCTTGCTTTTCCATGCATAAATTCTACTTTGAATCCATTATTGAGTAGTTGTGCCACACTCAATAAATTGTGCTTTAGTCCTTCTACCTAGTATGCATTATCACATACGAGTTCCTTGGTTAGTGAGATTCCTCCATTTCCTCTTATACAACAAGGTTCATTATTACCAAATCTTACACTACCACCATCATAGACTTCAAAGTGTTCAAACTTAGTTTTATCACCAGTCATGTGATGAGAACAACCACTATCTATAATCCATGTATCATTTTTGCTCATATGAGAAATAAGTGCCATTTTCTCATATTATCAGACTCATCTTTCACAGCAATTTAAACAATTTCATCTTCTTCTTCATCATCAGAATCATTAGAATCTTTAGCTATAAAACACATTTTCTTACCTTTATCCTTGAATGATTTGAAGTCTCTTTTTCCATTGTACTTGTGACCTTTCTTCTCATCCTTGTTTTTCTTATTTGGGCATCTAGCAGCAATATGTCCAATTTCTTCACAGGAAAAATAGATTAGAGGAACCTTACCTTTGTATTTTCCTTTGCCTCTAGAATATTTCCTTGCTAGTAGAGCTTCAACCACTTCAAGATCATTATCTAAACTCTATTCTGATTCTTCATCATTTTCTAATTGTAGATCCTTCAACTTTTTCCCTTTTTCTCTGAGTGAAATCTTGGCTTCAAATGCAGATTCAACATTTTTGGCAGTTGGCACATAATTGTCAAAGTTGTCTAGCTCAAATGCAGTCAATCTTCCAAGTATGGCTTCTAGATTTATCTTATGATTTTCTTCACATCTTCTTTCTTGAGTTGCGGAAACTCTAATTGCATAAATGGAAAGTAGAGTTCTAAGAACTTTACTTATAATTGTCTCCTCCTTGATATCTCCTCCAGATGCTTTGATTGCACTAACACATGCTTTGACTCTTTCAACATATTTTGCAATGTTTTCATCCTCTCTCATCCTCATTTGATCAAATTGTCCTCTCAGACTTTCTGCTTTGGCTCTTCTTACATTATCATCTCCTCCATAGATTTATTTTAGCTTTTCCCACATTTCAAAGGCAGTTTTGCAATCTTTGATGTCATCAAATTCTTCATAGCTTAAAGCAGATGCTATATCTATCATCATGTTGTTGCGAGTCTTCTTTTTAAACAATATCATTGACAAATAGTGTACCAGCTGGTTCTGCATATTTTTTGTCAAGGTATTTTAGTCCTGTATCTCCAATAGAAGCTAGATGAAGTCTCATCAACCCTTGCCATGCTGAGAAGTTGTCCCTGTTAAGTCTTGGAATTTCCCTCTTATAAGACATCCTAGCCTTTGGCTCAGATCCTTGAAATCTTTTCCTGCAAGCACCAAGAGCTCTGATACCAATTGTTGGAATTATAGATGGAGAAACTGAGAGGGTGGGGGGGGAGTGAATCAGTTATCTCAAAAATAATTCACAAATCCCTTAGATGTCTATAATGCTTTTTTACTACTGAAACTCAGTAAACAATGTAGGAATACTGTAACTCGGTAGATTAACTAGTTAGGTTTCATAGTTATTACTATGCATGCAAAGGTTAAAATAAATGAACACAAGAGACACCAGATTTAACATGGAAACCCGATATGGGAAAAACCACCAAGTAACTAGTCACCAATTTTTCACTCTTCTTAAGTGAGCCATGTTAGGAGCCAACCCTATTAAAGGTTACAATATACACTATTAGATGTGACCCTATTAGAGGATTTAGTCACCCTATTAGGAGTGGCCTTGCTAGAAGTCTTTAGAAAAATTCAATTGAATTGTTACCTTGTTAGAGGATTTACAAAATGGTTGTTAACCCAACTTTGTTAAGAGGTTTGAAATCATTGCTACAATGGTTAGAAAGCAACAATGAATTGACCTGAACAAGATGCAACTAAATTTGCTAGATACAGGTCTCTATTCAACATTATTAGATCCTCCTTGATCAAATATGTCTCTGCTGCTCCTTAATGATCTCTGTTCATCCTTCAATTTTGCTTCCACAATAATCAGTCTTCATATCACATTAACTTCTCATACCTCTACATGCTTTTTTTGAATTTGCAACTTGACCTCTTACTTATACCATTCAGATTGTCAAGTCGGCCCATTCACATGTTACATTTATCAACAAACCATTCATCAGTGAGCTACAAATATTACTCTTAAACATTATTTCATAAAACAATGAAATACTTTACTGGCCGACCCTGCTCAGTAAATACTACTTTCAGGAATTTCTTGAGTTAACCATCTTGACTTGGTTAACATTGCAATATCGTTTCTCTATCAAGTTTTACTCGATAAGAACTACTTCTGCCAAATTTTCTTTGATGACCGAGTGAGCTCGATAAGAACTAAATTTCTTTGATTACCTTGAAAGCTCAGTAAGAACTAAATTTCTTTGATTACCTTGAAATCTCGGTAAGAACTATATCTTCCAATTTTCCTTTGATGACCAAGTGAACTCAGTAAGAATTACTTCTTCCATAGTACCTTTGATTACCGAGTGAACTTCGGTAAGAACTACATGTTTTCTTGGCTGACCTTCTGAGCTCAGTAGACACTAACCTTTGTCTTGCTAACCTTCTGAGCTTAGTAGACACTGTCCTTTGTCTTGCTAACCTTCTGAGCTTGGTAGACAGTATCCTTTATCTTGCTAACCTTCTGAGCTTAGTAGACATTGTTCTTTGCCTTGCTAACCTTCTGAGATTGGTTGACACTATTCTTTGCCTTGCTAACCTTCTGAGCTCGGTATACACTATTTGATAACTAATATGACATTTGTGTGACATCAAAGACAACACACAATTGAACAATTGCATCCAAAAATATCTAGAGTATGCTTAGATTCTGTAGAGTATCCTACAAACTTTATGATTTTATCCCCTAAAGTCAATCTATCTAGTTATCTTGTCATCTTAGGTAGACCATGGTTAGCCATAGTTGATGCAAATATAAGTTACAGATCAAGGAACATGCCCATATCAAATAGCCAAGCAACAAAGCAATTTGATTTATATCCTCTAGCCCAACCATCACTAGATTTGAGTACATCTGTTTGGCCAAATTGAGGAGATGAAGAAGAAGAGTTAAATTCTATAGCACAACTCATGATGTTGCATAGATAGTCTTTTCTAAGATTTCAAGAAGAAGATTTAGTACTCCAAAGTATCCTCACTAACACTTGTGTGGTAGAGAAAGATGTATCTAAAAGCTTTGTGTTAGAATTAATTACATATGAGAGATGTCATAAGAATTGTACTTTTCTCAAAGAACCTAAAATTCTTTTTTCACTCCTCCCTTGTAAATTAGAAGCAAGTCCAATCTTTGAAGTTGCTATGATAGAATTCACTACTACTATCGAATTGAGTAAAGTCCATAAACTGCATGTTAATCCCAAATTAACATCCACACTGATTGAATAGTTAAAAGGATTGCTTCAGAGGCATGAGAAGGCTTTTGCATGGGACTATGGTGATATGAAAGGTTTGGACCCTACATTGTGTACTCATAGAATATACATTAATGAAGGTTGTTTACCACTCCGTTAACCCAGAGAAGGATAAATTCAAGCCTTAGAGAAATAGTCAAAACTAAATTGCAGAAATTGTTTAATGGTGGTTTCATTTATCCTATATCTGATAGTAAATGGGTATCACCTCTGGTTATAGTGCATAATAAAAGAGGGAAAAGGAGAATTTGTGTAGATTATAGAGAATTGAATAAGGCTACTAAAAAGGATAATTTTCCTTTACCCTTCATAGACCAAGTTCTAGATGCACTAGGTGGAAAGAAGTATTTCTCCTGTCTAGATGGGTATAGTGGTTATAATCAAATTAGTATTGCTCCTAAAAATCAAGATAAAACCACATTTACATGTCCATGGGGTACTTTTGCATGTTCTATTTTACCATTTGGTCTATGTAATGCTCCCGCAACATTTCAATGAGCAGTTATCAATATCTTTGCTAATATATCACATGATTGTATGGAAATCTACATGGATGACTTCACAACATTTGGAGTTACTTTTGAAGAAGCAATGATGAATCTTGAAAAGGTTTTGGTGAGATTTCAAGAACATAATTTGGCACTGAACAATGAAAAGTGTTTCATGCTCATGCAGGAGGGTGTGGTACTTGGTCATTTCATATCCACTTTAGGAATATAAGTGGACCCAACTAAGATAGAGGTAATTCAAACATTTCCCATACCTACACAATTAAAAGATGTAAGATCCTTTCAAGGACATGCTAGATATTACAGGTGTTTTATAAAAGATTTCAGTAAAATAGCTAGTCCTTTGTATAAGTTACTTACAAAAGAAGCTGAATTTAGTTGGACATCTGAATGTGATGAAGCCTTCCTATAGCTTAAGAAAATTTTGACCACAACCCCAGTTTTACAAGGCCCTAATTGGAATTTACCTTTTCACATATATATAGATGGCTTTGATTATGCCATAGGTGTAGTCCTAGCACAGAAATCCCAAAAAGAATTGCTAGCAGTAGTTTATGCCCTAAAAAAATTTTGGCATTACAAAATTGGTTATTCAATCTATCTTCATGCTGATCATGCAACAATTAACTATCTCATGAACAAACCTGCTATAACAGGTAGGTTAGCAAGATTGTTACTATTGTTACAAGAATTTGACATAACCTTAGTTTATAAGCTTAGGAGAGATAATTTTGTAGTTGATTATTTATCAAGAATCCATCATGATGATATTGACACTACTCTGGTAGATGATGCATTTTTAGATGAGCATTTGTTTCATATTGTTGTTCAAATTCCATAGTATGCAGATATTGCTAACTATATTTTAGCCAATAAGATACCAACATATTTTTCTTATAAGGAAAAGCTACTTGTAGAAAAAAGTTTATGTTTCTCTTGGATAGATAATCTTTTTTTCTATACTAGACCTAATCAAGTTATGAGAAGATGTGTGAGAGAAGATGAGACATATGACATTCTACATGCATGTCATAATGAACCATGCGGAGGACATTTTGTAGCCAAAAGGATAGCTTTCAAAATCTTGACAACTAGTTATTATTGGCCTAAACTTAATAAGGATGTAGTCAACTATACAAGGAAGTGTGACCAATTTCAAAGGATGGGTTGACCAACAAGAATAGATGAAATGCCTCTTAATCCTCAAACAGTGTTCACACCATTTGATAAATGGGGAATGAACTTTATTGGTCCAATTGATCCTCCATCCAATGTGAAGTCCTATATTTTGGTATGCATTGACTACCTAACAAAATGGGTTGAAGTTAAGACTATGAAGCATGCTCATGATGAAAAAGTTGTTGAATTCTCGTATGAAGAGATTTTTACTCGCTATGGTGTTCCCAAAGAGCTGGTCAGTGACCAAGGTGCATAATTTACATCCAACCTAATCTCAAAATTGATGAAATAGTATAACATCAAGCACCAAAAATACAGTCCTTATCATCCACAAGATAATGGACAAGTAGAGGTTACAAACTATGAGCTAGAAAATATTCTAACAAAAACAATCCATTTGCATTGTCAGGATTGGACCAGCAGATTACAAGAAGCTATTTGGGCTTATAGAACAACCTGGAAGACTACTATAGGATTCACACCATTTGAGCTCCTATATGGAAAGGTGGTAATGCTTCCAATTGAATTTGAACATAAAACTCTAAGGACAACCTTGGCATTGAATATTGACCTTCTTGTAGTACAAAGAGAATGCCTTTTGCATCTTAACTCTTTGGATGAGATGTGTAAAGCTACTTTGGAACATACTGAACTAGTACAAAAACAAAGGAAACAATGGCATGATTCTCATATTATTAGTAAAAAATTTCAAGTTGGTGATTGGGCATTATTATATGACTCTCACTTCAAGGATATGCCAAGGAAGCTGCAGACACAATGGTTAGGACCATATGAAATTAGTCATGTCTTTGAGAATGGAGATGTGCAACTAACCATAATTGATCAAGTGCCTTCAAAATTGTTAGTCAATGGTCATTGAATCAAGTTATACAAAAGGCCACAAAAAAAACCCGATTTCCTGTAGTAGTTCCAACAATAGGATTCAAATACAACTCAAGCAACTCTTCCTATAGCCGAAGGTGTCAACCATTTGACTGTTGCTCTTCAACATTAGTTTTTAGTTTGTATGCTCATAATAATAACATTATGTTTGTATAAAGTTCACTTTCTATTCATTTTTTTTCTTTCCATCTCATATCTTTATCTCCCACCCATTCACATCATCTCATTTTTTAATCCTCCATCTACCCACTTTCCACATCATCAAATTTTCCATGTTTTCAATAAAATTTGTAAATGCTGATAGATGCTACCACTGACATTATTTCCACCACATTTTTGGTACATGTGACAATCAACTCAATAGGTATAACATTTTCAAATTATCTTTCATTTATAAGTCCACATATTTCATCAATTATATTTAATACTACATGAAATATATAATGGTAGTGTATGCTAGTCCCTCACTTGTACTGATCTGACAAGTGAGGACACTTGTCTAAAATTAGCAAGGGGCAAGTGAAGGTCATACTATCAAATGTCATGTCTTATTATCCATGATGATTTTCTAAATTTTTGCATTACCCCTTATTAATGAAAATTTGTTTCCATAAGTATGCAAAGTAAGGCATTGTACTTCCTATTTTTGAATGATTTTTTGTGTCAAGTTATGATGTGACCTATTTTTAAAAAAAATCATCATTTCAACCCTATTTTTGGATGATTTCCACACAAACTAATGATTTACTTTCATTCAAAGCTTAATTACTATACATAACAATTTATTATGGCAATTAATTGCTTCCTAAAGTAAAGTAGTGTGATGAGTCTAAGGAATAATGTAGAATTTGAAGCTTGAATTTAGAAAAAGGGGAGAAAACAGAGTAGTAGAGGAAGTGCTAAGAAATGGGTGGAAATTTTCAAAGGAGAGATCTAGTAGAGCACACTCTGTTTCTCTTTGACATAGAAGCTATGAGAAGATTCAATGCTTATGGATGGTTAGGTTATTGTTTAAATTTAACAGCATATGGTGAAGAGGTGGTTGTAGAATTCACCAGGACACTCGATGAGGGAAAAGCATCTATTTGGGACTTGATAGTAGTTGCAATAGAGCAATGCATCATAGAAGTAATAGGGTTACCTGCAGTTGGAGAGCACTACCCAAGCATGCATGACACTAGGTCAACGAGGGCCCAATTTACTGGACCACATGACCCTCAATTGGATGTCAAGAAACAAGGATGTAAGAGGCTGTCATTGCCACCACCATACCCTATATTGGTGATGCAGATTATCAATTATTTTACTTGTGAAGGAAGATTTTCTCACTTGCATACACATAATTTCAAGCTACTTAGCTGTGTAAGGCATAATATTGCTATGAATATTTTGAATTTCTTGTATAATATGCTTTGCATTAGTGTGGAGGAGACTCAGAAAGGGAAAGAGAATTTTGTTACACACCATGATTTAATTAAGTTGTTAATAGAGAGGTCTCTTAGGGATGTATCCCCTTTACCATGGGATGAGTTTGTGCAACTTAAAACCCTACAACCCCAAGCTAGCCCTAGTGAACAACATAGTGAGGAAAACATAGCTCCTAGTAGTGAGCCTGTAGAACAAAACATTCAAGGAGCTAAAACTAAAAATACTCAAGGAGATGAACAAGAAACTACCCCTATTCAAGAAAATGTGCCTCCACCTATACAAGAAATCCCTAAACTTGCTACCAGCAAAGCTAAGAGGAAACAAAAATCACTAGAAGAAACTTTTGTTCAGTAAGAACCAAGTCCTACAATTGTTAAAAAAGAGAGAACAAAGAAGGGTCCTATAGTAATTGATCCTACAGTACTGACACCAAAGCAGAAAAGTAGGCAAAAGGTTGTAACACAAGAAGAGACCCCTATATGAAGAAGCCCTAGAATGAGAGGGTAGGTTTCTAAGGATCCTATGCTATCTAAAACATCCACCAGGAAATCTCCCATACAAATTGTTTTCGATCATTCTCCCCTTCATCCTAAGATAAAAAATACTCCTGATAATCTTACTACAGAGTGTGGAAAAGAAATTAAATAAAGTATAGATGACACCCCACCAGATTTACTAGACACTTCCAGCCGTAGGGATGAAATAGTTCCTAAGTATGTTGATTTGAATACTACCTTAGTTATACATAGAACAACATGGATCAATAGTTTGGCAAAGCATCTATGGAAGTAACAAAGAAGGAGGAAAAGGGATCATGAAGGAGAAGACAAAGGTGCTATCACCCTGTAGAAGCTCCTTTTTCAACTTTATGCACAATATTTGTTTAGTGAAGCATTCTAGAAAGAAGAAAGAAGAAGATGAATAAGATTATAATATCAAAAAATGAGAAAATTTTAGAATTGAAAGAACAACTAGAAAACCAAATATAGTGCATGGACCATGCCCTTAAGCTAGCTGACCAAGCCCTTGCTTATAAGCCACCACCTAGAGTATATGCTCTCTTTTTGAAAGAGAAATTTCTTTTGTTTCAATTAATGTTAACTCTCAAGGATGTGAATGTAGAGTTTAAGTCAGCACAAGAATTTTATGGGCTGTATCAAACTTTACCACCATGGTAGCAGAACTTATTGTGTGAATTATATGTTCATAACTTTGTTATTCCTGCAGAGATTGATTGGAATCCTTTGGTTTACATAGGAGATGTACATTTAAAATCTCTCATGTCATGGATGTTCAATGAATAAAATTATGATAGGTAGTTGAATGACTATAGAGATGAGGATAGAGAAGAACCTTTACCTTTGAGAGCAAAAAATAGTAAGCCAGAGGAGATGCTCGAGGATTGGTTTACATTGACCTATGGAAACAAGAATCCAATAGTAAGGGAGAAGATATTTTCTGCTAGAACTAAGATTTATGCTAAATATGAAAATTTTCCCTACTTTGCATTTCAGAGAGCCATGACCAGTGTAAGGAGTAGGTGGTCAAGACTACCTAAATATCTTAAGAAATCAGAACCACATAGCCCTATTGACTTGGAAGTTGCACTACACAGAGTTCAAAAATATTCAGAACTAGGAAAGAAGCCAAGACCAAAGTTGTGGTTTCCTTTAACAATGTAACCTCCAACATTCCTATGGCCCTTGTATGATATCAATGTTGATAGACTTGATAAGTTGTAGGAAGATCACTGGGGAGAAGTGTGGGAGAGAACTAGAGGATTTTACTAAAATTTTAAGAGCAATAGAAAGGGGAGGGAAAAAATTGGAGAGTTTAGGTCTCTAACAAGGAAGTGCAATGCTTGAGGACAAGCATTAGTTTGGCAGAGGGTAGATGATGAGACTAAAATTTTCCTTTATTTTGTGGTGTTTAAGATACTTTTTTGATACTCTATTTATCTTTGTTAAAACATTTATGGACCTATGTTTACCGAACCTTTGATGAACCTATAGGGTAGAAACTATGTCATCTTTTGCTCATATTATAACTAGTATGTAGTATTTCATATAGTTATCAAAATGTTTGTTCTTACGTTTGAATTTAATTTGATAAATGTTTATTTTCAAACATGATTTGTGTCATAACAGACCTATTAATGAAGAATGAAAGATGATTGGAGGGATTCAAAAGTTAGGCGTCAACAACATTCAAGGAGAAGCGAGAGCTAAGGAACAACCATGGTGGAGGAAGTTGTAATGGTTCTAGAAAACATGGTAGTGAGTAAGGAGGAGCTATGAAGATTCATTTCCTTCTTTGCATTTACTCTATGGCAAGTAGATGTTAAGACTTTATTATTCCTGCTTTAAGCCGTTATTTCTTCTTCTCGCCTTTAGTTGTTCTTCCTATTTTTTCACCTGTAGATTTAAAGCTAGGAGATTTACTTTTATGTTATGGAATAAAGTGTTGATCTCCTATATATGTAGAAATCAACCCCAGTGTGTTATGTTTTTTTAATGAGTAAGAAGAAAAGTTTTGAGAGGAAACAATAACTTTTACAGTTGTGTTTTGCAATTTTGTGTTATGTAATGAATATCTAAATGGAATGAAATATTTTTCCTTGGCTTCTATCCTATGTTAATAGTTTAGAGAAGCCAACAAAGGGGGCCCACTTGGGAGGTCAATTAGATTAGGATAGAATAGATTTATTTCCAAGAATTAGTAGTATCTTAAGTAGAAGTAGTAAGTTCCTTCCTGTAGCATCGCACTCTGTGAATATTCCTACAACATATGTGAGAAAAATTTTAGTGGATGAGCCAAGTTGGAATATCTATTATCCTTTCCATTGTATTTCTAGTATTCATAGAGTTAAGTTTTTTACCTTCCTATAGTAGTAGTGTAAGTTCTTTTGCTTACATTTTTACTTTCCTGCAACATAGGCTTAGTGACTCATTAAGAGACCTATTGCACATACTATGCCAACCATTTCAAGAATACATCCTTGTCTTGATAAGATTAAATGCACCTCATGGTAGGGAAAATAGTCCTTAGTTTGAATATATTATTCCTAAGCAAGGCCTAGTGCATGACTATGATATACTTATTGTGAGGTGGTGCATAAGTGTGTTGATTGAATTGAAAAGAAAAGAGAGGGAGAAAACTTAAAGGAAAAGCATGTATCCTTGTGAAGAAAAAAAGTAATATTAGATTAGGAAGGATCAAGTTCAAGTAGAAAAGAGATCTAGATTTAGAAATCCAGTTGTATCACAATCAGATCATTTCATTGGTACTCTCTAACCATTGTAGTAGTTATCTAAATATCAAAATAGAGTTGGTTTAACAGCTAGTTGTAAATCCTCTAACAAGGTGACAATTCCATTGAATTGTTTTAAGACCTCTTGCAAGGCCACTCCTAGTAGGGTGATTAAATCCTCTAACAAAGTCACATCTAATAGTATTTTTTGTAACCTTTAACAAGGTTGGCTCCTAACAGGGCTCACTTCAGAAGAGTGAAAAATAGTAACTAGTTACATTGGTGGTTTTTCCCAAATTGAGTTTCCATGTTAAATCTTGGTGTCTCATATGTTCATGTTATTTCTCCTATGCTTGCAAGTTAATTATAGTTAATTTTTTAAGATCAACTAAAAGTAATTCACTCTAAATTTACTGAGTTACAACAATTTATGTTTGTTTATCAAGCATCAACATCAATCAGTTTTCTAAGTCTAAATTTTATTATTGACATCTAAGGGATGTGGGATTTATTTTAGTGGTAATTGATTCACCCCTTGCCTCCCCCCCCCAAGTTAATTCTTCTATATTTCCAAAATACGTTGATGAAGAATACGAAACTCCTACTGGTATATTATTTGTTGGAGATCTTGCTGAGAAAAAGAACCATGACATCATGATGATTGATATTTCATCTACTCTCAGCTATGATAAATTTGATGAGATCAAAGATTGTAAAACTAGTTTTGATATGTGGAATAAGCTAAAGGAAATCTATGGTGGTGATGACAATATAAGGAGAGCCATAGCAAAAAGCCTTAGAGGATAGTTTGATCAGATTAGAATGAGAGAAGATGAAAATGTTACCAAATATGTGGAAAGAATCAAAGCTAGTATCAGTGCAATTAGAGCTTCTGGAGGAGAAATTAAGGAAGAAACTATTGTAAGTAATGTTCTCAAAACTTTGCTTCATATCTATGTAATTAGTGTATCTAATATTCAAGAAAAGAGGTGTGATCCAAATCACAAGTTAAGTTTGGATGCCCTAGTAGGAAGATTGACTACCTTTGAGCTAGATAACTTTGACAATTATGTTCCAGCTTCCCAAAATGTTGAGTCTACATTTGAAGCTAAACTTTCACTCAAATAACAAGGCAAGAAAAAAAAGGACAATTAGTCTAAAAGTGAAGAGGAAATAGAGGAAAGTTCTAATAGTGATCTTAAAGTTGTTGAAGCTTTACTTGCAAAGAAATATTATAGTGGCAGAGGAAAGTACAAAGGTAAAGTTCCTTTAATCTATTTTTTATGTGAAGAAATTGGTTGTATTGTTGTCAAGTGTCCAAACAAAGAAAAAAAAATGAGAAGAAGAGCCACAAGTACAAAGGAAAGAAGGAATCCAAAATTCACAAATCCTTCAAAGACAAAGGTAAGAAGACTTGTTTTATGGCTAAAGATTTTGATAACAATGAAGATGAAATAGTGTAGATTGCTATAGAAGATGAATCTGATGAAGAAGAAGATAAGATGGAACTTATCTCTCATGTTACTAAAAATGATACATATATCATAGATAGTGGATGTTCACATCATATGACTAGAGACAAGACAAAACTTGAACACTTTGAACACTATGATGGAGGTGGTGTAAAGTTTGGAAATAATGAACCTTGTTGCATAAAAGGGAAATGTCGCATCTCATTAACCAATGAACTTGTATGTGACAATGCCTATTGGGTTGAAGAACTAAAACATAATCTACTAAGTGTGGCACAACTAATCAACATTGGTAGAATTCATGCATGGCTAAGCAAGACTGCTAGATGACAAAGGGAATTTGATTGGATCAAGAAAAAAAACAAGAGGTAACCTATTTTATCTTGATTTTGGTGATTGCTCATGTTTTATTGCTCAAATAGATAAATTTGGTTATGGCATAGAATACTATGTCAAGTAAAATCTCATAATATAGTCAAGATAAGAGAATTCAGAAAAGTAAAAGGTATCCCTAGTTTAAATAAATTAGATATTGGATTATGCAAAAATTGTTAGATTGGAAAAATGGGAAGGACTAGTTTTAAGAGAAAAAACTATTAGTCTGAAGATGTTTCAGAAATTGTGCATATTGACTTATGTGGACCTATTGGAATAGAAAGTTCTATTGGAGAAAAATTCTTTATTCTTTTTGTTGATGACTACTCTAGAATGATAACTATTATGTATCTTAGAGAAAATTCAAAAGCATTTGAGAAATTTAGATGGTATCTGGAAAGAGTAGAAAAGGAAATAGGAAAAGGATTGAAGTGCTTAAGATCAGATAGAGGTGGTGAATTCATCTCTAATGAATTCAATAATTTTTGCATTGAAAGAAGAAATAAAAGGCAAGTATTAGTCCCCAGCACTCCTGAGATAAATGGAATAGCTAAAAGAGGAAATAGATCCATCATGGTTTTTGAAAGGACTCTAATGATTGAAAACAATGTTGCTATCAAATACTAGAAGGAAGCCATCAACACTACAATTCATACTTTGAACCGAGTACAGTTGAAGAAGGACTCTAATAAAACTCTATGAATTATGGTATGGCTACAAACCCAATGTAAGTTATCTAAAATTATTTGGTAGTAAATGTTATATCTTGAAAGAATGTAGAAAAGGAAAATTTGATGTGAAAGGTGATGAAGGTATATTTTTAGGATATTCTTGTAGAAGTAAGGCATATAAATGTTTGAATTTGTCTACTCATAAAATCATAGAAAGTGCACATGTGAGAATTGATGAGTTTGTAGAAAAGACAAAAGAAGAAAGAAAAAAGGAACTAGAAGATTACAAAAGATTTGTTTACTTCGAACTTGATACATTATCAAGCATATCTAACAATAAGGAGACTTCATGTCCTAAATCTTCCATAGCTCTACCAAATTGCAAGGAGTTCAAACCAATTCATAGGGACCCAAGTCACATTCTGAAGCTACCAAGTCAATGCCTACAGAGTCTAAATGGCTCGAGCCTGAAGTTGAAATTCAAAATGAAGATAGTGCAATTCATTCAAAAGGCAAAGAACTTGTATTGGCCAAGTATGTTAGAAGGCATCATGCACCTAATCAGATTATTAGAGATAAATTAGAAGATACTATAGCAAGAAGCAAATTAAAAGGTACATGTTTATTTGCTGATTTTGAACCTAGAAGTATCAAGGATGCTCTAAAAAATAAAATTTTGATTGAGACAATGAATGAAGAAATAGGAAAAATAGAAAAGAACAATACTTGGACTCTTCTTTCTAGGCCTAAAGATAAAAAGGTGATTGGAACAAAATGGGTATTCAAAAATAAGCTGAATGAAGATGGACAAGTATCAAGAAACAAAACTAGATTAGTGTGTAAAGGCTATTCTCAAGAAGAAGGAATTGACTATGGTGAGACTTTTTCCCTTGTTGCAAGATTAGAAGGTGTTAGGACCCTACTTGCATATGTAGCTCACAAAGGATTCAAAGTATATCAGATGGATGTTAAATCTGCATTCTTGATGAGGAAGTCTACATTGAACAACTAGAAGGTTTTTTTGATCCTAACAAAAGGGACATGGTCTAAAAATTACACAAAGAATTGTATGGTATAAAACAAGCTCCTAGAACCTGGTATGAAAGACTATATGACTACTTGATACAAATTGGTTTTCAGAGAACAAATGATATCAGTAGTTTGTACATCAAGGAAGGACCAAATAAAAAAATTGTGTTGGTAGATATATTTGTGGATGATACTCTATTTATAGGAAATGATGACCTATGCAAAGCATTTTTAGAAAAAATGAACAAAGAGTTTGAGATGTCTATGTTTGGTGAAATAAAATTCTTTGTTGGATTGCAGATTTAGCAGAATAGAAATGGTATCTATATCACTCAATCTAAGTACATTAGAGAGATACTCAAGAAATTTGGAATGGAAGGTTCAAAGCTAGTTGGAACCCCCATGTGTACTAGACTTAAGCTAATAAAAGATAATGACTCCAAAGAAATAGATCAGAACTTATACAAATCAATAATCAGAAAATTATAGTATGTAGTTCACACAAGGCTTGATATTTCCTTAATAGTTGGGATAGTGGCAAGATTTTCAGTTAAACACAGAGAAAATCACATGATGGCAATCAAAAGAATCTTAAGATATCTAAAAGGTATTGAAGACTATGGTTTATGGTACAAACTTGGAGGAATCCTAGACCTAAAGGTATTTGCTAATGTTGATTGGGTAGGAAATCTTGATGAAAAAAAAAGCACTAGTGGTGGAGCTTTCTTTCTTGGTAAAAGGCTGGTATCTTAGACAAGCAAGAAGCAAAACTACACATCCCAATCTATAGCAAAAGTAGAGAATGTAGTAGTAGCAGTAAATTTTTCTAACATTATTTGGTTCAAACAATTGCTAGAAGGAATAAAGGTTGAAATCAAAGAGCTAGTAGTCATGTATTGTGATAACACCAGTGCAATTAGCATATCAAAGAACCCAGTGATGCATTCCAAAAGAAAGAACATTGCTATAAAATATCACTTTGTTAGAGAACTAGTGTAGCACAAGGAAATTAGATTGGAATATGTCCATAGAAAAGAACAAATTGTAGAAATATTCACAAAGCCATTACCTAAGGATACATTCTTGTATCTAAGAGGTAAGCTAGGGGTCATTTCCCTATCTGGAGCTCACTAAATAGAGTTTAGTGTTGCATCAACATGAACCAAGCTAAAGATAAATCAATTGATGCAGCATGATCAAGAGAATATTACATATGAATCAATACTCAAGATACATTGATACAAATTTGGCATGTGTTGTCTTTGGCATGTGTTGTCAAAGAGGGAGAAGTTTACTATGATTATCTTTATCATTCTAAAATTTTGTAGTGGGAGAAGTTTCAAAAGAAGTTATGTTGTTTCTTCATAAAGGGAGGATATAGAATAAAAAAGGAGTTCTTGTGTAAAACCAAAGAGGGAGAAACTTTCTATCAAAAGGAGTCTTCTTGTCAAAATTTCACTATGACATGTTGTGTTGCCATCAATGCCAAAGAGGGAGATTATTGGATACAATTGATTAATTGTGTGTTGTCTTTGATATTACACAAATGTCATATTAATTGATAGACAATTCTTACCAAGCTCACTTGGTTAGTGAAGATAGTTTTTCTTTTCTACAGAGTGTTCATAGGTTTACTCTGATCAGATGATAGTGTCTATCAAACTCACTCGGGTGTAATTAGTGTTAATCGAGCTCACTTAGTTAACAAAGGGAAAGTTTGAAAAAGTTAGTATTCACTGAGTTCACTCAGTTTCCAAAGGATTTCTACAAGTTTGTAGTGCTAACCAAGCTTCTGTTGGTTAACATAGGACATCATTCCAAAGTTATTTTCTACTAAGCAGGATCGGCTTACAAAGGATTTTTCTTATTTTGGCATATGAAGCTTAATCATTTTATGTATTGATTCTAGCCTACTATGATGATAAATATTAGTTATTATAATTTAAATGTGGGCCAACTTGAAAATTTGGAAGGTATAATTAAAAGATCAAGTTAAGATTTCTAGTGCATGTGCAAGTGTGTTTATTGAATTGAAAAGAAAAGAGGAGTGAACTTGAAGGGTAAGAAGGCATCCTTGTCTCACAAAAAAATAATATTCAATCAGGAAGGATCAAGTTTAAGTAGAAAAGAGATCTGGATTCAAAAATTTAGTTGCATCACAATCAGGTCATTTCATTGTTACTCTCTAACCATTGTAGCAGTGTTTTAAAATCTCTTAATAGAGTTGGTTTAATAGCCAATTGTAAATCCTCTAACAAGGTGGAAATTCCATTAAAATGTGTTAAGACCTCTTGCAAGGCCACTCCTAGAAGGGTGATTAAATCTTCTAAAATAGCCACACCTAATAGTGTGTTTTGTAACCTTTAATAGGGTTGGCTCCTAATAGCACTCACTTCAGAAGAGTGAAAAATAGTAATTAGTTACATTGGTGGTTTTTTCCAAATTGGGTTTCTATGTTAAATCCTGGTGTCTCATGTGTTCATGTTATTTCTCCTATGTTTGTAATTTAATTACTATTAATATTTCAAGATCAACTAAAAGTAATTCACTCTACATTTACTGAGTTACAACAATTTATGTTTGTTTACCAAGCATCAACAACAATAAGTTTTGTCAGTCTAAATTTTATTGTTGACATCTAAGGGATCTAGAATTTATTTTAGTGGTAACTGATTCACCCCCCTCTTAGTTACTCCTTTTGTATTTCCAACACCCACGTGGGAAGAGAGAGGGAAAAAGGGAGGGCTAGAAGATAGTGGGTAGGGGTAGTTAGGGTAGACTTAGGAATTAAAGGAACTTAGGTAGTTGGGTTAGTCAAGAGTATTTGCATTTTAAATTTATTTTTTATGTGTTAATTAAAGTAAATTGTTAAGGGGTAGTCTTGTAGCATGGACTTAGGGGTAGTTCTAAACAAGAATATTATATATATATTCTTTGGGTAAAGTACTAAATAAGGGCTTAGTTTTTGGAAAAGTGAGATAAGTACATAGGGTATAAAATTAGTATTTAAGGGATAAATTAGTAAATTAAAAGAAATGTAATAATAATATTAATGATAAATAAATAAACAATTAAATAAATAAAAGGAATCAATTCAAACAAATAATGGTGAAGACCTAGTTAGTAGTGCATAATCAAATGATCAAAGTAAAGAAAAGAAAAGGATAGGTAATAAGAAGTTCAACAAAAAGGAATATATATTTATGCAACTAAATGAAGTGAAAGACATAAGGGGTAGATGTGTATGTATGTTGTGGTAGGGCAACATGTGTTTGCAAGATAATTAGGGTAATCATAAAACATCTTTGTGTTACTATACCCTATAACCATTGTCTTGAAAATGAGATTTTCACTTGCATTGTGAAGTGTCTTAATCTTGGTATTGAAGGTGAAGGGCTTATAACCATAGAATCTTAACTTAGTTTGCATTCAGTATTAAGTAACTAGGTGACCACCTCATATTGAACTTGAAATCTAGATTCTGAGTGGAACAAACTTTGTCCCATCATCTAAATTTATCACCTCCAAGTTTAAGGATAGATTATGTATCTTATCTTTAGATTTCTCTCTTGTTTCAAAAAAGAAAAATTAGTTGTGTTTTTTCCTTTTAGAATTGTGGGCATGACATCTTCACATCAAATCTTAATATTGATAAAGTCTAAGAAGCTTACAAGTGAACTAATACTAATCCAAGAAGTAATTGTCATGAAGGTCTATGTTGCTTTTAGTCTTGGCATACTTAGGATTGGCAGAGAGCCCTTTCTTGATTAGAAGCAGTCAATTGAGTTCAAACATGAGAGCCTAGTTAAAGTCGTACAAGGGTTGAAAAGGGTGTATGATGTTGTGAGGCATATAATTAAGAAGTTTTATGTGCATCTTAACGACTTGCACATTAGATCACATGTCAGTACAAATAATAATATGCTCGATAGTGAAAGGATGAAGGTAAAGTTCCTTGAATTCATAGATGAGTCAATAAACCATCCAAAAATTCAAGATTCAAATATTTTTGAGTTGGTTTCTATTAATGAAACCTTGAAAAGAGTGTCAAAGAAGCTCTAGTCCAAGGTTACAAAGCCAAAAAAATTTACAAAGGACCACAAATACTAGGTGGTGAGAATGGACAATATCTACATCCCAAGATTCAAGGAGATAAGGATGATAGTGGATACATTGAGGACATAGAATGCTATTGCACATAAGAAGAACTGAAGCATTTCTATACTTCTCATGATGACCTCCAAGTCCTAATTTTTCCATCTCTCTCTCTCTCTCTCTCTCTCTCTCTCTCTCTCTCTCTCTCTCTCTCTCTCTCTCTCTCTCTCTCTCTCTCCCTCCCTCCCTCCCTCCCTCCCTCCCTCCCTATTTGTGTGTGTGTCCTCTCTCTCTCTCTCCCTCCCTCCCTCCCTATGTGTGTGTGTCCTCTATTTATTGTGCCTAAATATATAAATTATCCTCGCATATATACATTTTATAACTAATGACATCTAGTCAATACTATTTTGAGCTATTTCCATCAAAATGCTCTGAACTATGATCATGCAATGTAAATGGTCAAATCTAAGAGGGCCTATATATGTAATTTTCAAAGTTGAATCTAGAGAATCCACAAACTTTTGGGTGAATGAGCTTTATCATTCCATCTACTTGGTTTATCTAGTTGTTTTATTGCTCACTTGTATTCAGATTAGTTTTTCTCATGAAATTGTAGGACAAATACATGTGAAGCTACTAATTTCTTACTAAATTCCATTTTAGATAACTTTTCTTAGTTGAAGCATTTTTAGATTTCTTTCATATGCATTTCTACTCTCTTTCTTGGTTTCATTACACCATGGCTAACTAGCCGAGTAGATTATTATATTTGATTTTTAAAATTAAATAAAACAAGAGAGAAACGTGCTAAATGTAATTTTTTATTAATTATAAAATGTCAATCAGGTTGGTTGGGTAGATGTTGTCATTTCATTGCATGTTATGGTAGTTTTCATGGAATTGAAGCACAAGTTTTTGTGAACCTATTAGTAACTCACATGATTCCATTTTGGTAATGTGTTAATAGTAAAAGAAATTGGATTTTCTCCTCATATTTATTTTTATTTCTTCTCCTTGGTTGCATCAATATATTAGAAGTAGAAATATTGGTTAATGTAGTACTAGGAGTAGGCCTAAATTTAGAATAGCCTAAAGATAGCTTTCATAAGTTATTCCACAAGTATTGTGGTTTATCAAAATTATTAATCTTCCTAGGTTGTTTATGATTAGAGTAATCTTGGTTTAGCCTTTATTTCTCTCTGGTTAAGAGCATCCCCATCAGCCCCCCCCCCAACCAACAAAAACAAAAATAAAATAAAAAAATTGATCTACTCAAGATAGGGTTAAATGCAAAGATTTGAAAATATAAGGGAGTTCTACCTTTCAACTTGGAGTTGAGTGATATTCACCTGCACTAAAACAAAACATTGGGCATTTTTAGAGTTAAGGTATAAACCAAAAAAAGGAGGGACATATTCTTAACCAAAAAAAATTTGTGACCCTACTAGGGATATTTGTAAGAGCTCAAATCATTACCAAATGCTCTAAGTACTTGAAGTTAGAGAGAGATAACAAGGTTTAGTGTTCTCTCATTGAGTCTATCTATTGCTCTATTGGGATAACACTTTAAGTTGGCATTCATATAATCATTTTGAGTTTCATACAAAGGATATGAGACAAGATGGTGCCTCCTCATGAAGGCCTTTTCCCAGGTGTAGAACCCAATCTTCTCTTTCAAGACAAGAAATAAGACATTATAAATTAGCTAAATACACTCACTCAAAAAGGTAAAAAATATTCCACCAAGCATAGAAGAGTTAATTTTATGCTGGAGTAAGGACAAGCCAAAGTTGAGTACTGGGGAGAGGTGCTTCAACAAAAAAGGTTGAGGCAAGTATAATGCACCTATTTGAAGCTAAGGTTGATTCATCCTAGATCCTAAATTTGTAAGGAATGCTAAGTACATGGTCAAGTCAATCTAGTGTTTGAAGGGCTTAGAAAATCTAATTTCCTATCTTGGAGGATAATGCAAGGAGGGGGAGAGGTCACTTAAGATATCATGTGCTAGAAGGTATTCATGGAGCCTTTTCCCCACCACCTAATCCAACTTGGCCAAGATGTAATAATTCCTCTTATCCTCCTATTTTTTGTACACAACCTCCAATCTATATGCAACACCATTACTTTGCATAGAGTAGAAACATCAATCTCAATTATAGAGGTTCAAGGAAGAACTTTCCTAAATTTCATGGTGCTAGGAAGGTATCAAGAGATGAACACATTGTTACATTCTATGTAGCCTATAGTGTGATGTCTCCACAACAAGAATATGTTGTAGTTTGCATCTTTGTAGAAACACTATTTGAAAATACAATGGATTGGTTTGAAAGCCTCCTTGTTGGGTGTATGACCACCTAGGATGACATGCATAAGAGATTTGAAGAATTATTGAAGAGTACTAAGGATGAACATACATTATTATCTCAGCTCATTCAGATCAAAAAGGAACCAAGTGTTCCTATGATAGATTTTGTTGCTAAATAGAACAAGTTAATCAATCAGATATCTACAGCAATAGACCAATGCTTGAAAACCAAAAGATGTTATTTATTAGCTCCATGACACCTGACATCAACTTCCATATTATTAGGGAACATGTAGCTAACTTAAAACATTCTTAGGCCTTGGCCATTGAATTAGAAGATGACCTAATTTGTCCAGGAAAATGGAAAATAGAAATTCAAACTAGAAATACTACAAGTAATGTTCCTAAAACTTTTAGTAATGCATAAGACATACTTCATAAATTATTAAATGAGATGATTTCTTTGAAAAGGAAAATTAGAAAGCCTAGACCTTCACTCAAATAGCCTTATCAAGACATACCAAGAAACCAACATGAAGGGAAAGTCTTGCAGTTGCCACCTACTCAATAGAGACTAGTAATTGAAGCCACCCCTAAGATGCATACTTGTGTGTATTCCAGCTAAGAGTAGTTCATGATGGTGACTCTTTTTTAGAAATATCAATATATAGGAAAATGAATGAAGACAAAGATCTTTCAATCAAATATCCAGAAAGTGATGACGACTTTACTCCCAATGGTGACTCTAGAACTTTTTTCTCTAGAGTATGAGTCATATTCAGAATAAGGGGGTGATTTTTCACCACCTTGGATGAATATTAGATGATGGTCATTAGTAGAGGAAAAAAGAATAAGAATCAAGCCTCTACCTCTATTTCTTCTTGTAACAATACACTAGTGACCAATCTAGTCGAGGTTAGTGACCCTATATAATATACTACTCAAAATGAGCATAGTGGTAAGTTATTTTACTCATTTTATATAGTTCAATACTATAAAGATGTTACAATGCAAATTTATTGACTTGATTAATCCAACTCAATTGAAAAATCTTGTTGAATATTGTAAGGATGATAATTGAAACAATAAGAAGGGTAATGTTAATGTTTATGCTACTATGGATGATCATGCCCCTCTCTAGAGGAAGAGCCTATGTTACCTAATATTTTCAATAAAGATTAGTCTACTATTCTAGCTACCTCCCCTAGTAAAAAATATAGATCCCTTTTATGTCTCTATTTATAAACCGTCATAAGCTCAAGGATTGCACAATTGATTCTAGAGCCTCTGACAATGTCATGCCTCCGACTATGGCTAAAGCTTTAGGTTTTACTTTGACTAAGACTTTTAGACATTTTTATTCAATTGATGCTAAGAATGTTACCTTAGTTGGACAAATTAAGGATACCGAACCTATCTTAGTTGCTCACCCTACTAAAAGGCTAAAAATCACTATCCTAATTACACATACTAGCTAGTTATGGCATGCTCCTAAGTGATTTGTAGAGACATGGGAGGAGAGATAAAGCTTGATTGGACTCATACCATCATACCTATTTGGAAGAAGAAGGTCAAGCTTGAACTAGAGGAAAGGCTAAGTTCATAGTCCTAAGGTCAGATGATCCCAAAGCATAAATTCTCTACCCAGAGATATAGTTTGGAAATTCTATGCTATTTTCTAATACCCCTAACATTTATGAAAAAATAGAACCTTCTAATGGCGATCAAATATGGAAACTTTATTTTGATGAAAGATGTATTCCCTAGGCTCTTGTGCTAGTGTTGTGCTAATATCACCTAGTAGAGAGTTCACTCATCTTGCTTATAATTTGGAGTTTAGAACACCAACAACATAGTTGAGTATGAATCCCTTCTTTTGGGGATAGAAGAAACAAAACAAAAAGGGGTTAAAGTTCTGAAAGCTCAAGGTGATGCTAAATTAATTATCAAGAAAGTGAGAAATAAATATCCAATGAAAATCATAGATTGAGGAATTAAAAAAATGGGGTGTGTGATTAGATTGAAGGTTTTGATGCCTTCTCCATTATAGTAGTTCTTAGAGAGAAAAACACTAAGGTTGATTCCTTGGTATTCTCTACATCAGTTCTTCTACCACATCCATAACTTGAGAATCAACTTTAGAAGATTAATGTTTTATTTAGGCCTAATGTGTTAGCATGAATGTTGATGATACTACATTGGGGTAATATCCTAAGCATTGGAGAGTATTGACATCTTGCATTCATGATTGTGTTTGTCATTGATGTCAACATAGCAGTAAGTCTATGAAGACTAGAAAAGTAGAAAACATAGATCTTAGTTACATACAAAAAATGTTTTGATTGTCTAGTGATGCTTATTCATGGAAATATTTGATACTATGTCCTAATGTTAAGGTTCAATGCACAACATCTAAGTTGAAGATGTACGAAAGATATTCTTGAGTTGTAGAGAGAAGTATAGAGACAAAGTATCTAAGAAGTGGTTTATGACGTTTGTATTATATCATCTAACAGAGATATAATCTAGAGATGCAAAGTCCACTAGTGACATAAGACAGTCTAATGATGACATCAAAAAATGTGCAAGCTCTAGTATTGCACATGTGAGAAGTTTCATAGACTGTGAGGTGATAGTGCTATAGTAACTATGAATTAATTAATTATCTTATTATAATTAATTGCAAAAGTCTCAAGGCCAACTAAAGGAATTATTTTGAAGCTATGGTATAAAGTAAATATTTGTTCCTTGTTTCTAAAAAGTGTTGTGATCATTGTATTGAGCAAGAAGTGAAAAAAGGAGTAGAGCATTTGGTGAATGTGAGCAAGACATTAAAGGGATTATTGGATGCAAGATTTATGATTTGGTTACAAGATTAGAAAGAGTAGAAGCTTGATTAACAAGATAGAGAAATAGGAAGGAGTAGTACTATTCATTACTATTATTATACAAGGAATAATATAGAGATCATTTGGACAATGGGGTCATTGGTCTTTCCCCTAAAGTTGTTTGGATAGTAGGTCCATATGTCTTCTACAACTGATAACAGGGTTGGAAAAACTCCTAATATGGTTGAAATCTTATAAAATGGATTCAAAGTCTCCTAATAGGGAATGGTGCTATATAATCCTGATAGGGTCCATCCTCCAACAAGGAATATTTATATTTTTACATCATCTTGTGGGTGCAACCCCCATTGAGGTTTTCTCTCTAATCATAGAAGATAGAACTTCTTGGTAAGTTGTTAGATATGTGTAATGATCTGAGTATTGAGTTTCCTAGTCCAAAATCCTTTTGTTGTAGTCAAAATATTATAAGCACATGAAAATCCTTATCTAAAGAAGAGATGAAGATACAAGAAGGAATTGATCTATTTATGAAAAGAGAGCCTGAAGTTATGAAATTTTCCATTTGTTGGACATGTAAAGAGCTTGGTCACTTTTCATCAAGATGTCCTATGAGAGAAATAAAATCTAGAAAGAGTTCATTTTCTAATGAAGATAATAAGCCTAAAATGGTTAAGGAAGAAGAAATAAAAGGAGAGCTAGCTCTAGTAACTATTATTAATAATGATAATATTGTAATTGTTAGATAGAATGTAGAAGTTTTTTTGAGACTAACAATGATTTGTAAAATAATGTACAAATTGTTGAGCAAAGAGGAGAACAAAGACATAAAGCAAGAGATGAGATAAGAGTTGAGTTTGCAACTACTACCTATAAAATACATATGATAAAGAATCACCCTCCAAAGTAGATAATTAGAAGAAAAGACAAAGATGTGATAACAAGAAACATAATTAATGAAGAATTATGTTTAATTTCTCAAGTTGAACCTAAGAGTGTAGATGAAGTATGTAAAGATGATCATTGGATTAAAGAAATGAAGGAATAACTAGATCAAATTGTGAAGAATGAAACATGGGAATTAGTTCCTAGATCTAAAGACAAGAATGTTATAGGAACCAAATGGTTATTTAGAAACAAGATGAATGAGCAAGGCCAAGTTGCAAGAAAAAAGGTTAGATTTGTGTACAAAGGATATCCACAACAACATGGAATATATTATGAGGAAAAATATGCCCTTGTAGCTACAATGGAAGAAGTAAGAATGTTCTTGGTTTATGTAGAAAATAAGAAGCTTAAAGTAAATCATATGGATGTCAAATCAGCCTTCCAGAAAGGAGAACCTCAGTAAGAGGTTTACATTGAGAAGCCTGATGGTCTCCCTCTAACAAAAGAAAAAGATATGGTATGAAGACTAAAGAAATCTCTATATGGAGTAAAGCAAGAACTTAAAACCTAGTATACAAGGTTGGACAACTATTTGGAAAAAAATGGATTTGTTAAAGGTATGAAAGATGGTAACTTGTATATGAAATAAATTGAGAATGGTTCATTGATAATAGTAATATTTGTTGATGATATAATATTTAGAGGTAATAATGAAGAAAGTGATAAATTTGTTGAAGAAATGAAGAATGAGTTTGAGATGAGCATGATAGGAGAAATGATGTTTTTCCTAAGGCTGTAGATTGTGTAGAATGGTGATGGTATTTTTATTTCATTGGCTAAGTACTTGAAAGATTTGTTGAAAAGGTTTGAATTGAAAATTTTTAATCCTATTGGTACACTTACGATGAATGGTTACAAGTTATCTAGAAAAGATGGGACACCTATAGTTGAATAGAAGAAGCACAAATCCATGATTGGAGATTTGCAATATCTAACTCACACTAGACCAAATATAGAAAATACAGTTGGGATTGTAGGTAGATTTTAAGTTGATTTGAAGGAGTATCATTATGCAAAAGTAAAGAGGATATTCAAATATTTGAAAGGAACATCTGATTATGGAAAAGGTATAATAGATCATGTAATTTTACTCTATGTGCATATATCAATGTAGATTAGGTAGGTGGTATGGATGATAGAAAGAGAATTAGTGGTGGAGCATTTTTTCTTTGAAGAAGATTAGTGTCTTAGATAAAGAAGAAATGATATTGTATTTCATAAAGTATGGATGAGGAAGAGTATCTTACAAAAAAAAAAACTATAGTCAAGCTATGTGGGTGAAAAAAATGCTAAAGGATATTAGGATTGAGT
The DNA here is from genome assembly GCA_028749045.1 of Cupressus sempervirens. Taxonomy (NCBI): domain Eukaryota; kingdom Viridiplantae; phylum Streptophyta; class Pinopsida; order Cupressales; family Cupressaceae; genus Cupressus; species Cupressus sempervirens. The sequence goes on along the minus strand of CM053791.1, from coordinate 269,593,213 downwards.
TTATAGAACATGTTATCATATACTTTGATAATAAAAGTCTAGTAAGTATGTCTAAGATATCTATGTTGCATTCTAGGACTAAGCATATATTTATTAAGTATCATGTCTTGAGAGAGAAGGCAGCCAAAAAATATATTAGATTGGAATATGTGAGTACTATAGATCAAATTGTAGATATGATTATGAAGTCCTTACCTAAAGATACATTCAAGTACTTGAGAGGAATCCTTGGGGTTATGCCCTTTCCTACTTCTGTATACATGATGTAGAGATTGCATCAATCCACTGGTACAAGGAATTATTGTTAGATTTGATTGAATTCTAATGTTTCATGTACGGGGGAGTATCTATGATGAGTTGAGTCATTAAGGACTCTTGGTATTTGGTCTTCAACAATGTCTTTGGACACTTGAGCTAGCTGATGACTTGAAGCATTAAATTGACATAATGAGGCATTTGTCATTGAAATCAATGGGGGAGAAGAGTGCATGAAAAGAATAACATCTCTCAACTATGTATGGGGAAAAGAGTGTAGAGTGCATGAGAATCTCTACTTTATTAAGGAGATTTAGAAAGATTCATGTAAGGAAGAAGGAGGAATATCTCTATGGGGGAGATATGCAACATGAGGAATTATGATGTATGGTGATTTGTTTAATGTGAATAACTGTTATTGATCCTAAGAAGATGTAAAACATAGTAGTATTCAAGAGGTTTTTAGGTTTTATTGATGAAGAGGATTTGAAAAGATGAGAACAGTACATCAACAATAATAGAGTACTATTTTGGAATTCTTGGAACTTAGATGTTTTTCATCCATGTTGCCATCAATACCAAAGGGGGAGATTATTAGAATGAATGTTGATGATACTACATTGGAGGAGTATCCTAAGCATATGTTGCATTCATGACTGTGTTTTTTATTGATGTCAAAATAGCAGTAAGTCTGTGAAGACTAGAAAAGTACAAGACATAGATCTTAGTTGTACAAACAATGTTTTTATTGTCTCATGATGTGCATTCATGAGCATGTTTGATATTGGGTCCTAATTTTAAGGTTCAACGCATAGTACCTGAGTCATAGACTTATGAAAGATATGCTCGAGTTGCAGAGAGAAGTATAGAGATAGAGTACCTAAAAAGTAGATTCTAATGTTTGTATTATATTGTCTCATAGAGATATAATCTAGAGATATGAAGTCAACTAGTGCCATAAGATAGTATGATGATGACATTAGAAAATATGCAAGCCCTAGTGTCTTGGGTGTGAGAAGTTGCATAGAATGTTAGCCAATAGTTCTATTGTGATAATGAATGAATTAATTATCTTATTATCATTAATTAGGAAAGCCTCAAGGCTGACTCAAGGAATTATTTTGAGGATACATTATAAACAAAAGATAATTTACTTGTTTGTAAAAAGTGTTGTGATCATTGTATTGAGTGATAAGTGAGATAAGGAGAAGAGAGTTTTGTCAATTTAAGTGATCTAAGGGATTATTGGATGTGAGATTTATGATCTGGTTACAAGATTAGAAGGAGCAAGTCTAGTTGATAGGATAGAGAAAGATGAAAGAGAAGTACTATTCATTTCTATTATTGTGCAAAGAATAATACAAAGATCATTTGGATAGTGGGTTCATTTTTCTTTCCCCTAAAGCTATTTGGACAGTGCATCCATGTGTCTTCTACAACTCCTGATAGGGTTAGCACAACTCCTAACAAGGTTTAAATATCCTAATAGGGATTTAAGGTCTCCTAATAGTGACTGATATGTACTCAATGGGTATGTGTAGGATCATGGTAAACCAAACTATTCTCTTAAGTGGCAATAAAAACTCAAAAAATTAGGGTTAAGTCAACTTGACATGCAATTTTCTAGTTGTTATTAACTTTATATCAAAAAGTTGAGAGAAGAGAATCTCTATCAAATTGAATCTAGTTTCTAAACTACTAGGAATTATCTCAAAAAAATAAAAATTGATTGGTCAAAATTTTGAATTTCAATGCATTATTACAAAAAATTTAGAACAAAAATAAGTAGGCATATGTCTGCCCACCTTAATCAAAATCAAATGATAATATTGTTAGAATTCTTTATAATAACTTAGAGGGGGGGTGAATCAGTTATTCAAGGTCCAATGATGTCCAATTCAAACTTTTTAATTAAATAGGAGTGAATTAGAAGTGTTGTCCTTCTTCTTACTTATTATGCATGCAATTAAACATTAAAAAATCATGAAAAGTAAACATGCATCACACCATAACACAAAGAATTTTGATGACCCAGAAACCTTCCAAGAATAAGAAGGTAAAACTGGGGTGGGGATGATACCCACAAAATAGCTACGTAATTAATTTCAACCACTTCTAATGGTCTGTCCTATTAAAGGCCTACCCTATTAAAGGCTACAACACACTATTAAATGTGACCCTGTTAAAGGATTTCTACAGCCTGTTAGGAGTGTGCCTTGTTAGAGGACTTAAGAACATTCAACTTGGAATGTCTCCCTATTAAAGGATTTACTTAGAGTTGTTAGGCTCACCCAAGTCTATGGGATTTATAGTCACCTTCTCAAAAGAATCTTTCATCCCTCTCTAAGGATCTCCTATCTTCCTCCTAAGGATCTCTTATCCTTCTCCTAAGGATCTCTTTATCCTTCTCCTAGGGATCTCTTTATCATTTTCCTGAAGCTTATCCACATAGCTATTAAGCTAACCTAGCAATGTAGGATTTCAATATATAATACAATGGTAAGAGAGTATTAGAAGGGTTTTGACCTGATACAGATTGCAACCCTAACTATGCAGATTTTAGATCACTCTTTAGTTCTTTTCTTTTCTTGGCTTTCCTCCCTTGCCGTGCAGACAACTCGTTCACCCTTCAAGATTTGTCTCCTTGAGTTTTTTAACTCATCATGCCAATGCATTCTATGGTCACTTGATCAACTCAGAGTCTTGATGCTCTTTTCTTACTCCTTTTGGCTTCTTAGCATGATCATACTTTATGACCAACTCCCTCTCATGCATGCACATTTGATCTTGGATCTATAACTCCTTATAAAGAAGTTATGTTCTTCATTTCCCACTCAAATCTTGATGTAATCTTGAGAAGAAAATATTTTTTTCCCTCCAAATTGTTTCTTCTAGAAACTTCATGATAAATCCATTAGCATTTGCCTTGAATTGATTTGCATGGTTTACCTAAAATTTTGTGACATCTACTCATCATCCTTATCATCCAACTAATTCACAAAATTCAATGTAACAAACTTATCATTGATGATCTGGAAAATATTTGACTTAACAAATAATGTAGCAACTCAGCATCATTGATTTACTGATGCTTAGCTCCTTCTGTGTTGCTCGACTTCTATTGTTATTTTATTAGCACTTGGCACCTATAGTATTTTTTCTTTTCTCGGTACTTGAAGACTCAGCACTTAAATATCACTCGGCTCTTGTATCTTGCTCAACACTTGAAGTCACTCGGTACTTGATCTTCACTTGGAACCTGAAGATCACTCGGCATGCATAGTGTGCTTGACTCTAACTAGCTTGCTCGGCTCTCTCCAATGAACTTAGTTAGGCTTTACAAATGACTTAGTTAAACCTCACATCTTTGATATGTCTTAGTGTGTACAACCTCTTAGAGTATGTCATCAATACACTATTTCATCAATGGCTTAGTTGATCCTTATACTTCATTACAACATCATAACTTCAACCTTTCTCTAGGTACTATAGTTACATCTTATTGATTTCAACCTCCTTGATGATCAACCAATAGATAGTATTTGAATCATTTATGAAATTTTCATTCCTACAAGTAGCAAGTTTGACATCAATAAAAAAACAATGATTGAAAACATTCTTTACGAGTTCCATTATTCTTCATTCATGATCTTTTCAATAATTTTCAAGAATCTCCCTCTTTGGCATTGATGGCAAACCAAGCTGATCAATTGATCAACTTAGTTACCACCAAAATTACATACATTTTCTACTTGGTATATAAGTCCTTTTGCTGATAGAAACTAAATCCTTTTTTCTACTTCTCCCTCTAGACTGTTGCATCCTTACTACTGATCTCATACATCTCCATATCTTTATCTTTCATTGATCAGTTTCTCATATCTCCCTCTTTGACATAAATGCCAAAGGTGTAACATCTTTAATATGCTAAATATAAGCTTTGCATCTTCATTTTTTCTCCCTCTATCACCATGTTTATGACTGATCTAGAGTTTCTACTCTTGTTGTCATCCTCTACATCATTCTTTTGATATTTCAATGATTTACTCCTGATGATGCAGGGCAGCTTCTATGTTGCTTTAGACTACTTGAGTTAGGGGCATTATGATGGGGACACAACCCAAGAACAAAATGGACACAATAAAAAAGGGAAATTGTATTAACTAGAAAATAAGCTAGTACATTTAGTACAAAGACAATAAACTTCAAAACATGCCCTAAGGGCTTACAATAGCATAAATGTGGAGATAATTTCTCCTTTTAGTACCTCCTCTCAAACTCCACCCCGAACTTCCTTTTACAATGCCAGAAATCTCCTTAAATAGACCTCAAAGGGTTAAGGACTAGGAGTACATTCTATAAAGTTCTAGTAGGCATCCACCGACCAAATAGAAGGTTCTAGAAGCTACGTTAGAAGTCGACGCAAATCTAGAAGAATCCAAAAATGGTAATCGAACTTTTGGGAGGCATAACTTTTGAACCATAGCTCCGATTGACGAACCGTTTAAATTTTCAAAAAACTCTCAAAGTGCTCTATAGTCCTATGGACAAGCTTTGCTTGTCCCTCATTTTTGACCCTTTTCAAGGTCATTTAATGCCCCTAACCTGACTTTGAAGCTTTCTTAGGAGGTCTCCACAACTTGAAAAACTACAATAACTTTCAAACCGTGGGGCCTTTTGACCTGATTCTTTTTCTAGAATGCTCTAAATTAAAATTACATTCATCTAGCCAATTTACACCTCCTAGTTCACCAAAATGATGGGTCAATTACATACTCCTATTTTTTCGAGATTTACACGAACACTGATAGTGGAACTATGAGAGTTAGAACCTTTATTTGGCCCAAATGGGTATCCAAAAATGAAAACACATGAAACAAAAATTAAGTCTAAGTATTTTTTTTGGGTGACACAGGATTGCCCTTATACCTCTGGATGCTCCTACATCACATTACCCCCAACTTGCCTCTGAGATATTCATAGGCATCCTTGGGCAATGGTTTCGTGAAGATATCTGCAATTTTTTACTTAGTGTGAATGTACTCCATCTTCACTTGTTTGTCTTCCTCTAATTCTCTGACATAGTGATACTTGATTGCAATATGCTTGGTTTTTGCATGCATTATTGGATTCTTGGATATGTTTATAGCACTTGTATTATCAAAATATAGTATCACAAGTTTGGTTACCTCTTCTTTCATTGCTTTCAATAGATGTTTAAGCCATACAATGTTTGTACAATTGACTACTACTGCCACATATTTTGCTTCTACAGTGGATTGAGATGTGCATGTTTGTTTCTTGCTAGTCCAAGTAACTAGCCTTTTACCTAAGAATAATGCTCCTCCACTTTTGATTTTTTTCTCATCAATTTTACCTCCCCAATCTACATCTATGTATGCATTGAGCTCAAACTTCTCATTCTTTTTATAATATAGGCCAAAATCATCAGTTCCTTTGAGATACCTCATTATCATTTTTATTGCCATGAGATGATTTTCTCTAACATTAGTAGAGAATATAGCTACTATTCCAACTACTAATTCTATGTTTGGTCTGCTATGTACAACATATTGTACTTTTCTAATCATGGATCTGTACATTGTTTGATTAACCTCAACCGATTCATCTTTTTTAGATAGCTTATGTCATGTTGTCATTGGTGTGCTGACAGGTTTGGAGTCTTCCAATCCAAATTTCTTGAGTATCTCCTTGATGTATTTTGATTGTGTCACAAATATACCATGTTTTAGTTGATGTACTTGCAATCCTACAAAGAACTTGATTTCTTCAAACATTGACATTTCAAACTCATGTTTCATTTTGTCAGCAAAACTTTTTCAAAGTACTTCCTTTCCTCCAAAAACTATGTCATCCACAAATATTTTAGATACAAGAATATCCCTACCTTCTTCTGATTTGATGTACATGTTGCTATTGTCATCAGTTCTTTCAAATCCTATTTGCACTAAATACTTGTGAAGTCTCTCATACCAAGCTCTAGGGGCTTGCTTTAATCCATATAGAGCCTTGTGTAATTTGCATACCTTGTTTATGTTCTTTCCATCAACAAAAACTTTTGGTTGCTCTATGTAGACTTCTTCTTCAAGTATACCATTCAGAAATGCTGACTTTACATCCATCTGATAGACTTTAAATCTTTTGAAGGCTGTATATGCTAGTAGGGTCCTTACTCCTTCTATTCTGGCAACTGGAGTAAAAGTTTCTCCATAGTCTAGTCCTTCTTCTTGATGGAGACACGATCCAAGCACAGAATGGACACAACAGGAAAGAGAAAATTGTACTAACTATGTAAATATGCTATTACATTCAGTACAGAGAAAATAGACTTCAAAACATGCCCTAAGGGCTTACAACAGTATAAGTCTGAAGATAATTTCTTCTTTTAGTACCTCCTCTCAAACTCCACTCTGAACTGTCTTTTACAATGCCATAAATGTTCTTAAATAGACCTCAGAGAGTTAAGGATTAGGAATACATTCTATAAAGTGCTAGTTGGTATCCACCAACCAAATAGAAGGCTCTAGAAGTCACAGTAGAAGTCGGCACAAAATTAGAAGAATCCAAAAATGGTAACCGAACTTCTAGGAGGCATAACTTTTGAACCATAGCTTCAATTGACAAACCGTTTACATTTTTGAAAAGTTCTTGAAGCGCTCTATAGCCCTATGGACAACTTTCACTCATACTCCATTTTTGGCCCTATTCAAGGTCATTCAATGCCCCTAACCTGACTTTGAAGCATTCTCAGGAGGTCTCCAAAAACTAAAAAATTGCAATAACTTTCAAACCGTGGGGCCTTTCAACCTTATTCTTTTTCTAGAATGCTCTAAATTACAATTACAATCTTTTGACCAATTTACACCTTCTAGTTCAACAAAATGATGGCTCAATTACATACTCCTATTTTTCTGGCATTTACATGTATCCTAAGGTGTTCAAATACTCTATCCTAGAACACTAATAGTGGAACTGTGAGAGTTGGAACCTTTATTTGACCCAAATGGGTATCCAGAAATAAAAATACATGAAACATAAACTAAGTCTAAGTACATTTTTTTGGTTGACACAGGATTGCCCTTATACCTCTGGATGCTCTTGCATCACTTCTTGTGCATACCCTTTACGAACTAGTCTTGCCTTGTTCCTTGTGATTTCACCATTTTCATCTAACTTGTTTCTGAACACCCACTTGGTTCCAATTACATTCTTGTCAGCTGGTCTTGAGACTAAGGTCCATGTCTTGTTCTTCTCAATTTGTTCTATTTCTTCTTTCATAGCATTGTTCCAATCATCATCATTTATGGCTTTACTTATTGTTCTTGGTTATATTTTGTTGAGCAGGCATGCCTCACTTTTGAGTCTATTCCTTGTCATTGGTTTGCCTCTTTGTTTCCAATAATTTGATCTACAGGATGATTTCTTCTTACATTCTTTGCCAATACTAGTTCTTTCCTTGTTTACATGTTGTCTCTTTCAGAATTTGAATCTTCATGTATATTTTTATCAAGTATTTGTTCATGAATCTGAATGAACATTCTCTGCATTCCACAACTTGGCTTCAGAATGTGTTTGTTGTTTGGCATTTACTGTCTGTGACTCGACAGATGTTGGATTTTGTTGTTGATTGTCATTCTAAGTTGCAACTTCACCATTATTAGGTATACCTTCATAAAAGTATACAAAGGTCTTGCATTCTTCTACTTTCTTGGTGTTCTCAACACTTTGAACTTCTGCAAGCTCATCAAACTTCCCATTTGTGCTTTCTACTACTTTGTTAGTGTTAACATTCAAGTACTTATAAGCTTTGCTCCTAGTAGAATAACCAAGAAATGTGCCTTCCTCACTTTTTGCATCAAACTTTCCATTTCTAGACTCTTTATATATATATATATATATATATATATATATATATATATATATATATATATATATATATATATATATATATATATATATATATATATATATATATATATATATATATATATATAGTATTTGCATCCAAATATTTTGAAATGTTTTACATTAGGAGAATGCCCATACCATAATTCAAAAGGTGTTGCATTTGTACTTTTCTTGACTTGAACTCTGTTGAGTGTGTAGACTATAGTACTTACAGCTTCTCTCCAGTACTTGAGTGCAACATTTTTCTCCATCATTAAGGTCCTGGTATAGTCAATAATTGATCTATTCCTTCTCTCTACCATACCATTCTGAGGTGGAGTCCTAGGTGCTGATGTCAATCTTTTGATTCCTGTTTCATTGCAAAATTCTTCAAATTCTCTTGATGTGAATTCACCTCCTCTATTAGATCTGAGACATCTTAGGTTCTTTCCATTCTCTTTCTCAACTCTGGCCAAGTACCATTTGAACATTTGAAATGCATCTAATTTTACTTTCAGGAACATAACTGTCATCATCCTTAAATAGTCATCTACAAATAGCATTATGTATCTGTCACCTTTGTAGCTTTGTACTTCAATAGGACCACACAAGTTAGTATGAACTAACTCTAATACTTCATTAGAAGTATAATCCTTGCTTTTGAAATTTGACTTTTTCATCTTCCCTAGTTGGCATTGTTTACACATGGTGTTATCGGGCTTCTTCAATTTTGGTAGACCTCTAACTTTCTACATTTTGCTGATGCTTATCAAATTGTCAAAATTTACATGACATAGCCTCTTGTGCCATAACCATGCATCATTAGTTTGAACAATGAGACAAGAACCATCTTCCATGTCTGGATAAAACAAATTACTCCTAGTCTGGTCACCTTTTCCTATTAGACTTCCTTGAGAATCATAGATCTTAGCAATTCCATTTCCAAATTCAACCTTGTATCTTATGTTGCCTAACTGTGAGACACTTAACAAGTTATAATTTAGGCCTTCAACATAGTATGCATTATCACATGTTATCTTTTTAGTAAGCTTGATACTACCTTTCCCTTTGATCTGACATGGTGCATTGTTACCAAATCTAACACTATTTCCTTCATATTGAGTAAAAGTAATGAACTTACTTTTGTCTCTAGTCATGTGATGAGAGCATCCACTATCTATGATCCATCTATCATTCTTGTTCATGCAAGTTACCAAGGAAGTTGCTTCATCTTCATCTGATTCATCTTTCATAGCCACATAGACTACTTCGTCATCATTCTCGTTAGAGTCTTCTTCAACAATGTAGCATCTTTTTCCTTTAGCTCTATAGTCCTTGTTGTCCTCTTTCTTGTTCTTGAATTTGCCTCCATCCTTGTAATTTTTCTTTTGTGTGCATCTGGCTACAATGTGACCAACTTCATTACAATTAAAACAAATGATTGGTAGCTTACCTTTGAATTTTCCTCTTCCTCTGTGAAATATTCTTGCTAGTAATGCCTCCAATTTGTCCACATCATCTTCATCAATGTTTCTATCACTGGATACATACTTTCCTTTTCCATTCTTTTTCTTTGTTTGCACCTCATCATTGTCTTTTATTGTCATCTTGGCTTTGAATGTAGATTCAAAGTTTTCTGGCTTGTAGTTGTCAAATTTGGATAGCTCAAAGGTAGTGAGTCTTCCAATTATTCTTTCAAATGACAATGCGTTCCCTGGTACACACCTTAACTCTTGGATGGCTAACACTCTTATAGCATAGATAGGGAGAAAATTTCTCAAGTATTTGTTACATACTATTTCTTTTTCTAACTACCCTCCTAGACTTCTTATGGTACTTGCTACTTCCTTCATCCTTGCACCATATTGAGCAGCATTTTCTCCTTCTTCCATTTTCATGCCATCAAACTTTCCTCTTAGGCTCTCTCTTTTGGCCCTCTTGACATTGTCATCTCCTCCATAGATTCTTGACAATGTTTCCCACATTTGATGTGCAGTATCAAATCCTTTGATGTCATCATACTCAGCATAGCTTAGAGCTGAAGCAATATCTAACATCGCTTGATTGTGCTCCTTCTTCTTGCTCATGTCATTTGTAGTGAGGGGTCTTGTAGGGTCTACATGATCAACTATGATTGAGGTCTATGCATAGTCACCTATTGATCTAAGGTGTAGCTTCATAAGACTTTTCCATGCAACAAAGTTGTCTTTGTTTAGCTTGGGAACTTCTTTGTTGGGCATCTTGATCTTCCTGCTGCTTGTACCTTGAAACAAATCAGCAGTGTGCTCAGATATCAATTGTTAGAATTCTTTTGAATAACTGAGAGGGGCGGGGGGTGTGAATCAGCTATTCAAGGTCTAATGATTTCCAATTCAAACTTTCTAATTAAATAGGAGTGAATCAGAAGTGTTGTCCTTCTTCTTACTTATTATGCATGCAATTAAACATTAAACAATCATGAAAAGTAAACATGCATCACACCATAACACAAAGAATTTTGATGACCCAGAAACCCTCCAAGAATAAGAAGGTAAAACTAGGGTGGGGATGATACCTACAAAATAACTGTGCAATTGATTTCAACCACTTTTGATGGTCTGCCCTATTAAAGGCTATATCACACTATTAAATGTGACCCTATTAAAAGATTTCTACACCCTATTAGGAGTGTGTCTTGTTAGAGGACATAGAAACATTAAACTTGGAATGTCTCCCTGTTAAAGGATTTACTTAGAGCTGTTAGGCTCACCCAAGTCTATGGGATTTAAAGTCACCTTCTCAAAAGAATATTTCATCCCTCTCTAAGGATCTCCTATCTTCCTCCTAAGGATCTCTTATCCTTCTCCTAAGGATCTCTGTATCCTTCTCCTGAGGATCTCTTTATCCTTCTCTTGGGGATCTCTTTATCCTTTTCTTGAGGCTTATCCACCTAGTTGTTAAGCTAACCTAGCAATGTAGGATTTCAATTTCTAATACAATGGTAAGAGAGTATTAGAAGAGTTTTGACTTGATTTAGATTGCAACCCTAATTGTGCAGATTTCATATCACTCTTTAGTTCTTTCCTTTGCTTGGCTTTCCTCCCTTGTAGTGTAGAAAACTTGTTCACCCTTCAAGATCTGTCTCCTTGAGTTCTTTAACTTGTCATGCTAATGCATTCTATGGTCACTTTATCAACTCAGAGTCTTGATGCTCTGTTCTTATTCCTCTTGGCTTCTTAGCATGACCATACTTTATGACCAACTCCCTCTCATGCATGCACGTTTGATCTCTGACCTGTAACTCCTTACAAAGAAGTTATGTTCTTCATTTCCCACTTGAATCTTGATTTGATCTTGAGAAAATGGTATTGTTTTTCCTCCAAATTATTTCTTCTAGAAACTTCATGATAAATCCATTAGCATTTGCCTTGAATTGGTTTGCATGGTTTACCTAAAATTCTATGACATCTACTCATCATCCTTATCATCCAACTAATTCAAAAAATTCAATGTAACAAACTTAGCATTGCTGATCTGGAAAATCTTTGACTTAACAAATAATTTAGTAACTCATCATCATTGATTTACTGATGCTTGGCTCCTTCTATGTTGCTCAACTTTTATTATTATTTTACTAGCGCTCGACACCAATAGTATTTTTTCTTTACTCAGCACTTAAATATCACTCGGCTACTATATCTTGCTCGGCACCTAAAGTCACTCGACACTTGATCTTCACTAGGCACCTGAAGGCTGCTTGACACCTGAAGATCACTCGGCATGCATATTGTGCTCGACACTAACTAGCTTGCTCGTCTCTCTCCAATGAACTTAGTTAGGCTTTACAAATGACTTAGTTAAACTTCACATCTTTGATATGTCTTAGTGTGTCCAACCTCTTAGAGTATGTCATCAATACAATATTTCATCAATGGCTTAGCTAATCCTTATACTTCATTACAACATCATAACTTCAACCTTTGTCTAGGTACTCTAGCTACATCTTATTGATTGCCACCTCCTTGACAATCAACCAATAGATAGTATTTGAATCACTTAAGCAATTGTCATTCTTACAAGTAGCAAGTTTGACATCAATGACAAAACAATGATTGAAAACATTCTTTACCAGTTCCATTATTCTTCATTCATGATCTTTTCAATCATTTCTAACAAATATTTTTTAATAATATTCTAGATATAAGTAGTAGATTCATGTCTAGATGTGACACATATTTTTTGGTATTTTTATTCTAAATAATTAATTTTTGACTTTAGTATTTTTGGAATTGAAAAACTCTCGTGTCTGACCACCTTAACTAATTCAAAACTCTACAAAATTCAAATTTTCATTTTTTTCCCTTATAGTAGAAGAAACATAGAATGTGATGCATCTTTTGGATTTAAAAAATGTTGTACCATTTGAAAGTTATAGTTTTTTTTCAAGTAGTGTGTTAGTTAATACTTTATATGTAACTCCATTAGAAAAAAAGTAATAATTACTTATTAAACTCATAATTTGACAAACCTTACATTTATGGGAAGATAAGAACATTCTTAAGAAACGCTTTTCATTTCATCAAATTTTGGTGGAGAAAAGGTCATCAGCTACATGTTCGAAGTAAAAATCACATAAAAACAAGCCAAAACCACATTTTTAGGATGTTTTTAAAGTTGACCATATAGGTTTGGTATCAAAAGACATGGTAGACCTTATAAATATATTAATTGTTTTCATTTAGTATCAGGGTGGGTGGGAAAAAAGTTGGAATAGAATTTGAAATGGTTTGAGATATTTTAGAACTATAGATTTTTCAGATCGCCACTTTTTGGCACACTATGATCCTACACATGCCCCAATATTCTTATAGACTCCCAATAAGATCCATCCTCTAATAAGGATTATTTATATTATTGCATCATCTTATGGGTACCATCCCCACTGGGGTTTTCCCTCTGATCAAGGGTTTCCCTAGTTAACATATTCAGTGTTATTATGTATGAGTATCTTATTGTGGTTTTTGATTATATGGCTCATATGGTTAAAGTTTAATAAGTTTGATAACTATGATATTATTTGGATAACTAGTTCACTCTCCCTCCCCCTCTCAGTTATATTGGTAGATTATAATGTGGCTAATAAGGTTGTGTCATGGAAATTATTTAAAGATGATAAGAATATCCAACATTTCCTTGAGAGATAAGTCATTTTCTAAACAATACTTTAAAGGAAGTGAAAATCCATGGTGTTCCTTATTGTAGAACAACAAACATGAATTTGAGCTAGGAACCATTTAGTTAAGAGGTAAAAAGGTTCCTTCCGATTTGGTGTCATTAGATAAACTCTTCAATGGATATGGTTCTTGCATTAGAAGAGAAAGGGATAGAAAGGGAACAACTAGTGGTGAATATGATGGGCTAAATATAGGAATAGAGCTTAGCCCTAGGATGATAAATATTGGAAGGTGTTGTAAAAAGAAAGAAAGAATAGAAGTGAAGAAATTTCTCATTAATTATCAAGAAGTATTCACTTGGGGCTATGAAGACCTAAACAAATCCACAGATGATAAATCCAAGCACAAAATACCCCGTAAACCAAACACAATACCATTTAGACAAAATAAAAGAAGTTATAATCCTATAATTGGAGATGCAATCTTTAGGGAGATTGACAAAATGCTTAAGGATAGGATTATATATCTCATCCACCATTCTACATGGATTAAAAATATAATGCATGTTAGGAAGAAGAGCAGAAAGATTAGAATATGCATAGACTTTAGGAAAATCAATCAAGCTTCACTTAAAGATAATTACACACTTCCTAATATAGATCACCTCTTGCAGATAGTTGCAAGATTAGAAATGATGTTGATGCTAGATGGTTTTTCTAGTTTTAATTAGATTTGAACTAATGATGATGATTAGTATAAAAAAAAAATTCATCACCCCATGGGGAACATTTGTCTATAATAGAATTTCATTCAGATTGATTAATGTAGGTACACCATTTTAGCACACTGTGAACATGTCCTTTAGTGATTTGATTGAAAAAATTACTATTGTTTATCTTGATGAGCTTATAGTCTTCTCCAAAAAGAGAAAATATCATATCAAACACTCAAAGAGGATAATACATAGATGTCAGGAGCATGACATTTCATTGAATCCCAAGAAGCCAATCTTCTATGTTACAAAATGAAACTTTTTGGGGCATGCTTTGTCTCAAGAAGGCATAAGAATTTATCTTGCCAGAGTTAGAGAAATTCAAAAATTAAACCTATCACTAAACATATTTATAGAGTCAAGCCTTTCTTTGGTTAGTTAAACTTCTTGAGACATTCAATCCCTATTTTTTTAGAGATCACTAAATACATAGTACACATGATGAAAGGTAATCATACCTTCAAGTGGAGTGATTTTGGAATACATTCCTTTGAAGATATTAAAAGTTCTATTACCAAAGCCCATGTTCTTATCCATCCTGATTATACTAAGGAATTCATAATCTTTTGCTATGTATCAATTCATACACTCTCTGCTATCTTAATGCAAGAGAACAAGGAAGGAGTGCAGGCCATGTTGTAAATATATGATAGGCTAAGTTATTGAGAGGGGAGGGGTGAATTAGTAACCAATAAAATTTAATCTTTATATACCAATTAATTGTTCATGTGTATTTTGATCTAATTGCATACATGAAAAATTGAAAGAAATAAAACATACATAACATTTTGACACACAATATGGTGAACCAAAAAATTTCCAAATAGAAAGTAAAACTAGGGTGGGGATGATACCCACAAACTTTAGTATTGTAGTGTAAAGTTGGCATGTTAAGGCTTACAATGATCACTTCTAATGATCTTCCCTATTAGGATCAATAAGGACTACTAGGTCCACCTTACAAAAGAATTTATAAACATATAATGAAGTATACACTAAGTAAATAGACTTACAAAAGATTGTTAAGTCTACCTTGTGAAAGGATTTAATTCTTCCACCTATTAGGATGAACCAGTGGTTGTTCTTTGATCTACAAAATGATTTTTTGGAGGAGATACCTTTGAGTGTAATGATCACATTGTTGTGATAGATAAATCTTTGTTGCTCCTTATACTATTGTAGCCTTTTACTTCATACTTCTAATCTTTTATTTCTTCATACAATTATTCAAATATATCCTTGGATGTGGTACAATACATTACATATATACCAATCTAAATTACAATTCAACAAATTTTGCTACAACAAAAGTTTCACCAAAATAATCAAAGTCAGCCCAATTGTAGGAACATAGGTTCTGATAAGAAACTCAGTGAGGTTCTAATACTCGACATCCATTGTCAATGCTCAGCATCATCATGCACTAGGTAGATGTAAAAGCTCAGTAGAGCCTGAATGACTTGGTCAACACTACTAACTATAGAATAAGCTTGGTAGTTATTAACCATCTAAATAAGTGTGTGTCACTAATAAAAAAACTTGATTGAAATGTCAACAATCTCCCCCTTTGGCATTAGTGACAAAAACACTGATCAATCAAAACTAAATTCTAAAGAAGTTTCAAAATAATTTTTATTCTTCATCTTGTGTTCTTTTACTTGGTAATGTACTCTATTTTTAAAAAATTTCAAAATTGCTTTTGTAAGATATGTTTATTTAAATATCTATACATGCATACAATATCATGTTGCTCTCTCATACATATATATTCAATATACTTTACATTATATGCATCTTCTCATCTTCTCCCCTTTATAAATCACATTTTCTTCCCCTTTTTAGAATATGCTTTACATGTTATATACATCTTCTCCCCCTTTTTAACATAAATGCCAAAGGTGTATTCTATATAGTTATGTAAAAATGTGATAAGAAATCAAAATGTAGCTTTAGAATCAGTGAAATTTTATCATCCCAATTTTCTTGCAACACCTTGCTTGTGTGCATTGTAATCTAAACTTCTGCTAATAATTCTATCATGTGATCAACAATGGAGAAGTTGTTATCATGGATGAGAGTTTTAGCATGTGCAATATGTTTCTATAATTCATCCATGTAAGGAAGAATCATGCCTTGCATATCTAAAAGTGAAGCTCTGATCTTGGCCTCTTCCCTTAGCAATTCTTCCTACATATCAATTAGAAATACGATCTTTGTATAGTGAGCAAAACTATAACTCAGATCAAGTGACAACTATTGTCCACTTGCCTTCAGATCTTCATCAATTTTATAAATTTTATCTTTTATTCACTGTGTAAAAATGGATGTGTCATAGAGTTTAACAAATAGAGAAGTGACATTGTTGGAAGAGGTTTCCAATGAGCCTAGAATAGTAGAGAAGTCTACTTGATGTATTGCAATCTTCTATGCTACTATCTCTAATAATTTATTTTCAAATTTCATCTCTACTCTTTGCAACAATTTCTCTTGTCCATTCAAATCTTCATTGAATTTATGAACACTTCTACTAACTGAGCCAAAATTGGCTGAGAAGTGTCAATCTCAGTGCTAAGTGCATCTACAAGAATGTTCTTTACATCTTCAAGCACTTGAAACTCTTCATTTCTTTCCTCTTTAAGCCTCTGTTGCTTGGCTTTCTTCTGTAGTAGATATCCTACTATATGCATCTGATCAGGATTTAGATTGGAGATATCCCAAGTCAAGTTAACTATATCCTCATCATGATCAACTTCTTCTTCTTATTTTTGCCTTTGCTAGACACTTTTGTACTCAGTTAAGGCTTGCTCTCAACTATCTTAATAATTATTAATTGCATGCTTGGAATAGAAACAATGGTATAAATAGAAGGATTAGCAGTAAAAGTAGATATTGCACTTATTGATGAGGTACCTTGATTCTAAGTAACCAAAATTGATACAGGAAGAAATACTAACTACTTAGTAGATGAATTGTTGGTCACTTTTGTCAATGAATTATTGAGCTGAATAGGTGCAAAGATTTGTTGACTGCTTGTATTTGCAATGTTTGACACAACCAACTTTTTAGTAGCTTTCTCTAAGCTTGATGTATTTGATGCTTTTCTCAGAGAGTAAGTGAGTGAGGCTATCACCACTACTAAAATCTTCTCAATGTTAGTCTCCTCAATGCTGTAAATCTTAGGGAGATTCTCCTTAGTAGCTTCCTATTCTTGCTCCTCATCATTGGTTTCTTCTTCGTCATTTTTTTCCTCTTCTTTGTCATCTTCATAATCATCCTTGTTATTGAGATGAACCAAAAAATTACTTTCCTTATGAAGATTATAGATATTTTTCCATGTATTGATGGCATTCCTTATCACATGTTCAATGTCATTGATCAACATTAGAAAAGTGTTGAATCTTAAAGTAAGTTTCTCCTCATTATTTTTGATAGATTCTTTCACTTCTTTGTCACTTAACCTTGGCATGATTTGCCTTAGGGTCTACTCATAAATACCTTTTGATGTCTATTAACTATATAATAAGCTTGGTAGATATTAACCATATAAATAAGTGTGTGTCACTAATAAAAAAACTTGACTGAAATGTTAGTAGGCCCCCATTTACTTCATGAATATGCCTCTTAAGGATCATGAATTGAAGTATTCTTAGATGGAGAAGAATGCTTATGCTCAAATGGTAAGGGCAACCAAGAACTTTAGATTTTATATCTCACATTCTCACTCTGATGTACATGGACCATAATATATAGTAAAGAATATAATAATCTAAAAATATGTTGGGTGAAACAATAGAGGATCTTAGGTTGCTAAAGTCCAATAATATATAATTGAAATCAAACCAACCAAGCTCTTGCATGGAAATGGATTATGCATTGGAATAGTAGAGAATCAACAACAACATGAATATACTCCAGAGGTTCTCATGGTATGTCCCCAAGACCCTTGGTTCTCCAATTTTTCATACTTTATTACCTATGGGGAATGTCCAGAAGGATTGGGCACCAAGAAAAGAAGATATTTAAGAAATAATAACTTGAAGTATGTTATTTATGAAGAAATCTTATATCAAAAATCTATTGATGGTACCTCTTTATGATGTGTAGACAAAGAGCATCAATTTAAGTTTCTTAAAGCATTTCATGATGAGGCATGTGGAGGAAAATTTTCCTTTATTATCACATCCTTTAAATTTTTAAGGAAATCCTACTATTAGCTTGGTATGTTTTGTGATCCTTATAAGTGGGTAGCAAATTATGAGAAATGTAAGTTATTTACTGGAAAGCTACAATTGGCTTGACTACCCCTCAGGCCAATGGTAATCAAAGCCCCATTTCAATTATGAGGATTGGACTTTATTGGTCCCATCAATTGATCATCAAGTCAATGAAACACTTACATCATAACTACTATAGATTACTTTAGTAAATGGGTTGAAGCTAAGACAATGAAGAAGATGACTTCTAAAGCTATGCGTGAATTCCTTATGGAGCATATATTTGTCAGATTTACTTTGCCTATTAAACTGGTCATGGACAATGCTTCATATTTTTCCTCTTTAGAAATGGTTAAATTTGGTTATGAGAATGACATTCAAGTGGGCCATTCTTTTGTTTATTATCCCCAAGGAAATGGGAAATTTGAGTCTACTAATAGGAACATGGTCAATATCATGAAAAATTTAATATTAGATAAGAAAAGGAATAGGCACAAGAAAATTCATGATGGATTGTGAGTAGAAAGAACTACACCTAATTGATCTATTGGCATCTCACCATTTGAATTCATCTATGGAATTGCAACCAATCTACCCCTACCTCTGGACCTTGCCACCTATAATCTAAAGATGATGATTGAAGACAATACATTAAAGGATGGGATGGAGAAAAGGATCTTATACCTCACCCATCTACAAGAGGAATGAGATCAGCTCATAGATCAAATCACTCAACATTAGATGTGAGTGAAGAATATGTTTGATAAAAGTGTAAGACCAAGAAAATTCATGGAAGGTGATTTTGTCTTCTTGTGGGATAAGAGACGTGAACCAAAGGGTATGCACCATATATTTGAGTCTCTTTGGAAAGGACCTTTTAAAATTATATAGGTTAATTAGAACAATATTGTTAAGTTAGCCTATCCCACTACTGAAGTACTACCATATTCTTATAATGGATAATATCTAAAGTTATACTAGATCTAGAATTGAAGTAGGTACCCCTTGTATTTTTAGTTGTTATTCTAGGTAGGTTTCCTTTCTTTACTATGATTTATTTTAGCTAGATCTATACTTTCCTAGTGTAGCTTCTTTCTCTTGTGTTGTTTGATCTTGTTCCCTTCCCTCTATTTGTCATTCTTGCTATGCATAACTAGAGGTGCTAGCTCACTACTTAGACATTTGCATGCCTAAGTCCCTAGTCAAAGCTAGCTATTGTAAGAATTTCCCATCTCCCTTTTTCAAGCTTCTAGTTTGGTCATAATTAAATAAAGCTAAATTCATATCCAAATTAAGCTAGCCTTAGGGGGCTTACTTTCTCATCTTCCTCAATAAACTTTCCAATATGGGCATTAAGAAAGTAGTGTATATCAATAAAGCTAGGTGAATATAGATGTGGACAGGAAAATATCATGCATTTTCCTTGGTATGAAGAAGACGAGTTACTATAGTATGTTCTCTAAAAGCACTTACATCAAAGTCAATATCCACATGAAGGAGATTTGACCAAAATGAATGTTCCAAACTTGAAATTTGTTGAAATTGTCTTTGAAAAGATAGAATTCATGCTCTTTGAAACTAGACGCCAAGTTTCTTGAATGAAAGCGTACTGAGAATTTTACCCTTTTAGGTGATTTTAGAAAACCTATGCTATGGGTCCACAATGGAGTTCTTCATCCCTATTTCCTATGATTTTTTTTTTCCTTGCTATTGAAAGTTATAAGCCATCTATCATTCACAGTGTGGTGGGAGTCATAGATTTCCCCCACCATTAAAAGGATGTGCTTTGATCACAATGATAGAAAAGAAATGATCATGGTTGCCTATTCCCTCATAAGGAACAATAATTTGTTGTCTACCATCTTTTTTGGAAACTAGCTTTTGCAATGCACTAAAGCCATTACAGAGCCACATTTCTAGTTACCCAAAATCATATTTGACTGGGTTGGTTTGGTCTTTGAGATGGAGGAGAATTCTTCTCTAAAGTTTTTGCATAGAGGTTTTAGTGTTTGTTTGATCAGATCAACCAATTTTACTAAAATATATGCAATTCAGATTAGCACTCTCATTGCTCCACAATCTCAGGTAGCATACCTCTGGACACTATTTTCCAAAATGCACCAATTAGGTCATATGGTTATTTCTTTGTACCTAATTTTCACTCTTGGAGTCATTTGGTATATTGTGAATATGTTGGGAAAAAGTATGGAGTTTTGTTGATAAAGCCAAATGACTTTTGAAATATGTCATTTGGGCTACATTGCATTCTTTATAATAGGATTTCACATTTAGGTAAAACCACAAACCTGTGTCACCTTTTATAAAGAAAATGGGTCCTAGGACACAAACTATTCAACTTTAATGACATAACAATGGTATTTGTGCTTAGAATTTGAAGATGATGTAAACTAATGAAATTTGTGAAACTAGATGTGTTTTATGCTTATCATTTTTTTAAAAAAAAAATTGAGTTAGAATTTATTCATTTAAAAAAAATTTGAAGTTAGTTTTTTAAATTGTACAAAATATAAGGTGTAGTTCCCGTCAAACAAGTATATGCAAATCATATTTTTTTTTCCCTTTTATTTGATAATATCTTATAGATGACATGCATAGATAGGGAATATAATAACAAATATTGGTCTTTAATGTATATTTTATTTCTTATATAAGTACTCAAAGTTTACCTAATCAGAAACTAACAGTTTTTTCCTCCCATCAAAACTTTTGTACAAGATCTACACATTTTATAGACAAATTATATATTCTTGAAGAGCACTCTCTCCTCTAGGGATAAACATAAATGTTATTTTTTTTTCATGTGATTTAAAATTTTTTTCCTTTTTTGGGGAGCATCTTCTGAAATGTTAAAATACCAACATATATAATTTTAAAATTATACCATATTATAACTAATCAAAATGCTATAAATGTTTTATAATGATAATATTGTCTCTGAGATATAGAAAATGGTATTTTTAGTTTTTGAAAATAGTTGAGTTTTCATAGAGAAATGAGATTTGACCAAAACATGTTTAGAGGTCCTAAAAGGTGACACATATATGTGCTTTTACCCACTCCTTTTTTTGAAAAGAGTGAAATCAAATAAGTTCTTGTCATATTCTACATTGATTTCACTCTGGGAAGAAATTTGGATGATATTATGCAAGAAACAATTTAGACATGTCACAAACACTACAAGAGATATTGGTTCATTGCCAACAATCCCCCTCCCAACATCACTTAGTGTGGCCTACAAGATTCAAACCTATGACCAAGATCTAATATCAATTGTTAGAAAGGCTAGAGTTAATGTTGAACCAAAAGATTGACCTGTCAATACCTAATACAACTAATAGTCCTATAGAACCACATGAGATGGTTAGGCCATGACACAAACCCTATGAGGGATGCTAGCCCACTGCCAACACCCCTACACTCATCTAGGAGCTCATTTCCATGTATGACCATACTACAAAACAAATAAAGATGTCAGATGATTTTCTATTGCTAACTTTTGACAAAATCTTAATGCAAAGTTCTATTGGATTACTAGATAGAGATAAATTTTTTGATATGAATCTTGGATCATCTACCTCCATGTACAATAAAAAGATAACTTTAAGACAAGGTTATGTTTTGACCACTTTGTTTCAACCACTAGGGAGTTTAAAAAGTAAGTTGCCTAAGACTCTATTTGGAACCAACTTGAAAATAGAAATTATGGATATCGTGGTCTTTTTGTTAAGACATAAGGGACAAGAAGATGCATTGAATTTAATTGAAAATCACTTATTTTTAGTCAATGGTGTATGCACTAAAGGACAATATCTAGATTGGGCACAGATATTGTGTGATGAATTAAAAAGCTAGATGAACTCAAATAAGGCTTTTAAATAGTTTTACATGTCTTCCTATCTGATTCATGCCCTAGTAACAAATCACTTATGGCCAAGCTTGCCCTGTAATAAATATTTTGATGAGTCCACCAAAGTGTATGAGTTGTATCCTTATCTCTAGCTAGAAAGAAGCTATGACTAGTTTGTATTGATAAATGATTCTTTCACCATGAGATTTTGTAGGGAGATCTAGGGGTGCCCTAAGAGAAGATTTTATCTAGAAGCCATTGCATTAGTGATCTAGTTTGGTTGTATTTTAATACAATTCTCTTCTTTCCCCGACATCCGAATTGATGGTTTTGATGGTTTTCCCTTGAGGCTACCTAGGTATTGAGATGATAGAGTCATACTAATTAAGCTTTCCAAGCATGTGCTCAAAGTAAACACACTTTGTGTTTCTAACAAGAAAGCTAGAATCTTATTTCCAATTGAGATAGGATCTTATTCATGTGCATCAATATCTAATGCAAAGAACCTCATTAAAACCTTTTAGAGTAATCTTAAATTCAAAGATTATGAGGTTATTAGGCCTCATCAATTTGATCCTATGAGCTTTGTGAAGAATAATCTTTAACTAGGTACAAAATTCCAACATATTTGTAACATTGTGGATTATGTCGTTGAGTTTTATATTGAATATCAAACTCAAAAATGATATTGGTTGATGCTTAATGTAGATCAAATAAAGTTATATAATGTTAGCATTGACATGGATGATATTGATAATGACAAATATAATATGATATCCACAACTTATGAAAAAGAGTTAAAGGACAAGCCTATTCTATCCATCACACTTGAGGGCCCAGTAATTGATAAATTGGAAATACTAATGGAGAGAATTATGAAAAGAACCAACAAATGGGTAGAGTGGACTAGATTGAGGAGCAAAAGGACTAGAGAAAGTGGTTCTTCTATGCGAGAATCTTTAGGCCCTTGCCAGACCTCATCAATTGCCACTTATGCCATATCTATATCTACTTCTACATCTATGTGTCCTTCATAAATAGTAGGTGGAGTGGGTGGAGATCAACCATTCATGAATAACATCCAAGTCCTTCCAACTTGTAGAGAAGGCTCTCTACCAAACACATAAAAAGTTGAAGAAGTTGAGCCAAAGAAAGAAAATGATCAATGTAAAGAAGGGAAAAAAGTTATCATTTCAATCATTAATTTTGAGGGAGAGAAAAACCAACTAGGTGAAAATCCTTTAGAAGGTGGACAAGGTTGTGACCAACAAGCCCTGGAAACTCCTTTGCAATTAGGAGATGCCAATCAAGGTAATATTCTTAAGAATTATGCTACTAAAATGGTGTCCTTTCTATTTTCTAGTAGGAAAAAGTAGACTCCTCCTACAGCTAGAAAGATATTTGATCATTCAACTCAATTCATCATTCAATGTCCTTCAAGCTAATTCTTGGCTAGAAGAGACTATTGATAGAAATAAATGGAGAATGGAGGAGAGTGTCTTGCCAAATAACTTGATTTCACAAGAAACACAACCATCACAACCAATGTCTAAAGAAAAGGACCATAAGACTCTTGGTACTTTGGAAAAGTATTTTGATATAGGGCACATGGTGGTAGAGGTAATCAAACCTCAAAAAGAAGGAAGAATTGGGATCTTAGCTCCTAGTGATTTCCAAATAAAATCAGTTGATATAGGTCTTCCAATCTATGACTCTATGGTTAATATTTGTAAATCTATAAATTATAGGATTGAATATAGATTAAAGGAATTTAAACTACAAAAGAAAAGATTGAAATCTTCCAAAAAGAAATTGGTTGATTGTATCAGAGCTATGTTGGGAGCTTTAGCTATAGTACTAGTAGATAGTGCTACACCAAGTATGTTTGATCCAAGTGCAGAGAAAAATAGGAAGTTGTTGATTAAATTATAGTAGGAGAGGAAATTTAGGTTGATTCCTCAAGCTTGGATTGAAGTCTTAAGTTATAGGGTCCCACTTTGATTGAGATTTTGGGAAATCTTATTTTGGATGCACACAAGTTAAGGGAGGAAGTGTCTTAACATCAAATCTCAATGCTAACAGAGTCTAAGAAGCTTAAAGGTGAATTTATATTGATCCAAGAAGTAATCAACATGAATGTTGATGTTGCTTTCTATCTTGACATAATTAGAATTTCCAAAGAGCCCTTGCTTCATTGGAAGGATTCAGTTGGATTTAAACATGAGAGCTTGGTTAAATCCAAACAATATTTAAAAAGGGTGTATGATGTTTCAAGAAATATAATTGATAAGGTCTACATGTATACTAAAGACTTTCAGATTGAGTCACATGTCAATACAATTAATCTATTTCTTGACGTTGAAAGGATGAATGTAAAATTCTTTGAATTCATAGATGAGTCAACCAACCACACAAACTTTCAAGATTCAAATATTTTTGAGTTGGTTGCTATTAATGGAACATCAAAAAGAGCATCAGATAAGATATAGTCAAGGGTTACCATGGTGGAGAATTTGACAGAGGACCATGACTAGTGGGTGGTGAGAGTGGACAACATTTACATCACAAGTGTTAAGGAGATAAAGATGATGTTGGATATATTGAGGGAATACAAAGCCATTATGAAAAATAAGAATTGAAGTGTTCCTATGCTTCTCATGATGAATTCCCAATCCTAATTTTTTCATCTCTCTCTCTCTCTCTCTCTTTCTCTCTCTCTCTCTCTCTCTCTCACACACACACACACACACACACACACTCACTACTTCCTCTATTTATTGTAGCTAAATATAGAAATTATCCTTGCATATATGCATTTTGTAATGGATTATTGTCATTCAATCCTATTTTGAGCTATTCTAATTCAAATTATCTCAAATGTGCCAATGCAATGTAACTGGCCAAATCTAAGAGAGACTAGATATGTAATTTTCAAAGTTGAATAAAGGATTGAATTTTTTTTTGGTGAATGAGTTTTGTAGTTCCATCTACCAGTTTTGTCTAGTTGTTCATCACTCACTTGCACTTAGATTAGTTTTTCCCTTTAAATTGTAGGAAAAATGAATTTAAAGCTGCTAATTTCTAACTAAATTCCATTTTAAATAATTTTTCTTAGTTAAAGAAATTCCATTTTCCTTTCATATGTATTTTTTTCTCTTTTTCTTAGTTGCATTACATGTTATAGTTGTTGGAAATGTATGTTGGACTAGGTGACTGAGAGGTGGGGGGATATCAAGAACTAATGAACTTTTAACTTTATTCACCAATTAACTATTATGTTCTAGTTACATGCATGAAATACTGAAAGCAATAAAATATTCATAACAATTGACACAATATTTGGTAATGCAAAAACCTTCCCAATAGAAAGTAAAACTAGGGTGGGGATGATATCCACAAGATTTAGTACTATAGTATAAATTTGACCTATATTACAAATGACCACTTCTAGGGATCTTCCCTATTAGGAGCAATAATGACTATTTGGTTGACCTTGTGAAAGGATATATTTTTAAGTCCACCTTGTTAGAGAATTTGATTGATGCATTTGTTAGAATGAACTAGTGGCTGATCTTTACTCTAAAACTTGATTTGTTAAATGATATTCATTTAATATATAAATGATGTGATAGATCAAATTCTTTCTTCTTCCCCTAGTAACTCTTCTTGCAAGTCTATTAGATACCAAATCTTCATAAAATGTGTTGAGTTGGTGCTAGGGTCAAGTGACAACTAGTTTGCACTTGCCTTTAGATCAATAACAATCTTTGACAACTTGTCCTTTACTTCCTTGGTAAAATTAGTAGTATCACTCAATTTTATAAACAAGGAAAAAAATTGTTTACAATATTCTCAAAATTAACAACAATAGTGGACAGTTCCACTTGATCTATGGCAATTTTCCATGCCACCTTTTCCAAAACCTTGTTATCAAATTTTCTCTCTACCCTCTGTAGTATTTTCTCTTGTCCATTCAAATCTTCATTAAACTTTTAAACTATGTAAAAAATTTGATCCAAATTAGGCTTCTTATGATTAATTTCAATACCAAGTGCATTAATATATATACCTTTGATATATTCCAGCACTTTAAAACTTTTCTTCTTCTTTGCTCTCAACTTCTACTATCTAGATCCCAATCTAAAATTTCTATGTCCTCTTCTAGATCAATTTCCTCATGAGAAAATTATACCTCTTTACCTTTTGCCTTTGGATTAGGTGAACAAATGATTTGCTTACCTTTGCTCAAATCCTCAATGCTCAGTTTAGGCTTAGCTTCAATTGTCATTCCACTTATTATGGAATCACTTGTAATTGAAATAAAATTAGTGATTTGAGAAGTATTCTACAATAGTAGAAGTACTAATAGTACCTTGTTGTGACTCAATCTTGCTTGGAGCTATGAAGACTGGAGCTTGCTACTTGGTAGATGAAGTAGTGGTGATAGTACTCATCACTATAATTAGTAAGACAACTTTGACTACTAATTGAGTTCTAGGTTGAATAATGTTTGGCTCAATTTTCTATGACTCAGTTGCAATCTACACTAAGATTGATGTAACTATTATTTTTCTTAGAGAATTAAAGAGTGAAGCTATCCTCTATTACAATCTTTTCAAGGCCAAAATCTTGAGTATCTTAAATCTTAGGTAGATCCTCACTAACTATTTGACCATCCTATTCCTCTTCATCATCATCAACATCATCAACTTCCACAACTTCCTTAGTGGGCTTTATCTCATGCAATCCATAACATTCTTCCATTTATTTGTGTTGGACTATGCAACATATTCAATATCATTTGACATAATCAAGAATGTATTGAACTTAGGAGTAAGCTTTTTTTCATGCCTTATTAATGCTTCCCTATCTTAATTCTAGCATTACCTTCCTTAAGGTTTGTTCCCTAACATCCTTGACAATATTGACTGCATTGTTCCAGCTAGGTGCAACTACCTTAAGTATAATATTTGGAGCTTGATTAGTTAATTCACTTGAAGAGTATTCCCATTTAGCTATCTTTTCCACTAAGGCTTCTTCTATCATTTTTTTCTCTTCATTCTTCTTTTTTCATACTTAAGAGATTTGAAATATGTCATACCTCCACCCTCTGTGAGTCTTCTCAATCTTTCTTCAAAGGTTTGGGAAAACCTTTTGAAAGGTATTTGATGCTCTTCTTCATCTTCATCTTGAATTTTGAGCTTCTTCCTTGACTTTGTTAGCCTTCTGGTGAAGAAGCCAGGTGAGGACCTTGTAGCTCTTTTTGTTATGATTACTTTCCCATTTTTCTATTAAGGTTACTCTATTTGTTTCTCTTCTTCTTCTTCATGTTTTTCTTCTCCTTCTTTTCCTTTTTCAATGCCATCTCCCTTTCTTTTGAGCAAAAGAGGGCAACCAAATTTCACATTTTCCTTCTGAATCTTTTCAACCTTCTTCCTTCCTCTCTTCAAGGCTTGAGGAATATTGATTTCAAGTGAAATCCTAGTTTTTTCCTCTTCATATGTTCCAAAATATGGTGCTTTAGGGTCCACATGCTCATTTACAAGATCCTCTATAATATCCTTAGTATCATCAATGTTTATTGCATAAAAAAGAGGTCTTACCCATGAAACTCTAGATCTAAATATCTGTATATGTACCTTGTCACAGGCCATAGGGAAACATATGTCTTGTTCATAATCATCAACTAGTTTTGTAGGTATTTTAAACCCACTCTACATCCTTTCATTAAAAGTCTCAAAATATCCATCCATGATACGATCAAAATTGTCTCCCATTTCAACTATAAACTCATTAATCTAATATAAAATAGATTTTTCTTTCTTCCATACTACAATGCCTTTTAAAGGGAAAAACATTTCAACATAAAAAGAATAAACATACTAGGAGTGATCCAAACTTACATGGATTAGTCTTGGAGGCTCGAATGCTCTCCATTTTCTTGCTTAACTAGCTTAGCTGCAACTTGACAAGGTCAAAGGATAGATCATTCTTGACCACCTTGAATGCTAAGTCCACAACTTCACACAAGACACTATTTGGTTGGCTAGAACTATATATGTTGTGAGAGATCACATGAATTCCAAACTTGATCTCCATGTCTGTAACACCATTTAGCTTCACTCCTCTACCATTCCACTTGACAAGAGTCTTCTTTTCTAGCTCAACTCGACCTATGGTTTTTGTTGTTTTAGGTTGGTCAAGCATGCTAAACCCGATATCCCTATGAATCATTTTCTTTGTGATTTGGATGACTTAGTCGAGCCAAAATTGCACACATCATGAAAATGATTGAGGATAAACCTAATCCACATGATTTGGAAATCCATCAAGGCATATGTAGAAGGTGGGTTAAACCCTTTTCTTCTAGATGTTTATGCTTGAGTCTTAGGTTCCCATACACACATAGTTCTTCATACACTTGATTTATATTTAAAGCTCCCAATTCTTGAATCAAAAAATGATGAGAATATCTAATGTCATGTATCAAGAGTACCTTCAGTGGAATTTGCAAATGAGCACCGACTAGGTCTAATTTCTCTACAATTTCTAGACAAAGTTTGAACTTCAAGTCTACAGGCACAATATTTCTTATTAGCATCTTGGAACCCTTCTTAACCTTACTATTGGATGAAGATGCCATATTTCTTGGTAATGGACGAATAAACTTTGACAAATTCACACTGAATTGCTCAAGGGCTCTAGAATGTTTTTCTCTTTTTGCTCTCAAATTCATGGTGAAGAATAAAATCTTTTGATTCTTCCTTTTAACCAAAACTTTGTCTTTTATTTTCTATTAATGTAGTGTACATAGGACAACTTGCTGACATCTTGTTAAACTCAGCAGGCATGAGATGTTCAGTTAAGTCTTCAACTCAGCAAATACATTCAACTTGGTAGATACCTTCAATCTTCAACTCAGTGAGGGTAAGCTTGGTTATGTCTTGAACCTTGTATATGCCATCTATCTCCAAGCTTAGTTAGGTTAGCAACCTGACTTTACTTGGTAAGGTATTGCAACTTGACTTTTCTCAATAAGGTCTTGCAACTTGACTTTTTTTCGTAACATCATTGACTTAGTGATCCCAATGCATCTGAAATGTTGATTTGGATCTTCTTACTTGCATAATGGAACTGATATAGGATATTTCTTCTAAATCATAGTTCCAGTGATCTCCATGGCTAATCAATTTCAAATGGTTGAGTCACCCAGCTCATTGTCATGGGTTTCGATGTTCTCATGACTTTGACTTGCACTCTCTAGAGATTTCTTTATCCATTGTTGCCTCATTTAACTTCTAGTTTTGTCAGTCCTTTCTTTCTTTTCATTTTTAAATTTATTTCAGTTCATATGATTTCTAGCTAGATGTCCATGTTTTGTGCATACAAAACATCTCTTTGTAGGTTTTGTCTTCCTGGTGTTATTTTTTATACAATTTTCTCCAATATGTCCATGCTAACCACATAAGTGACATCTACACCATGTGTTATAATCCCAACCAAACATAGCTTTCATAATCTATTCTGGTGGATTCCATTTCTTGTTCCTGCATTCTAAAGATTTGTGCTCTTATTTATTGCAATTGAAATAGTTTCCTTAAAACTTGATTTTCTCTGTGCATTCACTTTCTCTATGTCCTTGTTTGTTACAACTATAGCATTTTCCACTAAATTTTGATTTACCAATGCTCCAACACTTTTTTGATGTATGGCCTATCTTTCCACAATGATTACATGTAGGCCTTTTTTTCTTTTGAGCTCCTTGCTAAGATGATTCACCTTCATCTGTATAGCCTAATCCTACTTTGCCTCTATGTCTAAATTGAGTTTTCTTGTCCAATTGATTCATGCTTTCTTAAGATTTCATCATCTTTATATTGGTTTTCCTTTCTATGCTAAGAGATTTTTGCAATCTTGCATTCTATGTCCTTAAGTTGATAAGCTCTTGATTTTTACAATTAAATTGACTTATAAAATCTTCTTGTTGAAGAGATAGGTGTTGAATTTCATTGTCTTTTTCTTCTATCTTTTTAGTTAGCAATCTTTTCTCTTCATTTTCTATTTCTTTTTGTTCTATGTCTTCAGATATTCTAACTGACTAAATTTCTTGTTCTTTTTGAGCTTTCTGAGTTCTTCATGTAGAGTGAGATTCTTCTCAAGTAGATATTTGATCATTCATTAGCTTCATTTGAACTTCTATCTTGGAAAATGTCCCCAATTTTTTCTTCTATGTAGAGATTGTCATTCATCTATACTAATAGGTTTTTTCTTCTTTTCAAGGATTGAGAGAGTTGCTACTTTATTTTCTTGATTTGTTCCATGACCATCTGCAAATCCAACTCTTCATTTTCAATAGTTTTCTCCAATCTATACACTTCCATTGCCTCTAATCTTTTCTCAAGCTGCTAAGCTTTTGATGTGAGAATGCTTTGATACCAATTATTGGAAATGTCTAATGGGATAGGTGACTAAGAGGAGGGGGGTAGGGGCTAAATTAGGAACCAATAAAAAGTTTAACTTTAATTCACCAATTAAATATTTTGATCTATTTGCATGCATGAAATACTAATAGCAGTAAACCATTCATAATAGTTGACACAATATTTGGTAACCCATAAACCTTCCAAATAGAAAAGTAAAACTAGGATGGTGATGATACCCACAAGCTTTAGTAATGTAGTATAAAGTTGGCTTGTTAAGGCTTACAAATGATCACTTCTAGTTTTCTACCCTATTAGGAGCAATAAGGACTTTTAGATTGACCTTGTGAAAGGATTTATGCAATACAATGAAGTATACACTAAGTTAGGTGATTTAGCATAAGACTATTAAGTCCACCTTGTTAGAGGATTTGACTCATGCACCTGTTAAGATGAACCAATGGTTGATATTTGTTCTAAAACTTGGTTTTTTGAATGAGATTCATTTGATGTAGAAATGACCACCTTCCTATGATAGATGAGACTTTTCTTTTCCTTACACTACTTGAAGCCTTTACTCTTCAATTCACATTCATACTTGTGCTTCTTGATTACAAACTTAAATTTGGATATGGCAAGATATCTTAAATATATACTAATCAAAATAATTTCCTTTTGAGGTTGGATACAATACCAAATTCAACAATCTTCACTAAGTCAGCTCAATGCTGAAATAGGAGTTCTAAAGACCAATCAGGTGATATTTTGATACTCAGCAACATAGTTGATGCAATGCAAGGTAGGAGAATCCTAAAAGGAGATGTCCTAGCCCTCAAAAAATAACCACGCAATTGAAACATGACAACAATGCAAGATTTAATATCAAATCACAAATATTTATTCATTAAATAACCATGCAATGTGTCGAGTTGTAAGGCATTCTTGATTATGGCCAAATACAAAGCAAGTAATAGTTATACAACATCCCTCAAGATCCAATCCAAACCGTAGCTAGTCTAGATCCACACTTTGGTAGAAACCTCAAAGGAAGATCCAACTGGTACTTGCAAGACCACCAAGCAATCTCCTTGTTTCCCAAGCCTCATCTACTAGCCCTTCTCAAAATTTTCTCCTATACCACCTGCTCTTCTCCAAGATGGATGAATAATGACTAAAGACTTCACAATACCCCCTACTTATATCCAACTAAACCACAAGTTGGCCCAATAAGCTACAAATCAAATATCCCTTACATTAACTGCTTGAAGAGCCACAAGTCAGCCTCCAATAGAAATTAAATACCAAATGCCTTTAAAGGTTTACAATAGTTATTAAATACATCAAAATTAATTACCCAAGACCCAAAAAGACCCACTCAACTCCACCAAAATACTTAATCATGTTGGATAGCCAACTACCCTAGGATGCTCCTGCATCAATAGTGAACTTGGAAAACTTTGACACTTAGTTGACATTGGTGCTCGATCCTTATTGATCACTTAGGAATGTCTATTTAAACTAGGTTAATATTAATGACTTGACAAACAAGTTAAAGAACTCGATTGACATTGAAGCTTGATCAACACTACATTTGATCTACTTGGTTGAGATGGCTAGCTCAATTTACACT
This sequence comes from Cupressus sempervirens, assembly GCA_028749045.1. Classification (NCBI taxonomy): domain Eukaryota; kingdom Viridiplantae; phylum Streptophyta; class Pinopsida; order Cupressales; family Cupressaceae; genus Cupressus; species Cupressus sempervirens. The sequence continues at coordinate 269,560,993 of CM053791.1, read as the reverse complement.
ATCTTTCTATTTTGCTCAATTAACACTTACTTTCTACTTGGTTGATATTGCAACAACTTGATTTACACTTGAGGCTTTGTTAACACTATAACAGGTCAGTTAACACTATGAAACTCAGTGATAATGTGGCCAACCAAATGATGATGTTTTCTGGCAATAGTTGACAAATGATTTGACCATAATGTCAACAATAGTAGTTTTCATGGAATTGAAGCACAAGTGTATGTAAACCTATTAGAAACTTGCCAGATTCCATTTTGGTAAAGTGTTAATAGTTAAAGGAATTCCATTTGCCCCTCATTTACATTTATGTTTCTTCTCCTTGGTTGCATTGCATCTTTGCAATCATTAGAAGTAGAAATGGTGGTTAAAATAGTAATAGGAGTATGCTCTTGTAGAAGCCATTCCACTCGTATTGTGGGTTATCCAAATCATTAATCTACCTAGGTTGTTTGTGGTTATAAGCATCCTAGTTTTGGCCTTTTTTGTTCTCTAGTTAAGAGTGTCCACCACAACCCACCTCCCCCCCCCCTCCAAAAATTGATCTACTAAAGATGGAGCTAAACAGAAGTCTTTGCAAATATTAGGGAGCTATACCTTTCAATTTAGGGGTGAGTGGCATTAAGTTGCAGAAACCCATTATGTCATTAACATCCTTTTGTTTCTTCATATATTGGATATTTTTTGAGATAAGTAATAAACCAAAACAAGGAGGGACAAATTGTTAACCAACACATACATACATATGTGCATACATATATGTACACACACACACACACACATGTATGCATGTACATATATGCATGTATGCATATATATATGTATGCATACATGTGTGTGTGTGTGTGTGTGTGTGTGTGTGTGTGTGTGTGTGTGTACATACACTCTTGTAGAAGCCATTCCACTCGTATTGTGGGCTATCCAAATCATTAATCTACCTAGGTTGTTTGTGGTTATAGGCATCCTAGTTTTGGCCTTTTTTGTTCTCTGGTTAAGAGTGTTCCTCCCAAAAAAAATTGATCTACTAAAGATGGGGTTAAACACAAGTCTTTGCAAATATTAGGGAGCTATACCTTTCAATTTAGGGGCGAGTGACATTAAGCTACATAAACCCATTATGTTGTTAACATCCTTTTGTTTCTTCATATATTGGATTTTTTTATAGATAAGTAATAAACAAAAACAAGGAGGGACAAATTGTTAACCAACACACACATACATATGTGCATACATATATGTACACACACACACACACACACACACACACACACACACACACACACACATGTATGTATGTACATATATTCATGTATGTATACATATGTGACACACTGATGCAGGAGCATCCAGAGGTATAAGGGCAATTCTGTGTCACCCAAAAAAAAAATGCACTTAGAATTAGTTTCTGTTTCTTGTGTTTTCATATTTGGATACCCATTTGGGTCAAATAAAGGTTCCAACTCTCATAGTTCCACTATCAGTGTTCTAGGATAGAGTATTTGAACACCTTGGGATACATGTAAATGCTGAAAAAATAGGAGTATGTAATTGGGCCATCATTTTGGTAAACTAGAAGGTGTAAATTGGCCAGATGAATGTAATTGTAATGTAGAGCATTCCAAAAAAAGAATCAAGTCAAAAGGCCCCATGGTTTGAAAGTTATTATAGTTTTTCAAGTTTTGGAGACCTCCTAAGAGTGCTTCAAAGTCAGGTTAGGGGCATTAAATGACCTTGAAAAGGACCAAAAAATGGGGGATGAGTGAAGCTGGTCCATGGGGCTATAGAGCGCTTTGAGAGCTTTTTGAAAATGTAAACGGTTCGTCAATTGGAGATACAATTCAAAAGTTATGCCTCCCGGAAGTTCGATTACCATTTCTGGATTCTTCTAGTTTTGTGTTGACTTCTAACGCAGCTTTTGGAGCCTTTTATTTGGTCAGTGGATGCCAACTAGCACTTTCTAGAATGTATTCCTAGTCCTTAACCCTTCGAGGTCTATTTAAGGACATTTCTGGCATTGTAAAAATCAGTTTGAAGTAGAGTTTGAGAGGAGGTACTAAAAGGAGAAATTATCTCCAGATTTATGCTATTGTAAGCCCTTAGGGCATGTTATGAAGTCTATTTTCTCTGTACTAAATGTACTAGCTTATTTTCACAGTTAATACAATTTCCCTTTTCTTGTTGTGTCCATTTTATGCTTGGGTTGTGTTCCCATCAAGTGGTACCAGAGCTGGTTTTCCTGAGTGTGTAGATAGAGCGCCAACTATGAGGCAGTTTGCATCAGGACTGTGTGGTTGTGGGTTTGAGTTAAGAAGATGCCTCCATGAAGAGAGCATGTGGAAGGGCTGGAGTTGTTAACTCTGAGGAGGTTAGAGCCCTCCAAAGGCATGTACAAGCATTACAGGAGGAGCTCCGTAGAGGAACAAATGTTGCTGCAGGTGACGATAGTGAGGATGAAAATGAAGAAGAAGAAATTGGACTAGAAGGGAAATTTGACTGGGAAGTTCTAAATCAGGCAGAGGAAAGGCTTTTTAGGGCTATTACTAAGTTTAGGAAAAGACCTACAATTGATGTGGGTGTATTTTTAGAAAATTTGAAACCTGATGAGTTGATCGATTGGATCAATGAACTAGAAGAATACTTTGAGTATGAGGATATTAGGGACCCAGATAGGGTTAAGTTTGCAAAGGCCAAACTAAAAGGTCATGCCAAAATTTGGTGGCAAGATGTTTAATTGGAAAGAAATAGAAGAGGAAAGGAGAAGATCACAAGGTGGGATCGCATGGTGGACAAATTAAAGAAGCAGTTCATTCCTGTGGACTACGAGCTTGATTTGTTTAAGAAGATGCATGGGCTAAAGCAAGCAGGAAGATCAGTCTAAGAATATACAGAGGAGTTTTACCAACTCTTGATTAGAGCAAGGCATGAGAAAGAAAATAAGGAGAAGGTTTCTCGTTATATCAGTGGGTTGCGACCTAGCATCTAGGAGGAATTAAGTCTGGTAAGCATGACCAACGTTGAAGAGGCATACCAGTTTGCCCTACAAGTTGAAGAGAAGCTGAAATAAAGGGAGACAAAGAGGGTGTGGTCAAGGAGGAAGGGGTAGTGGTAGGTCATCTAGAGGCTGCAATGAAACCCAAAAGAGAAATGAAGATGTGGTTACTAGCAGGAACCAGAGGAACAAGGGTTTCAACCGCTCCCATGATCAAGACTTTGGAAATCAGAGAGGAAGAGGTAGAGGACATGGACAAGGAAGAGGAGGCTTCCGTGGTACCTATTTCCATTACAGTGAAGAAGGTCATCGTGCCTTTGAATGATCTCAACAACAAGGAAGGACAGATAGGATAGCTAAGGGTCAAGCTAGGGTTGCTCATGTGGATGAGGATGCACAGTCATCACATTCAGAGGATGCAGAAAGAGGAGAGACTTTAGTGAATGAAAGGGTCCTACTAAGTGGTGAGATTGAACTAGGACAAAGGAGGATTTTGTTCGGTACCAGGTGCAAATGTGAGGAAAAATGTTGTGATGTGATCATTGATGGAGGTAGCACTGATAACTTGGTATTAGAGGAGATGGTCTCTAAGCTGAAGCTCAAGAGGGACCCCCAACACTATCAGATTGGTTGGGTAAAAGATGATCATAAGGTCCTGGTAAGTGAACAATGTCTCGTGAAATTCAAAATTGGGAGTTACCATGATGAAGTTCTCTGTGATGTTATTCCAATGGATGTTTGCCATCTATTGTTGGGTAGACCATGGTAGTTTGATAGACATGCAGTACATGATGGACATGCAAACACATACTCTCTAACGAAGGATGGAATTCACCACAAGCTGAAGCCCATGAAAAAGGAAGGCGAAAAGGTATGTAGCAGTGCTAGGATTTGTCTTGTTGATGGAAGGAAGTTTTTAGATGGCATGAAACATCAGCATATGTTCTATGCTTTGATTCCTAGGAAGGATAAAGTGTTAGTGTAGTTTTTTATTTTTCCTATTTTGCTAGTTTTTTCCTACACTTTTAATAATCTCTCTTAGGTTAATAAAGCATGTCTTATTAGGTGAATGGTTGTGAGGTGTCACCTTCCTACATGTGAGCATCCATTAGCTATCTTGGGAAGATACTTTGCTATCTTTAGTCCGATAGATGGTTGCTCCTCACTAGTTGGTGTTGCCACCTCCTCCCTCTTCCTAGCCTATATAAGAATGCTACCTGGCTTGTATTTGCATCTCTTATTTTTGCATCCTCTTAATACTATTTTTCTTCCAGCATTTGCATTACTCTCTTGGAGACTAACTCTATGATGCTATTTTGATTTTGTATCATTTGCATTCATAGTTTAGATATTTACTCTTTGCACTAGTTTTCTGGGTTATTAATCTTATCAGATTCTAACATGGTATCAGAGCTTTTTTATGTGCAAGAGTAGATTTTAGTTTCCTTACTTGAGAGATTCGTGGGGGGCTAATAAAATTTTTTGTAGTTTTTTGAAAAATGAAGTATGCTCTTCTCTTGCATCTTTGGATGATCCTGAGAATCAGAAAAGTTTTGACAAAAATGATTTTTCTCTAGGGTTTCAATCTCAAATCTGACAACCAACTTGCATATTTGAAGTTTTCAATCAATTTTGTAGGTTTCAGCATGCCATTGATGGACTTAGGAAGCTGATCCAGCATTTCCATGTCATATTCTGGTTGCTGGGGTTTTTTTTAATTTTTGGAGCCATTTTTTACTATTAAAGGCATTTGATTTACACTACAACAACATCTTCTATACATCAACAAGAAAAACGCTTTCTGCGTTTCGTTCGCAGCCCCGAAAAACCATCTGGGTATCTTTTAGATTTTTCATGCAAGCTGTATATTTTGCAGAATCGAGCATGCAAAGCTACAACCATACCCCTCTCCGTTGGCAGTCGCAGATTTGAACACAGTTTTCAAATGTCTCGTTCTTGCTCATACGGACTCCGATTTTGATGATTCTTGTTATGAACTTAGCTTTTTTTTTTTGTGCTCTATCCATTAGTGGAGTTGTTTTTTTGATTTTCATTCATGAATTCTTTAGAAATTGCAAATTCTTAGCTGTGACTGTGCACAGTTCTCGTTTTGGAAACTTCGGAGGATCATAACTTTCTCATATGACCTCGTATCGAGGCGATTCTTTTTTTGAAAGTGCATGATTTTTTGAGTAGATCATAGTAGTTCTATTTTTTTCCTTGATTATTGTGCCCAAGTTTCACTTTTAGCATATGCTCTTCATGAGGAGGCCCTGTCAATTTTTTTTCCGTAACTTGAGCATACGAACGTATTTTTTCAATCCAAAAAATGCGTCGAAAAGCGAGTTCTGAGACAGAGATGATGGTATAGGTGTTTTTGATTTTTGCTATAGTCTGGTTGCTTATTTTGGCAGTCAAAGCCAGATGTTCTATTTTGCCTTTTAGGAGCCATATCTCGCTCATTCAAACTCTTTTCTGGGCTCGCCAGATATCGTTGGAAAGCTAGTTGTATGAGTTATTTAGTTGCAGAGGTCTTTTATCCAGATTTTTCTCTAGGTTCTTTCTCCTTCAAGTTTTGCACTTTCGCACTCTGGTAGATTACTTGGATTCTACAGGTCCTGGAATCTCTTCTTCTGTTCTTTTGGCTCACTCTTCTTTCTAACTTCTGAGCATTGTATGCTTCTATTCTGTTGCATTCCTTTTTCTATAAATGCACTAAGATAAAGTGCCTGCTTTTGCATATCTGGGATCTTGTACACCTTGTGTTTGTTTGTACTCGCACTCAGTTATAAAGTGCCATGGGGGGTCATGATGTTTTGCCATTTTGTCCTCATCCACCTTTGTCAAGTGAATTTTTCTTCCACAACATTAGCCCATGCAGTGTGTCGGTGACACCACCCTTTATCCTGTGCTTGTACTTCTATTGCACTATTGGTGTTCCTGATTCTTCTTCTTGTAGATATTTTTGGCATTGCATTTCAGTGTTCCTGTCACCCATCTCCCTGTTCAGCATTATGGGGGGTTCACCTTTTGGCTCTATTGCTTCCTTGGTTTGGTTGAGTGATCTACATATTTAATTTTTGTTCCTATGTACTAGGTAGATGCAGTGGCTAGGAACCTATGCATTTCGGTTAGATGGTTCATCTACTATATAGACACTCATTCATTCCTACCTTTGGAGGTCACCTCTTTGATTGATCAGCTCTTTAGACTTTGTCTTCTCTACCTGGTCATGCACTATTTCAGTGGGGGTTCTAGCAATTTCTTCTGACGGTGTTTGCAGCTTCATGCTTCGAAGATGCTTCATGCTCTTTTTTTTGTTCCTCTCTTTGGGACATTTCCTAGATTGGAGGCTTAGTTTCCTTCATCTAGTTCTTTTTCTTGTATTGGGTACCTGATCAGGCCTTGTTGCTAGGACCTATTTTTCTGCTTTCATAGCTTTGCTAAGTTAGCATCCACCTAAGCTTCGCTTATGGGGGGGTGTTAGTGTAGTTTTTTATTTTTCCTATTTTGCTAAATTTTTCTTACACTTTTAATAATCTCGCTTAGGTTAATAAAGCTTGTCTTATTAGGTGAATGGTTGTGAGGTGTCACCTTCCTACATGTGAGCATCCATTAGCTATCTTGGGAAGATACTTTTCTATCTTTAGTCCAATATATGGTTGCTCCTCATTGGTTGGTGTTGCCACCTCCTCCCTCTTCCTAGCCTATATAAGCATGCTACCTGGTTTGTATTTGCATCTCTTATTTTTGTGTCCTCTTAATGTTATTTTGCTTTTAGCATTTGCATTACTCTCTTGGAGATTAACTCTATGATGCTATTTTGATTTTGTATCATTTGCATTCATAGTTTAGATATTTACTCTTTGCACTAGTTTTCTGGGTTATTAATCTTATCAGATTCTAACATAAAGAAGGTAGTAGTGAAATACCACTTGAAGTTTCAGATTTACTAGGGGAGTTTGGAGATATTATCTCTAATAATGTTTCAGAAGGATTTCCACTAGTAAGGGAAATCAGTCATTAGATATATCTAATTCCAGGAGCTAGTTTTCCTAACAAGGCTACTCACAGGATGACTCCTACTGAAATAGAGGAGCTAAATAGATAGGTTCAGGAGCTATTGAGGAAGGGCTTGATTCGGGAGAGCCTAAGTCCATGTGCAGTACTTGCAGTACTAGCACCAAAGAAGGATGGAGAGTGGAGGATGTGTACAGACTCTCGAGCTATAAATAGGATAACCAGCAAGTACCGATTTCCTTTGCCAAGAATGGATGATCTTATGGACTGCTTGAGTGGAGCTCAGTACTTCACAAAAATAGATCTCAAGAGTGGTTATCACCAGATACAGAATCAAGAAGGAGATGAGTGGAAAACAACCTTTAAGACCAATGAGGGTCTTTATGAGTGGTTAGTCATGCCCTTTGGATTGATGAATGCTCTAAGCACCTTCATGCGGCTTATGAATGAGGTACTTAAGAAGTTCTTGGAAAAATTTGTTATTGTCTATTTGGATGATATTTTAATTTCCATCAAGACTTTGGAAGAACATTTATTGCATATTCGTAGTGTCCTTGAAAGGTTAAGGGAAGAGAAACTGTTAATTAATTTGAAGAAATGTATCTTTGCAAAAAGGGAGTTAGTTTATTTGGGGTTTGTTATATCACCTAAAGGTCTCAAAATGGATCCAGAGAAGGTAAAAGCCATCTTGGAATGGCCTACTCCAAGGTTTTCTATTGAGGTAAGATCATTTCATGGTCTGGTTAGTTTTTATAGGAAGTTCATTAAGAATTTCAGTGGCATATGTGCACCCCTAACTGACACAATAAGAGGGGATAGAAAAGAGTTCAAATGGACTACAACAACTATGAAAAGTTTTGAATTGCTGAAGAAGAAGGTGACAGAACAACCTGTGTTGGCACTTCCAGATTTTAGAAAGGTGTTCTAGGTGGATTGTGATGCTAGTGGCAGTGCTATTGGGGCTGTATTAAGCCAAGAAGGTAAGCCTATTGCATATTTTAGTGAAAAATTGAATGATGCAAAGAAGATGTATTTAGTTTATGATCAAGAGTTCTATGCAATAGTTCAGGCCTTAAAGAAATGGAGGCATTATTTATTGCCAAAGGAATTTGTTTTGTATACTGATCACCAGGCATTATAGTACCTAAATAGCCAAGGTAAATTGAATCAGAGGCATATGAAGTGGGTAGAGTTCTTGCAAAGCTATACATTTGTGTTGAAGAATAGAAGTGGAAAATCTAACAAGGTTGCAGATGCACTAAGTAGGAGATAGTTGTTGCTTACAGTAATGCAGGTTGAAGTAGTTGGGTTTGATGAACTCAAGAATCTGTACCCTGATGATCCTAATTTTGCTAAAGCATGGAAAGCTTGTAAAGAGCCTATTGTTGTAGACAGAACTAAGTGGTTAGACTATTTGATTCAGGATGGTATGTTATTCAAGGGTAGTCAATTATGCCTTCCAAGGAGTTCCATGAGGGAAAATCTTATTAAAGAGAAACATAGTGGATGGATGGCAGGACATTTTGGTCGAGATAAGACCATTTCCATTCTTAGAGAACATTATTTTTGGCCTCAGATTTCATAGGATGTGAAGAAGTTTGTACAGAGTTGCTAGGTCTGTAAAATTGCCAAGGGATTTAGTCACAATACTGGACCATATCAGCCATTGCTTGTTCCATCAAAGCCATGGGAGGACATAACTATGGATTTTGTTCTTGGATTGCCGAGGACAAAAAGGGGTAATGACTCAGTATTTGTGGTGGTTGATAGATTCTCCAAAATGGCACATTTCATTCCATGCCACAAAACTCATGATGCTGTCCATATTGCAGACTTGTTTTTCAGAGAGGTGGTAAGATTACATGGTCTTCCAAGGAGTATAGTTTCTGACAGAGATACTAAATTTGTAGGGTATTTCTAGAGAACACTATGGAAAAAGTTGAGAACAGACTTGAAATTTAGTTCCACACATCACCCACAGACTGATGGGAAAACAGAAGTGGTAAACAGAAGTCTGGGCAATTTGCTGAGATGTTTAGTTGGGGATAAGCCTAAGGGGTGGGATTTGATTCTACCACAAGCAGAGTTTTCTTACAATAACTCTGTAAATAGGAGTACAGGTAAATCACCATTCCAAATTGTATATGGAAATAGCCCAAGGACTGCACTAGAATTGAGGAAGATAGAGCAAGGGGAGAGGATGAGTGCTGAAGCTGAGGAATTTGCTGAACATATCAAATTGTATATGGAAATAGCCCAAGGAGTGCACTAGAATTGAGGAAGTCAGAGCAAGGGGAGACGATGAGTGCTAAAGCTGAGAAATTTGTTGAACATATCAAGCGTCTACATGAGGAGGTTCAAGCAAACATTACCAAGATGAATCAAGAGTATAAAGCTAGGGCTAATCAAAGGAGAAGACATAAGGAATTCCAAGTAGGGGATCTAGTCATGGTGCACTTACAAAAAGAAAGATTTCTAGCCAGTACTTACAACAAGCTGAAAATGAAAAAATTTGGCCCTTGCAAAATTATGAAGAAACATGACTTAGGAAATGCATATGAGGTGGAGCTGCCAGATGGTATTCACATTTCTCCTATTTCAACATTGCAGACTTAATAGAGTATCATGATGATGGTGCAGATGAGGAACTGGTGTTAGAGCTATGTCCAATTCCTGCTTCTAAGAAAGAGGAGATAGAAGACATTCTAGATCATCGTGTGGGTAGGAGTACCAGAAATAGGCAGTATGAAGAGTATTTGGTCAAATGGAAATGACAGTCGATAGAGGACTCAACTTGGATTTCAGCAGCTGAGGTTTCTCATTTGGGATTTCCTCTACCATTCATAAAGTGACAGGGTCACTTTTCAATCTACCCTGGGTGTCTAATGCAGGAGCATCCAGAGGTATAAGGGCAATCCTGTGTCACCAAAAAAAAAAAGTACTTAGACTTAGTTTCTATTTCATGTGTTTTCATTTCTGGATACCCATTTGGGTCAAATAAAGGTTCCAATTCTCACAGTTCCACTATCAGTGTTCTAGGATAGAGTATTTGAACACCTTGGGATACGTGTAAATGCCGAAAATAAGAGTATGTAATTGGGAAATCATTTTGGTAAACTAGAAGGTGTAAATTGGCTAGATGAATGTAATTGTAATGTAGAGCATTCCAGAAAAAGAATCAGGTCAAAAGGCCCCACAGTTTGAAAGTTATTGCAATTTTTCAAGTTTTGGAGACCTCTTAAGAGTGCTTCAAAGTTAGGTTAGGGGCATTAAATGACCTCAAAAAGGGTCAAAAAATGGTGGACAAGTGAAGCTAGTCCATAGGGTTATAGAGTGCTTCGAGAGCTTATCGAAAATGTAAACGGTTCGTCAATCGGAGCTACGGTTCAAAAGTTATGCCTCCCGAAAGTTCGGTTACCATTTCTGAATTCTTTTAGTTTTGCGTCGACTTCTAACGCAGCTTCTAGAGCCTTCTATTTGGTTGGTGGATGCCAACTAGCACTTTCTAGAATGTATTCCTAGTCCTTAACCCTCCGGGGTCTATTTAAGGACATTTTTGGCATTGTAAAAAGCAGTTCGGAGTGGAGTTTGAGAGGAGGTACTAAAAGGAAAAATTATCTCCAAATTTATGCTATTGTAAGCCCTTAAGGCATGTTATGATGTCTATTTTCTCTGTACTGAATGTACTAGCTTATTTTCACAGTTAATACAATTTCTCTTTTCTTGTTATGTCCATTCTGTGCTTGGGTTGTGTTCCCATCACACACACACACACACACACACACACACACACACACACAAATACATGTATATATCTAGATATATACATATAAATATGTGTATCTATGTGTCTATATGTATATGTATATGCATATCTATATATTGTTAAACAAAATAAAAATCACGAAGACATAATACATGGGAGAAATAAAGCTTTATGTAATACTAGAAAAGCATGAGTTATCTCTTAGACAAACATTAATATAGGGCAACATGTATACAATGGATACCATGTTTCCTATAAACTCTCTTTGTCCCAACAAAAATGATGAGGTATATTCTATATAATTAATATTGAGGTTCAACATATAATTATTTTAACAAATATAATTACTTTTTCATTAATTAGATAACAATTACATATAACTAGAAATATAGGACACATACCAATTTATAATATGTACTTAATAATATAAAATATCTTTCATCTTCCTCAATCCTATTTGATAGAACAATATTTATCACTATCCAAATTTTCATTGATAAAATGAATAATCTAAAGGTATACTACAAATGATCTAAAGTTGACTCATATGATAATTTCTAGATTTAAATTTAGAACAATAAGAAATTAATTTCATTAAAAAAAAGCTACTAAAAATTTATATTTAAATCAATACTAATCCTTAAAATATAAAATGAAATAAGATTAAAAGTAATCCAAAGTAATCCAATCAAAATGTACCTAAAAGTAATGGTAAGATCCACGGTATGCAGTTTCTACCATGACAAATACTCCCCACGTAGATTACTATTGTTTACCACAAGCTCTGGTCATGTATTTACTCCTTTACTTTTTACAATAATAGATATTAGTAACATGTCCTTTAAAGAGTAGTTTTGAGTGAGCAGTATTTCAGACAGCAAATATCCTGTGTCTGTACCATTACTTTGTGGGTGAAAAACGACATTTGTGACTGATAATCTTGAAGAGGCGGCCTTATCGCATGTAATCCTTGATTACCAACATCTTCTAACATGAAAATGCTTTGAAGTTAAGTTGAGTAACAGCTACAAATTGCTTTGCAGTACATATGCTTACTTTTCCAATGGAGATAACGACGTCAATACTTTGTTCCTCTGCTTTCCATTATTGTATGGAATTGTGTTACACCTTTCGTTTTTTTCCAACTATTACTCTCTTGTTTATAAAAGCCAATCAATACTTTAGATTTAGCAGCTCTTTTGGCCTTTATTTCCATCATATGAAAGACATCCCACAATGAAGATTCACCGCTCCTTCGTAGAAAGTAAAACAACCCAACATATGTCAACCTCAACCGCAGCATAAAATTGATGCACAATAATCATAGCATGAGAAAACATCAGAATGAAAATAATATTTAAAGAAACAGTGACACACAAGCTGAGCTTATTCTTAACCCAAGTCTCTCTGACAAAACACCATGTCCACCAACAAAGAAACATACGGACCTTGCGTGCTAATAAAAAAGATTTCAATATTTGCATTGCTCCCCAAAAGCATTGCCCTAAAGAATTTATATATACCCATATATTCCTCTTGTCTGGATGCACTGTCCTGAGAGATCCGCACTCACTATTATGTAAGGTAAAATGAAAGGTGTGCATGAGACCTTCTTTATCATTGAATACAGTGAAAATGATTCATACTAGGCTTCTTCTCCATTAGAGACCCCACAAGATTACCCACATGGCAGACATGTCACTACCAAATGCATTGTTTTTTGTTTTGAGCCTTCGGAGAAGTTTACAACAACAATCTTGCACAATGTTTTAGGGACCACTATGAGAGCAAGAACTTGTAATCTTGTCATGGGTAGGAACAATTTTGTCAGAAGCCAATCAAGAATGTAATCCCAAATAGTTACAATAGTTGCATGCCCACTTTAAACATTTTCTGATAAAGATGAGAATAAAAGTGAACTAATTCATGGGTCAGTACAGACACATTCCCTGATGATAGAGACAAGGATTTTTATGCATATTCTTATTTTGAGAGCCCAACAACTAGTCAGTTTATTTAAGTCCATAAATTTGTGGTGTTGGTTGGTGGCATGGAGAGCTTGCACTTGCAATGCACTCTACGTTATATTATATATAGTTATGTGGGATATGTAGCTTTGTGTGATTGGTAGCTATAGATGTACCAGATAATGGAACTCCACTTTGCAGTACAAAAATATTATGCGGACTCCACTTCACCAACTTCAACAATTCTTATCATTTATTTCCTGAAGGAAAGATTTGTTTTTAGGATTCGTATGCACAAACATGGAAAAAAAAAATCTCCACTGATACCTTTTATTGGTAATGACATTGATGAAATATCGCTGAGCTTGTTCCTACGAGAATGAACTTGAAAATTCAAACAAAATAAAAAAATTAATCTTGTATACCATGCTTAGATAAAACTTGGTATGTTCACTTACAAGTGAGGAAGATTTATGCACATATTGATAATGTTTTCGACATACTTAGAAACCCATTCAAAATATCTGAGATGTGTAGATTATAATTTTAATGTTCATATTTTTATCTTTATAATCTGAAATTTAACGTGATATCTAATAATGCCAGTTTCTTTTTGTTTAAACGTTTGGTTTTTGAATTTGGAAGATTTTAAGATGCACATGTGTCTTGGCTAAATGATCTAAATAGTTTGTGTCATATTCTTGGTATTAGATAAGCAATTATTTATATGAATATTAACATTATATATTCAACCTCTGCTCTTAGCTTTGCAATTTTTCCAATCCTAGCATTTTTGTCAATCTAAACAAGTTGTATATACCATATCATGAGCCTCTATTTCAAAAACCAATGACTCACTTTTTAGTTCTAATGTTATCCTTCGAGTTTAAGATTGAATCTTTGACGAAAAACATTGTATAGAACACCCATGTTTCTGGCAATCTTTCAATTCCTTTCATTGAGACTATGGACATGAGAAAATTCAATTCATTAAGACTGATAATTAATGCCCACATTCATCAAATTATCGTCATGGGAGGTAATTATTATCTTGTGAAGTCTGAGATGGTACTGTTCAATTAACTTGTAATTGCAAATCAAGATTTATAAGATTTTATTACCTTAAAGGACTACCCATATAACATAGCTTCTATATGTGAACAAAATAAGGAAAATAAAAGGTTAAGTATGTGAGATAATTAAGGGGCTCACTTGGGCGTTATATGTCATCTACATTTCCATATAATTGTTTTCAATGTGTTTCTCTTTAGAGTGATTTATACATCATATCTAAGAAGACATAGCATACGCAATATTAAAACATAATTTTATACAAGGGATTTCTTAGGGTTAAAATACCTTATGTTGGTTGGTATAAAATACAAATTTAACATTTATACTATTCTATGTGACATCATCTCATAGTTGTACCATGTAGAGTAGTTAAATTTGAGAAATAGATAATCCAGAGAGTCCAACCTTTGATATGCATCAAAATGAATCTTAATTTATTCAATCATGCCTAATATCAACTAAAATTTAATTATTTGATCTAACATTTACAATTTAGTCTTTTGTCCTACTACTCCCATCACGAAAAAAATCAGTTATATCATGATTAGAGGCTATCTTATATAAAATGTTATCTAAAAGGTGCAATTAGTTATTTCCCAAATTATCTCCATTGTGTGTGACTTCAGATTATCTTCCCAATTTCCAATGTTTACTACAATTGATTCCTAATCTACCACAATTTTTTTTGAGAATTTTATTTAGAAATCATGCAATTACCCCAAAAAGTAGTGTAATGCGCTGAGAGAAAACTAGGATGCTTCTAGTAACCCTATGCCTAATTAAGTGACCTATCCAATCTTCAAAAATATTAAGGGTCATTGAATATCCTAAAAAAAATATCATGTGAGACAACCAATGTATAGCAATCATACAACTATAGTCTTTCTTAAGGAAGTCCATGTTAATGTTGTCTACCAAGCTTCTGCTTGATAAGATAAATAATTAATCAACATTGATTAATATGAATGCAATAGTTGATATATTAGATTATTTTCTCAATAGTTAATGAAATTTAGTTTTAATTCCCAATGCCATATCTTTATAAAGGTGGGTTATTTGGTTTCTATTGTTTATGTGCACTTAATTGACCACTTGATAGACCTTATATTTAGGAATGGAGCTTACATCTCCTCTAATCAAAGGAATATATGGTTGGAGGTTTAAAGGAAGTTAAAGTAGTGGATCAACTCCCTACACTAAACTCAATATGAGGGTTATATAAAAATAATATAAATTTACAATAGTTATGAAAATATAATAGAAATAAACATAAACATAATACATACAACAATACAATGGTTTACTTAGCGAAAACACCTTTGGGAGATGAATTGTACAATCCAAAAGCCACTCAATATATAATTCACATGGAATGATTCACACGTATGATTATCATTAACTATATGTTTAGAAATAATTCTTTATGTATAAATATCTTAAACATGACCTCCCTCTCATATACAAAATCATTGTTTAAAATCCCAAAAAAATGGTTCCCAACTAATCTCCAACCCAAGCTTCCCTACATGACATGCTAAAATAAACACCAACAAGTATAGATGCATTTTATATGCATTTATGATTCTAATGTACATTTTTTTATAGTTTCAATTTCAAGCTACATAAATTGATAGGACACAATAACTTTTGATCTAGGAGTCTAGTTAATCAATCACTAGACGCAAAAATATCCTCATGTGTTAGATTATGTCATAACCTACTACACTAGAGTTATAAGAAATTGTGGGATATTTCCGTGCTTCTAAGGCCTTGAAAATTAACTTAAAAATAATTTTTTTCATAATTTCAAAAATAGAAACGTTTGTTGGGATTAAAGATAGAGTAATTGAGAGGGGGGGTGAATTAGTTACTCACAAAAATTAATCCACAAATCCCTTAGATGTCTTAAAGATCTAGTTACTGCTGATAATCAATAAATAAATGATGTAACTCGATAAATTAAACTATTACTTATCTTCAAGCATTCATGCATGTAACTGAAAACAGAAATGAACACAAGAGACACCAGATTTAACATGGAAACCCAATATAAGAAAAACCACCAAGTAACTAGTAACCAATTTTTCACTCTTCTAAAGTGAGCCCTATTAGGAGCCAAACCTATTAAAGGTTACAATACACACTATTAGGTGTGACCCTATCAGAGGATTTAATCACCATGTTAGGAGTGGCCTTGCTAGAGGTCTTCAGAACAATTCAACTAAACTGCCACCTTGTTAGAGGATTTACAAAATGGCTCTTAAACCAACTCTATTAAGAGATTTGAAATCATTGCTACAATGGTTAGAAAGCAAAAATGAATTGACTTGAAAAAGATGCAACTGAATTTGGTGGCTACAGGTCTCTCTTCAACATCATTAGATCCTCCTTGATCAAATATAGCTTTGTTGCTCCTTAATGATCTCTGATCATCCTTCATATTCACTTCCACAATAATTAGTCCTCATATTAAATTAATTCCACACACACTTCCACTTCACACTTAGAATTCACAACTTGACCTCTTAATTATACCATTCAGATTGTCAAGCTGGTCCATTTACATGTTACATTTTCCAATAAACCATACATCAGTCAGCTACAACTATTACTCTAAACAAATAAATGTTATTTCATAAAACAATGAAATCCTTTACTGGCTGACCCTGCTCGGTAAATATTGCTTCCAAAAATTTCCTAAGTTAACCTTCTTGACTCGGTTAACATTGCAACATCCTTAAAATCCTTTGGTTGCTGAGTTTATTTGGTAAGAACTGAATTCCTTCATGAGAGCTCCGTAAGAACTACTTCTGCCACATTTCCTTTGATGACTAAGTTAGCTCAGTAAGAACTATTTCTGCCACATTTCCTTTGATGATCGAGTTAGCTTGGTAAGAACTATTTACTCGGTAGATATTGCAAGTTTTCTTTACTAATGTCCTGGGCTTGGTAGATTATGTCCTTTTGCCTCACTGACCATCTGAGCTCTGTAGACTTTATCCTTTGCCTTGCTGACCTTCTTAGCTCAGTAGACACTATCCTTTGCCTTGCTAACCTTTTGAGCTTAGTAGACTCTATCTGATGACTGATATGATATTTGTGTGACATCAAAGACAACACATAGTTGAACAATTATATCCAACAATATCCCTCTTTAGCATTGATGGCAAAACAACATGTCATAGCATTGAATGAAATTTGAAAACAAGTCTTTTACTAACAGAATACTTCACTTTCTACAACAAACTCCCTCTTTCATAATAATCTCTCCCTCTTACACAAACTCTTATTATTTTACAAATTTCAAAAAGATATGATAGTATACTCTCCCTCTTTGACAACACATGCCAAAGACAACTCAAAACAACTAAATAGCATTGTACCTGATGTACTGATTCATATGCAATGTCTTCATTAGTTTGCTATATCAACTAATAGATCTTCAATTCTATTCCTGTTGATGCATCACTAGAACTATATTTTACTAAGCTTCAAATAGGGGAATGACCCCTAACTTACCTCTTAGATATGAGAATGCATCCTTTGGTAAAGGCTTTGTGAATATGTCAGCAATTTTTTTCCTTTGTATGGACATATTCCAATCTTATTTCCTTTTCTTGCACCAATTCTCTAACAAAGTGATACTTTATGGCAATATGCTTGGTTTTTGAATGCATCACTAGATTCTTGGAGATGTTAATTGCATTTGTGTTATCACAAAACATAACAACAGGTTCTTTGATTTCTTGCTTCATACCTTCCAATAATTGTTTAAACCACACAATGTTTGAGCAATTTACTGTTGCTGCAACATATTCAACCTCTGTTGTGGATTGAGATGTACAATTCTACTTTTTACTTGTCCAAGAAACTAACATTTTTCCAAGAAAAAAAGCTCCTCCACTTATGCTCTTTCTGTCATCAATATTTGCTGCCCAATCTGCATTAGTGAACATCTTTAAATCTAGATTTTCTCCAAGTTTATACCATAATCCATAATCTTCAGTTCCTTTTAAGTATCTCATGATCCTTTTGATTGCCATCATGTGATTTTCCTTTGATTTTGATGAGAATCTTGCTACAATTCCTACTGCAAGGGTAGTGTTTGGTCTTATGTGTACTACATATTGCAACTTTCCAATCATAGATCTATACAATGTCTGATCTACTTCCTTTGATTTATCATCCTTGGTTAGTTTTAATCCAATACACATAGAAGTTCCAACTAGTTTGCAGTCTTCCATACCAAACTTTTTCAATATCTCCTTGATGTATTTAGATTGAGTGATGTAGATGTCATTCTTACTCTGTTGAATTTGAAGACCAACAAAGAATTTGATTTCATCAAACATTGACATCTCAAATTCCTTGTTCATTTGTTCTAAAAATTATTTGCAAAGATCATCATTTCCTATGAACAAAGTATCATCTACAAATATTTCTGCCAAAATAATCTTATTATTTGGTCCTTCCTTTATGTACAAACTACTGTTGTCATTAGTTCTTTGAAAACCAATTTGAATAAGATAGTTATGCAATCTTTCATACCATGCTCTAGGGGATATTCAGACCATATAATGCTTTATGCAATTTGTAGACCATGTCCTTCTTGTCTAGATTAACAAAACCTTTCGGCTATTCAATGTAAACCTCTTTATCCAATATGCCATTGAGAAATGCTAGCTTGACATCCATATGATAAACTTTGAATCCTTTGAATGCAACATATGCAAGTAAGGTTTTGACACCTTCCAATCTTGCAATAGGAGCAAAAGTCTCTCCATAGTCTACACCTTTTTCTTGAGAGTATCCTTTGCATACTAGTCTAGCTTTGTTTCTTGATACCTTACCATCTTCATTTAGTTTGTTTCTGAATACTCACTTCATTCCAATCACATTTTTGTCTTTGGGTCTAGGTACAAGAGTTTATGTTTTTTTTTCCCTCTATCTGTTCTATCTCTTCATTCATAGCTTCAATCCAACTTTCATTTTCTAGTGCATCTTTGACATTTCTAGGTTCAAAATCAGCAAGTAAACAAGTGCCTTTCAACTTACTTTTTGTCATTGTTCCTTTTGATTTATCTCTAATGATTTGATCTGGTGCATGATGCTTTCTAACATACTTGGCTAACATGGGCTCCTTGCCTTTTGAATGACTTGCATTGTTATCCTTCTGTGTCTCAACTTCTGGTTCTAATTTTGGTTGCTTGGACTCGGTAGATGCTAACTTAGTAGCTTCTTTTTGCAACCCGAGTTCTTTCAGATCGGTAGGTACTGACTTAGTTTGAACTTCTTGTGAATTGGTTAATGAAGACTCTGGAGTTGAGGATTCCTAATTAATAGGTATACTTGGCATTGTATTAGGTTCCATGTAAACAAATCTTCTATAGTCTTCAGGTTCCTTTTTTCTTTCTTCTTCTGTTCTTTCTACAAACTCATCAACTTTGACATGTGCACTTTCTATGACTTTGTGAGTAGATAAGTTCAAACATCTATATGCTTTGCTTTTGCAAGAGTATCCCAGAAATATTCCTTCATCACTTTTTACATCAAATTTACCTTTTCTAG
This sequence comes from Cupressus sempervirens, assembly GCA_028749045.1. Classification (NCBI taxonomy): domain Eukaryota; kingdom Viridiplantae; phylum Streptophyta; class Pinopsida; order Cupressales; family Cupressaceae; genus Cupressus; species Cupressus sempervirens. The sequence continues at coordinate 269,541,609 of CM053791.1, read as the reverse complement.
ATTTTTTCAAAATGTAACATTTTCTTCCAAATACTTTTAGATAACTTACATTGGGTTTGTAGCCATACCACAACTCATAGGATGTTTTGAATGAGTCCTTTTTCAACCATACTCGGTTCAAGGTATGAACTACAATGCTGATAGCTTCCTTCCAGTATTTGATAGAAATGCCTTTCTCAATCATTAAGGTTCTTGAAAAATCCATGATAGATTTGTTCCTTCTTTCTGCTATTCCATTTTGTTTAGGAGTTCCAGGTGCTGAAACCTATCTTTTGATTACCTTTTCAATGAAAAAGTTATTGAACTCATGTGAAATGAATTCACCACCTTTGTCAAAGCTTAAGCATTTCAGTCTTTTGCTTGTTTCCTTTTCTACTTTGGCCAAATACCATTTAATTTTTTCAAATGCTTCTGATTCCTCTCTTAGGCACATGACAATCATCATTCTTGAATAATCATCATCATATAGAATGAAGATTTTTTCACCAGTGTAACTTTCAATGCCAATAGGTCCACACAAATTAGTATGCACAATTTCTAGAACTTCTTCAGTCTGATAGTTCTTGCTTTTAAAACCAGTCTTTCCCATTTTACCAATTTGACAATTCTTGCAAAGTCCAACCTCAAGTTTCTTTATGTTGGGAATACCTCTTACTCTCCTGAATTCACTGATCTTTATCAAGTTGTCAAATTTTACATGACATAACCTGCTATGCCATAACCAACTTTCTTCAATTTGAGCAATGAAAAATGAACATTCATCAAGTTCAAGATAAAATAAGTTACCTTTTGTTTGAGTGCCTAATCCAATCAGCTTTCCTTTGCCATCAAGAAATCTTGCTTTTCCATGCATAAATTCTACTTTGAATCCATTATTGAGTAGTTGTGCCACACTCAACAAATTATGCTTTAGTCCTTCTACCCAATATGCATTATCACATACAAGTTTCTTGGTTAGTGAGATTCTTCCTTTTCCTCTTATACAACAAGGTTCATTGTTACCAAATCTTACACTGCCACCATCATAGTCTTCAAAGTTTTCAAACTTAGTTTTATCACCAGTCATGTGATGAGAGCAACCACTATCTATGATCCATGTATCATTTCTACTCATATGAGAAATGAGTGCCATTTCATCATCATTATCAGACTCATCTTTCAGAGCAATATAGACAATTTCATCTTCTTCTTCTTCATTAAAATTATTAGAATTTTTAGCCATGAAACACATTTTCTTACCTTTATCCTTGAATGATTTGAAGTCTTTCTTGCCATTGTACTTGTGACCTTTCTTCTCATCCTTGTTCTACTTATTTGGGCACCTAGCAGCAATATATCCAATTTTTTCATAAGAAAAGCAGATTAGAGGAACCTTACCTTTGTATTTCCCTTTGCCTCTTGAATATTTTCTTACTATTAGAGCTTCAACCACCTCAATATTACTGTCTAAACTTTGTTCTGATTCTTCATCACTGTCTAATTGTGGATCCTTCATCTTTTTCCCTTTTTCTTTGAGTGAAAGTTTGGCTTCAAATGTTGATTCAATGTTCTTTGCAGCTGGAACATAATTGTCATAGTTGTCTAGCTCAAATGCAGTCAATCTTCCAACTATGGCCTCTAAATTTATTTTATGATTTTCCTCACATCTTCTTTCTTGAATTAAAGAGACTCTAATTACATAAATGAGAAGTAGAGTTCTAAGAACTTTACTTATAACTATCTCATCATTGATATCTCCTCTAGATTCTTTGATTGCACTAACACATGCTTTAACTCTTTCAACATACTTTGTAATGTTTTCATCCTCTCTCATCCTCATTTGATCAAATTTTCCTCTCAAATTTTTTGCTTTGGCTTTTCTCACATTATCATCTCCTCCATAGATCTCTTTCAGCTTGTTCCACATTTCAAAGGTAGTTTTGCAATCCTTGATGTCATAAAATTCTTCATAACTAAGAGCGGATGCTATATCTATCATCATGTTGTTGTGAGTCTTCTTTTCAGCAATATCATTGATAGATAATGTACTAGAAGGTTCTTCATATTTTTCATCGAGGTAGTTTAGCCCTGTATCACCAATAGAAGCCAGATGAAGCCTCACAATCCTAGGCTGCTCCCCCTGCACCTAGAACTTGCATCTTCCTTGCGTCCAAATCTGTGGATATGCCTCGATACATCAACTCATTGCAAAGCATTAGGATGGCTAAAAGATTGCATCACCAGGAAAAAAAGAAGTTTGAAGTGCTGGCTCACAAAATCCTTGCCATGCTGAGAAGTTGTCCCTATTAAGTCTTGGAATTTCCCTTTTGTAAGACATCCTAATCTTTAGCTTAGATCCTTGAAATCTTTTCCTGTAAGCACCAAAAGTTTTGATACCAATTGTTGGGATTAAAGATAGAGTAACTGACAGGGGGGGTGAATCAATTACTCACAAAAATTAATCCATAGATCCCTTAGATGTCTTAAAGATCTAGTTACTACTGATACCAAATAAAAAAAGGTTGTAACTCGGTAAATTAAACTATTACTTATCTTCAAGCATTTTAGCCATGAAACATGTTTTCTTACCTTTATCCTTGAATGATTTGAAGTATTTCTTGCCATTGTACTTGTGACCTTTCTTCTCATCCTTGCTCTACTTATTTGGGCAGCTAGTAGCAATATGTCCAATTTCTTCACAAGAAAAGTAGATTAGAGGAACCTTACCTTTGTATTTCCCTTTGCCTCTTGAATATTTTCTTACTATTAGAGCTTCAACCACCTCAATATTACTGTCTAAACTTTATTCTGATTCTTCATCACTGTCTAATTGTGGATCCTTCATCTTTTTCCCTTTTTCTTTAAGTGAAAGCTTGGCTTCAAATGTTGATTCAATGTTCTTTGTAGCTGGAACATAATTGTCATAGTTGTCTAGCTCAAATGCAGTCAATCTTCCAACTATGGCCTCTAAATTTATTTTATGATTTTCCTCACATCTTCTTTCTTGAATTAAAGAGAATCTAATTACATAAATGAGAAGTAGAGTTCTAAGAACTTTACTTATAACTATCTCATCATTGATATCTCCTCTAGATTCTTTGATTGCACTAACACATGCTTTAACTCTTTCAACATACTTTGCAATGTTTTCATCCTCTCTCATCCTCATTTGATCAAATTGTCCTCTCAAATTTTTTGCTTTGGCTTTTCTCACATTATCATCTCCTCCATAGATCTCTTTCAGCTTGTTCCACATTTCAGAAGTAGTTTTGCAATCCTTGATGTCATCAAATTCTTCATAACTCAGAGCGGATGCTATATCTATTATCATGTTGTTGTGAGTCTTCTTTTCAGCAATATCATTGATAGATAATGTACTAGAAGGTTCTTCATATTTTTCATCGAGGTAGTTTAGCCCTGTATCACCAATAGAAGCCAGATGAAGCCTCACAATCCTTGCCATGCTGAGAAGTTGTCCCTATTAAGTCTTGGAATTTCCCTTTTGTAAGACATCCTAATCTTTAGCTTAGATCTTTGAAATCTTTTCCTGTAAGCACCAAAAGTTTTGATACCAATTGTTGGGATTAAAGATAGAGTACTTGACAGGGGGGATGAATCAATTACTCACAAAAATTAATCCACAGATCCCTTAGATTTCTTAAAGATCTAGTTACTACTGATACCAAATAAAAAAATGTTGTAACTCGGTAAATTAAACTATTACTTATCTTCAAGCATTCATGCATGTAGCTAAAAACAAAAATGAACACAAGAGACACTAGATTTAACGTGGAAACTCAATATGGGAAAAACTACCAAGTAACTAGTCACCAATTTTTCACTCTTCTAAAGTGAGCCCTGTTAGGAGCCAACCCTATTAAAGCTTACAATACACACTATTAGGTGTGACCCTATTAGAGGATTTAATCACCATGTTAGGAGTGGCCTTGCTAGAGGTCTTTAGAACAATTCAATTGAACTATCACCTTGTTAGAGGATTTACAAAATGGTTATTAAACTAACTCTGTTAAGATATTTGAAATTACTACTACAATGATTAGAAAGCAACAATGAATTGACCTAAACAAGACGCAACTCAATTTGCTAGCTACAGGTCTCTGTTCAGCATCATTAGATCCTCCTTGATCAAATATAGCTTTGCTGCTCCTCAGTGATCTCTGATCATCCTTCATATTCACTTCCACAATAATTAATCCTCATATTACATTAATTGCACACACACTTCCACTTCACACTTAGAATTTGCAACTCTACCTCTTAATTATACCATTCAGATTGTCATGTTGGTCCATTTACATGTTACATTTACCAATAAACCATACATCAGTCGGCCACAAATATTACTCTAAATAAATAAACGTTATTTCATAAAACAATGAAATCCTTTACTGGTCGACCTTAATCTGTAAATACTGCTTCCAAAAATTTCCTAAGTTAACCTTCTTGACTCGGTTAACATTGCAATATCCTTAAAATCCTTTGGCTGTTGAGTTTATTTGGTAAGAACTGCTTTTGCCACATTTTGTTTGATGACTGAGTTAGCTCAATAAGAACTGTTTTTGTCACATTTCCTTCGATGATCGAGTTAGCTCAGTAAGAACTATTTACTTAGTAGATACTAAAAGTTTTCTTTTCTAACCTCCTAGGCTTGGTAGATTCTGTCCTTTCACCTCGCTGACCATCTAAGCTCGGTAGAATCTGTCCTTTGCCTTGCTGACCTTCTAAGTTCAGTAGACACTATTCTTTGCTTTGATGACCTTCTGAGCTCAGTAGACTCTATCTGATGACTGATATGACATTTGTGCAATATCAAAGACAACACACAATTAAACAATTGTATCCAACAACCTTAATATCTTTAAATCTATAAATGAAATGACAAACAAAATTGATTGGCATGCTTATTCAACCAATTAGTTTTCATGATAAAATTTTTATTCCAATCTATTTTCAGTGTAAAACTATATTATATTTAGTAACCTTGTGTAATGAAATGTTAAATACCATTTTCTTAATGTTATCATACTTTTTGACAGAGAAACACAATTTAAATATTTTGTGTTGTGAGTCCCATAGACCTATAATAGAATTTAAATTTATTTATATTCAAAAACTTAATGAATAAAGTTATAGCATTTAGCAAAGTGTCCACTTCAAATAGGTTTGTTATAACATCCTTAATGAAATTAGTTACAAAATTGTACTACACATCTACTTTCTTGGTCTTGGCATGAAATTTTTTGTTATTATCTAAGGTAAATTCTATCATGCTCTTACTATAATAATAACCTAGTATTACACCTTTATTCATTCATGATGGTTCTAAAATCAACTTATTCCCTAAACCTTAAAGATGAATGAATTTTATATTCTTATCTCTATTTTTGAATTAGACCAACAAATAGAAAATGTTTAAAATGCATTCCTACTAGATTTTTGAAAGACTAAGAGGTAGTCCATTTTGACAATTCTGATAATTTGATAAAATATAAAACTTGGTGTTAAATGTAATATATATAGTTTTGGGTAAAAATCATGCCACTCGATATATGAAAATCAACACAACATTGGCTTAGATCTTGGCAATTTTCATATACTTTACTTTGAATGTGATTTTTCCAATAGCTTAGAAAATATGAGAATTATAATAAACATATTTTTTGAATTTAGATTTTTCAAATCCTTTTACAATTTGAACAAGAAAACATACTAGTTAGGTACTTGGTCCATTGGGAAGAGTTACTATTATATTGTTTCCTAAATTAATAGATATACTAAACCATAAATGTTAGCCATATTCTCATGTGTAGGTTTTGTTTGTATATATGTAATAGTTCACTTGATGTAACTATTTGTTTGGATAATGGAAAAGGAAAAAAGGTTTACAACTAGCATTTGGATGCGATACATTGGTGTCTCTTAAATTTTATGTAGTTTATTTAATTTGTAAATCTTAAGGATGTTTATGATTTTTGTTGAACAATTCGTGTAATAAATACTTGGCTAAATTATGTTGTTCAAGGAGAAAGTTTAATATAGTTTTAGTTAATTATTAAACATAAAGTTATATTTAAGGATATGTGAGTATATTACTAGTATTCTTATGAGATATTTTATTATTGTAATAAAATATTCATTAACCTATCACGACCTATGTGATTATTCTATTATCAAATCAAGTTCTCAAAACATTAAATCAAATATTCTTTTACAATAATAAGACCTATAGTAGGAATTACTATTAAGCTTCATATAGATCTAGAAAGTAGACACATGATTGCTACATCCAAAATTTATAACTTTATAGGATTGAGCCTAGGATCTTGTTGAAGATCAAAAAAATATTTCTTTAGGACTTTTTGATAATTGGCATGCAAGAGGTAGAAAAATTTCTGATGTGATTTGTCATGGATTGTCTATATGCTATAGATTAAAATGAAGCCTATACAATTTGTTAATTTTTAGGATTTTACAAGTGTGGGATTTATTTTTTTGATTTTAGGAAAAGTTACATTGATAGCTTTTTTAAAAGCTTAATAGTAGAAAAAAAATATTTAAAGTTTATCTAGATATTAGTTGATATGGCTTAAATTTTTAATTGATATGTTGCACTCATACTAGACTTATGAGCATGACCCAACAAATCAGGGTACTAAATAGAATAACTTACAAGCATCAAGATTCCTAATCAAACGTAATATCCTAATGGACCAAATTGACCCTTGACTTAGAGAAGGATAAAATCTAAGAAAAATGTCAAGGTGGAGATACTAGAGATCTAAAATCTAGAAGAAAATGAAGGATATCGAACTAATTTGGATTGTGTTTATGATTTTAGTATTTTGTAGATATTTGATATAATCTATATGGCTATAATTTTTGAATGTAATATGAAAGACATGAATGGATGCAAAACATCAATTTGATAATAAGATCAATCTTGTGTTTAATCGCAATACAGTCCATGTTTCAAGTCAACAAGAAACATGAATACATGTATTTATTATGGTTAAACACAGAGAAATATATAGAATGAAAATTATACAGATAATTTTTTAAAAAGTAGGCATTTGTGAGACATGGTCAATATTCTATAATAGTAGTGTAAGAGGATCGAACAATTGAGTAGAATTCAAAAACAATTCTACAATTTAATATGTAGTATAAGAACAAAAACATATGAAAATCATGCAATGAAATTGAAAAACCTAAAAAATATGTAGCTAAGACTATTTATCTAAATAACACATAACAAACGCTATATACTCTTTTTGACTTAAGATTCTTCTACTAGTATAACCATATAACTGAATTCTATATTTATAATTGTATAGCCAGAACAAAAAAAAAAAATTTGTTATAAATTGATAATTTATGTGTGTATATATATATATATATGTATGTGTATATATATATATATATATATATATATATATATATATATATATATATATATATATATATATATATATATATATATATATATATATATGTATATATGTATATATATATATATATATATATATGTATGTATAAATTGTTATAATTATATGTAGCTAAGACTATTTATCTAAATAAGACATAGCAAACGCTATATACTCTTTTTGATTTAAGATTCTTCTACTAGTATAACCATATAACTGAATTCTATATTTATAATTGTATAGCCAGAACAAAAAAAAAAATTGTTATAAATTGATAATTTATGTATGTATCTATATATATATATATATTTATGTATATATATTTATATATATCTATATACATATATAGAAACTATTTTCAGATTAACCCTTAGAATCATTTAGTTTCCTTCCGAAAACACATAAATTAAAATGAGTTTTTGTACTTCGGAGTGCCTCGTAAAAAGCAAAGTGAACAAAGTTGTTGTCGACAATGAACGGGGAAGCTGTTTTCACATATTGTTGACAATGTAGTGCCCAATTTTTACAGAAAGTCATTATCATGTCATACCGTGTGTTGTTTTCCTTTTCTTTCCTACATCATGACAGTAAAGACTACTACGCAGAGGTTGATATAAAGTGTGGATTTCTCTTAGGATTTATGATAGATAATGAGAGGAGAGGATAGCACGTCACAGATCATAGTTGACTCTTTGCATTCCAATTATATTATATTGTACTGACTCAATGATTCAATTTAACCAATGAATTTTCTATTCTGATATTTTCATTAGAATTTGAAAGTTTGATAACAAGTACATTATTCAGAGGGACATAATCTAATAATTAAATTTTGAGAAGTTTCAAAACAGTCATTTTCTGCCTCGGTTTGGTGAATGAAACATCAGAACAACCATGATTGTAGTTTTTTACTTTTCGAAGTTAAATGACAAACCAATTTATTCTCCCATCCCAACGCAGTTAGAAGAGTAAACTTACAGGATAATTCACAGGCCCTCTGTATTATATTGACAATTCGTGCATATTATATGGAGTGGTATAATAAAATAGTTCATAAAATGATGTTGAAACGCAATATCAATCAAGAGTTGTAGGCATATGGTAAGGATATGAAATTTTTAGTTGTGCTGGAATGGACACATGTCGTTGATGAGCTGAAATTCAATGCAGCCGACAATTCTTACAAAACCGTGAAAGGGTTCAATATAATAAGCCATAATATCATGTATATATGAATTTATGGTGAACTAATGAAAGAATAGTCAGATCTTGCAACAATTAGACATGATAAGCATTGTGTTAAGTAGAAACCCTAATTACATAAGAAAATAGTAACAAAACCATCGTTTCATAAACATGTTATAAAAGCAAAAATACGTAAAATGTGGAGAAGTCAAAAGTTAAAGTCCAAAGTCGACAAGACAACAATCAAGTCAACCCAATACTTTCAATTTTGTAACTAATAAATTTTTCACATAATTTTGCTTGTGAAAGGTATATGTACTATTGTTTTGAATGATAAAACAAACCATGAATATATTAAAATATAATTTGTGAAGTGTTGCTCAACTACATAATAAAAGATATAGATGGGAATTGAAGAAAGGAATGTGCATGATCATTGGAAAATAATGAGATTTGATCGAAACTGATGAATAGACAAGGGGTATCTTATTTTAACCAAATTTTACTATTAAAAGTTATCTTATTGCTAAGGTTGAGGACTGCTAGTTGTGACATAAAAAATTATGTCATGTAAACTTTAATATTTTCCTTAAAGTGAGTAAGATGAAAGCAGTAAAAGGATTGTCTGATCTAGAAAAACCAAACAATGTAATGTGCAAACAGTGTCATCTTGGAAAGTTAATGAGTTCTAGTTTTATCAATAAAAGTTACACTTCAAAAGATATTTTGGAGATAGTTTATATAGATTGTTGTGGTGCCATAGGAACTTAGAGTTATCATGGAGATAAATATATCATGCTACTTGTTGATGATTACTCCAGGGTGTTGTGGGTTGTATTTCTAAAGTGATATGAAGCATTCCACATGTTTTAGTTCTTCAAAGCTAGAATAGAAAGCAAAATTGTTAAGAAGCTAAATTATTTAAGATCAGATAGGAGGGGTGAGTTTAGTTCACATGAATTCACTACATACTATGAGGAACATAGAATTAGAAGACAAATGTTAGTTTCAAGGACACCTCAATAGAATGACATTGTGAAAAGAAGAAATAGGTCAATCATTATGATGTAGAAGCATCCTGGGTGTGAGGGCAATCCTGCATCATCAAAAAATATGTTATTTTCAGCATTTTCTATTTTAATAAGGACTAATAGACAAGGGGTTACTATTTCTAAGAATTTACTATTTTTAGTAAGTTTTTCATATGAGTTCAAAATGTTCTAATTTCAGAGGTGGATATTCATCTTGGATATATTAGCCTACTAGTTGAAGCACAATGCCATATCATGCATATTCATGAATTTATTTCAGATTTTTGGTTTGCAATTTTGGTATATACACTTTAGACTCACTATTGGAGACCTTAAGTGCTCAGATGAGGTCTAGAAACTCGATGGATGGGTGCTTGCGTAATTTTGAGCCTGTAGATTAGGAGCTGGGGTTTCTAAAAAGTGGAACTTATAATAGCCAATCAGACTAACAATTTTAGAGTTATGGTCTTCCAAAGTTGGGCTGACCAAAACGTCCAAAATAAATGTCAAAAATGCATTTGGCTAACTTTATATGTATTGTTAGGGTCTATTAGCCCTAGGTATAAAGCTTGAATGTTTAGAACCTTCTCAGACGACATAAAATTTACCTATTTAAGAAATGCCTAAACATTGTCTAGAATAGTTATGGGTGATAGATAGTTCGCAACTTTGTCTTGCAAATTACTGTAATGAAGGTGCCCATGTGGGTTAGCACATTGTAATTGTGAATTTTGTAATCCCACATTTGTGGCGATAATAAGAAGCTCATATTTTGTTATGCCAATTATTGTTGTTTCTTTGTATCTGTTATGTGTTTATGGTATTAAGGGGAGGACCCTTCATCAAGTGGTATTAGAGCTAGAGTTCCTGAGTGTGTGGAAAGATCATCGATTGTGAGGTAGGTCACAACAAGACCATGGTTTAGGTTGAGCATGTAGACAGATGATTGATTGTAAGGTAATTTACATTAGGGTTTTAGTGGAAGTGCAAAAATGCCTCCATGAAGAGAGCATGGTCAAAGAGTCGAAGGTGTTATACCTAAGGATTTAGAACCCTTTAGAGGAAAATGGAAGCAATGCAAGAAAATATGCACAAAGGAATGAATCTTTCCATAGGAGATGATGAAAGAAAGGATGAAAGACAAGAAGGAAATGCATACCTAGATGTAGTTAAGGAAGTTCTCAACCTAGAGGAGGCAAATCTTTTTAAGGTCATTTCTTGTAATGGAAAAAGACCATTAAAGTTTGATGTTCCCACATTTTTGAGAAATCTCAATAGAGACGAATTGATTGACTAGATCAATGAATTGGAATAATACTTTGAATATGGAGGTATAGAAGTTCCAAATAGGGTCAAGTTTATGAAGGCCAAACTGAAAAGTCATTCAAAATTTGGTGGTAGGAGATCAATTAGATCAAAATGAAAGAAGAAAGGACAAAATAACCATATGGGATTAGATGGTAGCTAAAATGAAGCAACGCTTCATTCTTGTAGATTATGAGATTGATTTATTGAAGGAAATGAAAGGGTTGAAGAAAATGGGAAAATCTATTCAAGAGTACACTGAAGAGTTCTACTGAGTTCTCATTAGAATCGAACATGCAAAAGTTGATAAGGAGAAAGTCACACGTTACCTTAATGGGTTAAGGCCAAGTATTTAGGATGAGATGAGTCTTGTTTGAGTGACCACTGTTGATGATGCATACTCGTTCGACCTTAGAGTTGAGGAGAAACTAAGTAAAAAGTTTGATAGCAAGATTAGTGGAACAGGTCACAATAGAAGATCTAATAGATGATCTTATGAAGGCCAAAATGATGATCAAAAGAACAAGGATGGGGCTGGAAGTAGCACTCAAAACTAGAGAAAAAATAATTCCAATTGTTTCCATGATTAGAATGTAATAGAGATTAGAGAGGAAGAGGTAGAGAACAAGGATCTAGAAGAGGGGGCTTCTACTGATAATGTTTTCACTATGTAGAAGAAGGGCATATAGGATTTGAATGTTCCTAGTGCCAAGGAAGGACAACTCAAAGAAGAAAAGGTCAGACCAACATTGCACATGTTGATGAAGATGCCAAATCATCACAGTCTGAAGATGTTGAAAGAGGAGAAGTCCTCATTAATAGAAGAGTCCTGTTGAGTGGTGAGAATAAACATGATCAAAGAAGGAGCATGTATTGCACAAGGTGCAGATGTGAAGATAATTGTTGTGATGTGATCATTGATGGTGGAAGTACTGGAAATTTGTTGTCAAAAATGATGGTCACAAGGTTGAAGCTAAAGAGATAGAAACACCTTCATCCATACCATATTGCTTGGATGCAAGATGACCACAAGGTCATGGTCAGTGAGGAATGCTCAGTTAAGTTCAAGATCAGAAGCTACTAGGATGAGGTATTGTGTAATATCATACCTATGGACATATTTCATATGTTTTTGGGTAGTTTATGGCATTTTGATAGGCATGTTGTACACAATGGGTGAGAAAATACCTACACTATGACCAAGGATGGAGTAAAGCATAAGTTGAAGCCATTGAAAGAGAAAGAAGAAAAGGTATAAAGTGCTACTATAATATGTTTCGTTGATGGACAAGAGTTTCTCCAAGGTATGAAGTGTGAGCATATGTATTTTGAAGGCATTTGAAGTGGGTTGATTTTTTGAAGAGTTATACATTTGTTTTGAAACATAGGAGTGGGAAGTCTAATAGAGATTCAGATGCTCTTAGTAGAAGACAATTTTTGTTGAGATAAATGTATATTGAGGTATTCGGGTTCAAAAAACTCAGTAATTTGTATCCAAATGATCTTGATTTTGGTGAAGCATGGAAGGCTTGTACAAAACCTATTAGTCTTGATAGGACAAAGTGGTTGGATTTCATAATCCAAGATGGTATGCTGCCCAAAGGAAGTCAATTGTGCATTCTAAGAAGTTCAATGAGAAAGAATGTATTAAGGAGCAACATAATAGAGGATTGGATAGACACTTTGGGGGAGATAAGACCATTGAATTGGTTGCTAAGAATTATTATTGGCCGTAGTTTTAATAAGATATGAAGAAGTTTGTGCAGAGTTGAAAAGTATGTCAGATGGCGAAAGGAGTGAAGCAGAATGCAGGGTTGTATCAGCCATTACCTATACTAGAGAAGCCATGGTAGGATGTTAGCATGGATTCTTTTCTTGGATTACCAAGGACTCAATGAGCCAATGGTTCTATTTTTGTGGTGGTTGATAGGTCTTTAAAGATGACACATTTCACTCCTTGCAAGAAGACTAGTATGTTGTTCATGTGGCAAAGTTATTTTTCAGAGAAGTGTGAGGCTACATGGTCTACCAAAGAGTATACTTTCATATTGAGATACCAAACTTGTTGGATATTTATGGCATACATTGTGGAAGAAATTGAAGATAGAGTTGAAGTTTAGTTCATCACTTCATCCATAGATTGATGGACAGAAAAAACTTGTGGATCATCATAGTTTGGGAAATTTGCTAAGATGTTTGGTTAGAGACAAGCCAAAAGGATGGGATCTAATTTTACCATAGGGAGAATTTGCATATAATAATTCTATCAACAAGAGAACTAGAAAATGACCATTCTAGATTGTATATGGGAGCAGTCCCAGAAATAATTTTGAATTGAGGAAGCTAGATAAAGGGCAGATAATTAGTGCTGAAGCATAAGAATTTGTTGAATATTTGATGAACATTGATGAGGATATGAGAAAGAACATAATAAAGATGAATACACAGTAGAAGGCTAAGGTAGATGTGAAAAGGAGGTATATGGAATTTTAGATTGGGGATGAAGTCATGGTTCATTTGAGAGAAGAGCATTTTCCAGTGGATACATATAATAAGATGAAAATGAAGAAGTTTGGACCATGCAAGATAGTGAAAAGGCATGATTCTAGATATATCTATGAAGTGTTGTTCCCTACTAAATTGAATATTTCACTAGTACACAACATTTTAGATTTAATAGAGTATTATGAAGGTGGTGATGGATATGAAGTTGCAAAGGTGCAGTGGATTATTCCTACTGCTAGTTTAGATACAAAGGAGATTGAGGAGATATTGGACATTTGTGTTGGCAAAAGTACAAGGAACAAAATTTATGAAGAATACTTAGTCAATTGGAAAGGGATGCAAATAGAAGATTCATCATGGCTAGCAAGGGACGAGGTAAACCATCTTGGTTTTCCTCTGAACACCTGAGATGTCATAGAGTCACTTCTCGAATTACCCTAGGTGTCTGATGTAGGAGCATCTTGGGAGTGAGGGAAATCTTGCATCACCCAAAAATATGTTTATTTTCAGCCTTTTCTATTTTAATAAGGACTAGTAGATCGGGAGGTTACTATTTCAGGGAACTTACTATTTTTAGTAAGTTTGTCATATGAGCTTGAAATACATTCTAATTTTAGAGGTGGATATTCATCTTTGATATATTAGCCTACTAGTTGAAGCTCAGTGCCATGTCATGCGTATTCATGGATTTATTATAGAATTTTGGTTTGCAATTTTGGTATATAAAATTTAGGCTTATCATTGGAGGCCTTAAGTGCTTGGATAAGGTTCAAAAACTTGATGGATGGACACTTGTGAAGATCTGAGCCTATAGATCAGGAGCTGGGGTTTTTGAAAAGTGGTTATAATAGCCAATCAGAGTAATGATTTAGGAGTTATGGTCTTCCAAAGTTGGGCCAACCAAAACATCCAAAACAAGTGTGAAAAATATATTTGACCAACTTTATATGTATTGTTAGGGTCTTCTAACCCTAGCTATTAACTTTGAAAGTCTAGAACCTTCTCAAGCGGCATAAAAATTACCTATTTAAGGAATGCCCGAACTTTTTCTAGAACATCTCTAGGTGAAAGTACATAGCTTTTTCTTGCAAATTATTGTAATGAAGGTGCGCTTGTGGGTTAGCATATTGTAATTGTGAATTCTATAATTCCACATTTGTAGCGATAATAAGAAGCCCATATTTTGTTCTCATAATTACTATTGTTTCTTTATTTTCATTATGTGTTTATGGTATTAAGGGGAGCACTCTCCACCACATTGACTATGCAAGAACTTTGATGATGCAAAAAGGTGTAGCTCAAATCTTTTGGAAAGAAGTGGTGAGTAATGAAATCTACACTTTGAATTGGATACAACTAAAGAAAGCTACAAATAAAATAATATATGAACTATTTCTATAGGAGCATAATGGAGTAGTTAGCAATGTTGTATGCTAGAGCATCGAGCTTACTTTTGTGGACTTATAGTTTGAACAATTGGAGATGTGTTTGCAGCATATTGGAGAACCTTGTGTACATAATTATTGGAGTTGTCATGTTGGAGTTAGAGACTTTTTTGTGGCTACTAGTAATGTGTTCCTATTCTATATAGACGTTGGAGATTTTTTTCTATAGATTTAATCGGTGGGAGTTGGCTCATGGGCTCATAGATTTAGATAGTTGGATAACACGTGGACCTACGCCTAAGGGTGTGTAGTTTTATGTTGTCATATGAGTTAGTTATGCATTGTAAATCAACAGCTTGTCCTAAGTATTATTTAATTTAGTCTGTCAGACTAACTTGTGGCTTAAGTGTGTATTTAGCTTGTGTGATTATTTATTTAATACAAATTTCTAGGAAAATGTGTGGCTTGGTTTAGTATAAGTAGAGAGTCTTGTGATGTCTAGAGTCATTTAGTTCAACATGGAGTAGCTAAGAGGAAAATTTTTTGGAAGATCTAGTAGCTAACTATGGGCTTGGGAAAAAAGAAGGTTGTTAGGTGGCTTGCAAGCACAAGTTTAGATTCTTCTTGGGGTTTCTATCAGATTGTGAGTTTGGACTATCTAGTGTTTGGATCTTGCAAGGTCTTGTGTAACTATTATAGTAATTAAATTTTATTTGGCCCCAACTTAGAAGGCCTTACAACTAGGCATGTTAGATGTTAATATTATATCATGAGAACTAACATTAATTTGGATCAAAATCTTAGTTTTATTGTTATTACTACATTGTGAGGTTATTTCCTAGAGGCTAGGACAGCTCCTTTAGGGATTTTCTTGCCTTGCACTATATCAAGTGGTATCAAAGCTAGCTAATCATGTGGATTTATTTCTTTGGGTTTTTGAATATCTTGGAAGATGCCTCTGAGATGATTGGACCCTAGGGTGATTGTAGATCTCTATGATGTTGTGGAAACCAAGGTTTAAGAAAAGGTTAAAGTGGATTTCAGATATAGGATCAAGGTGATGAAGAATGGGGTAAGTGCACAAAGTTGTGGATAAAAAATGATGCCACTTTTTTTTTCCAATCCAAAGCAAGCATAGTCACAGTATTGTATGATCACACTATGGTTTGGATAGAACGAACCATAGCCTTGGAAAATTTTCAAGATAGCACAAGTGCAATTTATAAATTTCCAAATTTATATATATCTATGTAAATAATTAGTCTAAATTTTCATGTAATGTGTGTTATAAGGAGTCTAAGGACCCCTTAGCACATATATAATTGTTTGAATGGGTCAAAAGGACCTATAAAATATCCTATGATCCTTTTGACCCATTTGATTGCATAATGTGTGTCTTGAGGGGTTCTCGGACACCTTAGCACACATATAATGGATCTAATGGGTATAAAGCAAAATAGATATACTATAACCCCTTTTGACCCATTTGAACTCATTATGTATGTTTTAAGGGGTGTAAGGAGCCTTTTGCACATATGTATAATGGTTTTAATGGGTCAAAATGGGTTATATGGTATTGTATGACACCTTTTGACCCATTTGATTGCAAATGTGTGCCTTAGAGGACCCCTTAGCACACATGGTAGGATAAAAATTCTTAAAAGGGTTCATAGGTACCTTACGACCCCTTTTAACATGGTTGAATACATAATATGTGCCTTACGGGGTATATGAACACACTAGCACATATATAATAGTTTGAATATGTTAAAAGGGGCCATAGGGTACCCTTTGACCATTTTTTACACATCCAATCACACAATGTATGTCTTAAGGGGTCCTTAAGCTCCTTCATACATATGTAATAGATCCAATGGGTTAATAGAGGTCATAAGAAGCCCTATGATCCCTTTTGACCCACTTTATTGTGTAATGTTTTCTGAAGGGATCTGTGGACCCCTCATCACACATATAATGGTTTGATTTGGTCATAGGGCACCATACAAGCCCTTTTGACCCATTTAATCACATGATATGTCTTAAGTGGTCTAAAGAGATTTTTGTACAAAAATAATGGTTTGAATTGGAAAAAAGGTGACATAGGGCATTTTGGGACCCCTTTTGACCCATTCAATCACATAATGCGTGTCATAAGGGGTTTGAGGATCCCTTAGCACACATAATATGATTGAATGGGTTAAAAGGTGTCTTAGCCCATACCCTATCATAAATTTTGACCCATTTGATCATATAATGCATGTCTTAAATTGTCTAAGAACACATTAGTACACATGCAATGGTTTGAATGAGTCCAAATGAATCATAGGGTAACTTATGACCCTTTTTAACCCATTCAAAAGAATAATGTATGTCCAAAGACCCCTCAACACATATATAATCATTTGAATGGGTTAAAAGAGGTCATAAGGTATCTTATGACCTAGTTTGACCCATTAGATCATATAACATGTCTCTTTAGTGATCTAAGGACCTTGATGGGCCTCCAAAAGGCCATCATTCTAAGTTCTTTTTTATCTTACTTTTAAATAGTTATCTTGCAAATAATTATGACTTTATAGTTTTAAGCATATGAACTTATATATGGTTGTGTGTGTGTGTGTGTGTGTGTGTGAAAACATGAAGTAGGAATATGGATAGTTTAAAGATGTTGTATTTTCTTGAATCCATGGTTAGAAATGGTATAATGAAGCAGTATTACATGCTGATAAATGTTTCCCCATCTATGCTATGTAATGGGTAGTTTTCCTCCCATAGCCATAATATTCACAAGAGTGGTAATTTGAACTTTAAACCTTTTCTCTAATATTGATGATCAAAATAAATATATATGGATGTTGTGTGCACAATGATTGTTTTGCAAGTATTTTCCATGGATATTCAAAGATCAAAATTTCAACACTAAAGAAATCAAAGCCAACTAGATTGCTAGACCTTCACAAGTGAAGAAAATCATTTATTGCTTTCTTTTATTGCAACGCACAAATTTAGCTCCAACAACTTGCTATATTTTTGGAGGATTTATTCATGGTTAATGATTTTTTTGTTTAAAACTTTATGAGTTTGTAATTGATCCTCATTAATGGAGTGATCTTAGATCAAGGAAGTAGTTGTAGTTTCTTTTTTAAATAATGACTATTGTAACTTTGAACCTAGTCAGGAGAGAAGAATAAAGTGAGTTGATTTTCATAGTAACAAAGTGTGATAGTATTTCTCAATCAAGTATAATATTTCACCATGAATGAATAGAATGCATAGTTAAAGTTTATATCTCTTATCTTGATTGTGTTTTCTATTCATTCATCTAAGGGTGTCCACTTGGTGAGTGAACTATTCTATTAAAATAGATTTCATTTCCTTTTTGTTTCTAAGTAAGGTAAAATTTTGTTGCTCCTACAACGATTGATAATAGTATCAATGAATTTTTCTTGTAGTATAGGTGCATATATATATTTACCATTTGTAACATTATCTTAATCTTTCATAAGTTGTCATTTTAGTTTCTAGCATGGGTTTCCTTCAGCATTGCCTTTGCTTTAGTTTTAATGACTTACAAAAGAATTAGTGCATAAACTTTGCAATCACCATTTCAAGTTTACGCTCCCAAATTGATAAATTAAATGAAGTCAATATACTATTTGACGTAAAACACATTATGATGTCTGACCATAGAGTTATTATGAAAGGATGTCCAATCCTTTATTACTAACATATTAAAATAACCAATAATTTTTGGCATTTTTGTCAGGATGGTGTCAATCTAGTTTGACCCTAAAATCATTATGTTAGTCTAAATTTTGCATTATTTTGCATGCATAGAAGAATAGACCTCCTTGGGAGATTTCTTCCTCATAATACTCAGGAAGATATTTTTAATCTTGAACCTGAAGAACCTCATAGTGAGAACAAAGAAGAAGAACCTTTTGAAAATCCCTTTGTTGCTACTCAATAACAAATACCCTCATCCTCTTAAGAATCCTTGCATTTGAATGATGTTTTTACTAAACTTGAATACCAAGACAATGCACTTGCCCTTATTATCTATCAACCACCACCACTAGGTACTCCTCCAGGAATGGCTTAGTCTTAGCCTCAACCTACATTTCCTTTTCCTATCCCTCCCTAGCAAGGTAATCCAAATTTGTAGAATATAACTTTTGATGCACTTTCCACGTTCTATGGCCTAAATAATAAAGACCCTAAAACCTTTCTATTTGAGTTTGACATCTTTTTTTGAAGTTATGACTCTACAACTGATGTGCACATGCTAAATTTGTTTCCATCCACCCTAAAGGAAGTTTCTCTAAGATAGTTCACATGCTTGGGTGTTAATGTTGTAGTAGATTGGCCTACAATGAGAAATTTGTTTCTTACAAAGTATAAAGAATACTATAGGGGTTGAGATTTAAAAAGGGATGAAATTTTCAAAATGTCCCAAAAGGATGATGAAACCTTGGAAGATTATGTGTTATGGTTCATCTTTAACTTGTAGTGCAACACACATCACCAGCTAAATGAGGAATCAAGGAAATATATTTTTCTTAGAGGTGTAAATGATGGAAGTATTGAGGCTCTAGATCTTATGGTAGGAGGAGATATCACTCAAAAAAACTAGACTGGTATATAGAGTATATGTTTGTATTATTCTAGGGCCACTATGAAGAAAGGTACGAGACTTAGAGACCTACCACATAAGTCTAATGGTAGTTCAAGAGTATCTAAGATGGAGATATCTAATTTCTTATCTAATTTCAAACAAGACATCATTAATGATGTAGTCACTTAGCTAGATACCATCCAGGTGAGAAGGAAGAAGGACAAAGATGATGCCATGTTAGTTGAATGTTGTCCACATTGTAGGGCGAAGAAAAGGAACTATAGATGCAAGTCAATTGCAAGCTTGGATACACAACCAATGCCTACTAAGCTTAAATCCATTGATGAAATTGGAGAGGTGCTCTACATTGCTCAATGAGGGCCATGGGATCAAAGAAAAGATATGCCACAAAATAATATTCAAAATATAATAGTAACAATCAATGAAAATTTTCTTAGAATACTAGTTTTATTGGGAATAATAATTAGCAACAATATCAACAAGGTTGGCAACAATTTTAGTGGGTTGGTAGCAAACCCAAAATTGGAATAACCAACCTAGTCAGCAAGCCTCAATGCTACCACCTTAGTAGTAGACTCTAATGCCTCCTCCTACAATCACTAATACTCCTCCTAAGCAGACTCATCTACCAATTTAGCCTAACCCTAAGCCCAACAATACCAAACAACCAACACACCAACAAATCTATTCTATTTCCTTGAATACTATCCACTTAAGGTCAGGAACTACTCTTTCTTCACCCCAAAAGCCTTTAATAACTAAAGTTGAAGATTACATAGCTAAACCAATGGATTAGTTTGTTTAGCAGACCTCTCCCATAGCCAAAGAACCTCTATTTCCTCATAGCTTAATAGAACAAGTCCAATTTGCAAAAAAACTAAGTAGTAATTGATTTGCTTAATCAGTTGAAGTAGAGGATAGGAAAAATACCATTACTTTTTGTTATCAAGGAAGTTCTTGTCTATACTAAATCCATGAAGGAAGCATGTATCAAACAACCAGGAAAAAAGAAGAAGGATCTAGAAAATATTCATGTCTTAGGACAATTGTCTGATTTAATGTTGGTGAAATTTACTATACCCAAATATTCTAACCTTGGGAGTTATGTGGTTACTGTCACCATTCATGGGATGCAAGTTTGAAATGTTTTAGTTGACCTAGGAGCATCTATAATTGTCATGACAAATGAGGTATTGTCTCAATTGCATATCATTGGTGAGTATGTGCAATATCATGGTGTGCCAAAAAGTGGCAATTTGAAAAATCTATGGTTCTGAAATATCTCAAACCATTTCAAAATCTATTCCAACTTCTTTCCCACCCACCCTAATACCAAATGAAAACAATTAATATCTTTATAAGGTCTACTATATCTTTTGAAACTAAACCTATATGGTCAACTTTAAAAACATCCTACAAATGTGCTTTTGGCCTATTTTTATGTGATTTTTACTTCAAACATGTAGCTGACAACTTTTTTTTCATCAAAATTTGATGAAATGAAAAGGGTTTCTTAAGAATGTTCTTATATTTCCATAAATTTAAGGTTTGTCAAATTATGAGTTTAGTAGGTAATTATTACTTATTTTCTAATGGAGGTGTCGACTGAGACACTACTTGAAATATAACTATAACTTTAAAATGGTACAACATTTTTTAAATCCAAAAGATGCATCACATTCTATGTTTCTTCTACTATAAGGGAAAAAAATGAAAAATTGAATTTTGTAGAGTTTTGAATTAGTTAAGGTGGTCAGATATGAGATTTTTTTATTCCAAAAATACTAAATTCAAAAAATAATTAACTATTATTTATTTACAATAAAAATACCCAAAAATATGTGTCACATCTAGGCATGAGTCTACTACTTATATCTAGAATATTATTAAAACTATTATCATTTGATTTTGATTAAGGTGGTTAGACATACATCTACTTCTTATTTTTGTTTTGAAATTTTTGTAATATTGCATTAAAATTCAAAATTTTGACCAATCAATTTTTTTTTTTTTTGAGATAAGTCCTAATAGTTTAGAAACTAGATTCAATTTTTTAGAGATTATTTTCTCTTAGCTTTTTGATATAAAGTTAATAACAAGTAGAAAATTGCATGTCAAGTTGACATAACCCTGATTTTCAAATTTTTTATTGCCACTTAAGAGCATAGTTTGGTTGACCATGATCCTGCACATACTCTGGTATCATAGAAACACCAACCATACTTCATTTTGCTGATAGTTCTACTATCAAGCTAGATGGGATGATAGAAGATGCTATAGTCACTTTAAACTCTTGGGAGTATATAGTAGACTTTGTTGTCTTTTCCCCAACAACTAATGATGATAGGCCAAGAGTCATTTATAGCCTCTCGAAAAGAAGATGAGATGATTACATCCATTATCATGAATGAGTACAAAGTAGAGCCTCAAGTGTGTGCTCAAGAAGAATGTATCCTAGAAACCATATTACCACCTTTAAACACACCTCAACATTCAAAAATTTCCCAATTCCTTCACTCATTATTACTCGATGAGGTGGATTCTTCTATAGTTGACCAGTTATTCATGGTAGATAAAGTCATTAAGATGGAAGTTGGTCCAGGAAGAGAGTTGAATGTAAAGAATTTCTTATCACCTTCCCATTAGAAAATTATGTTCCAGTTACTATAGGAAAATCAAAAAATATTTTCTTGGGATGACATAGACATGAAAGGATTAGATTATATGCTCTACACCCACAAGATCTACATCAGTCTCAACTTCAAACCTGTCTAATAGCCTTAGAGGAGAGTCAACCCTGTTTTGAGAAATATAGTTAAAAATGAGATCTAGAAGCTATTAAGTATTAGTATTATTTACCAAGTCTCTGATAGCCAATGGGTCTCACCCTATTATAGTACCAAAGAAGGGAGGAAAATGGAGATTTTGTGTAGATTATAGGGAGCTTAATTTAGCCCCTAAGAAAGACCATTTTCCCTTTCCATTTATAGATCAATTTCTTTACAACCTAGCTGACAAGACATATTTTTCTTTTCTAGATGGTTTTAGTGGTTACATTTAAATACAAATAGCTCTAGAGGAACAAGAAAAAACAACCTTCATCTACCCATGGGGATCTTTTGCCTACTTAGTTTTACCTTTTGGCTTGTGCAATGCCCAAACCACATTCCAATGAGGTGTCATAAGTATCTTTTCTAATATATTTTCTAATTTTATGGAGATCTACATGGATTATTTTACTATTTATGTGATTACTTTTAAGGAAGAAAAAGAAAACTTAGAGAAAGTACTCAAGAGATGCCAAGACTATAACCTTTCCCTAAATAGTGAAAAATGTTTTGTGATGATGGAAGAAGGGGTAGTACTAGGTCATTTCATTTCATCACAAGGCATTCAAGTAGATCTAGAAAATATTGAGGTTATTATTATCTTGCCTATGCTAGAGAAGAAGAAGGATGTGTGAAGTTTCCTTGGACATGACAGGTATTATAGAAGATTCATCAAGAATTTCACTCAACTTCCAACACCCCTTTATAACTTGTTAAAAAAGGATTCTAAATTTTCCTAGGACTTTGAGTGTGCTACATCATCCCTGCAACTTAAAGAAGTTCTTAACACAACACTAGTTTTTAGAGGGCTTAATTCAGGACTGCTTTTCGACATTCATATAGATACCTTAGACTATGCTATAGGTGCTATGCTAGGCCAAAAGGTGGACTTAGTTGAAAATGTTATTTATTTCATCAGTAAATATTTGCAAGGTGTAGAGTTTAACTACATAGTCACTGAAAAGGAGCTATTTGTAGTCATCTATGCACTAAATAAGTTCACAGATTATATTACTAGATATGGAATATCTATTCACACTAACCACTCTACTATAAATTATCTAATGAATAAGCCTTCAATATTAGGAAGATTGGCTTGCTGGTTGCTACTTATGTAGGAATTTGATATCACAATAGTAGACAAGCCCAACAAGGCCAATGCGGTAGCTGACTTTCTCTCTCAATTTCATGTCCCTAATGATCCTATAGCCATAGATGATAGTTTTCTAGATGAACATCTCTTTTTGTTGTTAGCACCAAATATATGGTAATAAGATATTGCAAATTACCTCACCAGAGGAATGATTCCAATTCACTTCTTTGCTTAAGAAAGGAGGTTATTAGTTGAAAAGAGCTTCAACTATTCTTCAATTTATGGATTTATGTTTTATACTAGCCCTGATCAAGTAATTTGTAGGTACATAAGGGAAGATGAAACATATGATATGTTGAGGGCATACCATGATGAACCTTGTGGAGGTCATTTTGAGCCAAATGAACAACCTTTGAAATATTAACAATTGGGTACTATTAGCCAAGGTTACACAAGGATGCTACTAGATACACAAAGAAATGTGATAAGTGTCAATGCATTGGAAGACCTAATAAAATTGATGAAATGCCCCTACAACATCAGATAACCATTGCACTCTTTGATAAATGGGAGATTAACTTTGTAGGTCCTATTGAACCCTATTCGCAAGGTAAATCTTATATTTTAGTTTGCTCTGATTATGTAACTAAGTGGGCAGAGGCCAAACCCATGAAACATCCAAGGGATAACAATGTTACCAAGTTCTTAAATGAATCCATCTTTACAAAGTTTGGAATCCTGATGGAGTTGACATCTGATAAAGGTGCTTAATTTACATCTAACCTGATGGTTGCTCTCATGGAAAAATATACCATTTGGCATGGTAAATCATCACCTTACCATCAACAAGATAATGGCAAAGTAGAAGTTGCCAACAGGAAGTTGGAAGCCATTATCACCAAAATAATAGCACTCCATAGGAAGGATTGGGCCACACACCTTCATGAAGCTCTTTGGGCTTATAGAATCACCTTGAAATTTATAATAGGTTTCACTCTTTTTGATCTAGTCTATGGTAGGTTAATTGTAATGCTTGTGGAGTTTGAATATAAGACGTTAAGGAATTCTTTGGAGCTTGGTATGGAACTTACTGTTGCACAATAAGACCAAATAAGTTTAAATGACCTTGATGAATGTCACAAATCTACATTAAATAACACAAAACTCATCTATCATCAATAGAAGTAGTAGCATGATAATTTTATCAAAGATAAAATGTTTTTGGTGGGAGATTGGGAACTTATTTATGATTCCAAGTATCAACACAATCTAGGAAAGTTTCAAACCTATTGGTTAGGACCTTATAAAATTATTGTTGTATTTCCAAATGGAGTTGTCCAGTTGTCTACTATTGATCATATTCAATTCAAGTTACTTGTCAATGGGAATCACATCAAGCTCTACAAAAATCTAATCAATCGCAAGGAGTTCCTGAAACAGTTCTAGCACAATGAAGATATACTTGTTCTTGTAGTTGAAGAGTCTGGGTCTTCTACCCTGACTTTTATTAATTCTTGATTATTTTCAAGATTTTCATAGTAAACACTTTCTTTTTTAAAGTAATTTCTCTGGAATACACTCCACCTCACCTACTCTCTTCACCATCTTTCCATCCCATCCCATCACTTCATCAATTTAGGGGATCTTTTTCAAAACACTTTTCTTGTAGCAGTTGCCATGTTCATGCCACATAACCTTGTGTATATTTTATTTTATTCATTCTTTAGTGGTAATTTGTGTTGTTTAAAGTTACTATTCTTGCATATCTTTGCCTAGTTGGACCCATGCCCTTACTTTTTTGGGGGGAGGAATATTCATTTAAAAAAAATTATATCACGTGTAAACTTTAAAGTTATTGTCTTATGAGATAACTTTCATCACATGCTCGATGACCTCTCCTTCCATGATTGCATCATTAAGGAAATTAAGGACATTAAAAGTTGAATCTTAACTTTTAATGATATATTAGCAATGTGTTTGGGGTGGCAGGCTTGTACATGAGAAAAATATTATGAGACTTGATGTAAGAAAAGATATCATGAGATTTTGTGCACTAAAAATCTTTAATTTCAAGAACATAGTAATTATATGCAATTTCTTCTATCTGTAACATCTAGTGCCATAACTCTGTGAATTTTGTTAATTCACCATTGTTGAATTTTGAGAACACCACAATTATACTAAATGTTTTTGTTCATAAAAATGGGTGGAAGTATTTAGAGATACAAGCCAGTCGATTACAAGGTTTTGCTGATGATGCGACTAGTTGTGAGATTTTTAGGAGAACAAGATGGTTAGACTACTGCCTCATCCTTAAGGGGTTTGATGAAGAAGTTTCTCTTTAATGAGCACCTTAAAGAATGGCTTTGCAATGGTCAGGGGGATAAAAATTGAATTTACTAAAGATGTGATGGCTGAAGCCATTGGGTTACTCCAAGAAGGAGAAAATAGGGTAAAGGATTTGGATTTATGTACTACTAGTGCATAGTTTAGTTTGCATCCTGACCCTCCAATGTACATAGAAAAGAAGCACATCACCTCTAGAGTATCTTTTTCCTTGGAGTTTATCCAACCAACAACATTTATCATTTAGTTCTTCACTTGTGAAGGTCATTAAATTTACCTGCATCCTCTACATTTCAAAATTTTGTCTCATCCTCAACATGACTATAGATAGGTAAATCTTCCCAATTTCTTGTTTAATATTGTGAAGAAGAAAACTTATTTAGTATATCTAGGAAAGGATCAGTTTGTGTCCCATCATTATTTGATAAAACTAATTGTAGAAATGGAATTAAAATAATAATAAATTGGGACATGGGAAGAGATTTTACAATTAAATGAGGCAGAACCTACAATGGTTGGCCTTGGAAGCTAGGGTGTTGGACAAAGGGAAAGAACATTCACTAGTTTTTGCAAAGTTGTTCCTAGGACTTAAAACGTTCCTAAAGCCTCTCCCTCCAATTCTAGACTAATTAGGATAATGATTTACAAATCTGATACATCTATTTGTAGAAAGAATAAAGATACTAGTTCCCCCAAGACTCCATTGTCTGTAAAGACCAAGTCTACCATTAGGGAAGGCAAGGGTAAAGTTGTGGAATCTAAAGAGGAAAAATTAGAACAAAAACCTAATAGTGAAAGTAATATCAATGAATCCCTACACTCACAAGGGGAGGAAGCTTAACAAAAACCTCCTAAAGAAGCTACAATAGAAGTGACTGCAAGCAAGAGTAAATGAAAGAATCCTCCATACCTATCTACAGCCCCTACGAGAAGAAGTGTGAGGCTTTCTAAAGGTAATGGGGTTATTAAAGCTTCTATTCCAATAGTTAATCTAGAGTCTTCTCACTTTTTCAAGGAGTCCACTTTGGAGGGAAAATTTTAACAAAACATAGCCAGTTATAATGAGTGCAATAACCATAATCCACAACTGAAAGTTGAGCTTAGTGTTAACTATGTACTTATTGACAGTGATAAGAATTTTGAAGATCCTGAAACATCTGAAGTGTTTGAGGAAAATCCTATTATGTGGGACACTTGTGAGAATTTAGAAAACCATCCTTCTTAGGACTACCAAGAATTCAGACAAGAAATTATTGAAGAAGTGATAGAAAATCTCAATCAAGATGGACTAGAAATGTTGGCTAAAGTAGGAGTTGAGTCTATTAAGGAAGATAATATGGTGACAATGTTTGTTATAAGGAAGGGGGAATGCTCCATGCCATAAGCTGTCAAAAAAATTCCTCATCCAACATCTCATTGGATATACATTCTTAACTAAGAACCTTTACCACCACCTATTTTGTTAGCACCCCTATTTGCAGGGATTAATTTATTTCAACAAGGAAAGAGCACAATGGAAGTTAGAAAGAGAAAAATTGAAACATATCATTAATGAGAAAATTCATCAGTTGAAGAAAAGCTCAAACCAAAATGAAATTTTAAAGAGGTGGATTGAACAAGTCACAAGGTTAATTCCTAAACTTATGGAATGCAAATCACCATCATCAATGTATGCATTATCTCTCAAATAACAACTTGTAAATTTCAAATTGCCAAGAATTATTCCATCCATTTCAAATCCTCATAATTTTTATGATGCATTGTAGTCTATTCCAATGCCTTTGAATAATTTGTTGTGTGAATTAAATTTGCATAACATGGCAGTGCCTAATTATATAGAATGGAACTCACTCCTTTATGTAGGAGATGTGCAATTGAGAGTAGTAATGTCTTAGATGCAAAATGAGATAAGTAGGGAACACCAAGCTACATCATATAGGGACAATGAAATGACAACTCCTCTACCTATGAGACCAAAAATTCAAAACTCTCAGTAGACATTTCTGGATTAGATTTCTATTCTAAGAAATCCTAGTGGAGCTAATAAAGTATACCTAGTAAGACAAAAAGCCTTTGTAGATTTGGTATATCTACAACAACTCTATCTACTATAAGAATTCCATGGCATATCAATTTGGGAAGGAGTTTGTGCTAATATAGGCTTCATTAGGGTGTCAACCTCACATTCTCCTACAGCCATTAGTAGTTGTGAATGATAATGGAGAGGATCATAATATATCAATAGAAGTTCAACAATGGAGAATGGTCATGGAAAATTATGGATACTTTGATTATGTTAAGAATGATCTAGGGGAGAGGACAACTAGTTATTGGAGAGTTTGGGCTAGAATCAGAAATTTTATAGTTGTTAGGGACTAGCAATAGCTCAGTTGGGGGGAATGATAGCCCTCCAAAAGGCCATCATGCTAAGTTCTTTTTTTATCTTACTTTCAAACAATTATCATACAAATAATTATGACTTTATGGTTTCAAGCATATGAACTTATGGTTTTTTTATGTATATGTTATATATATGTGAAAACATGAAGTAGGAATATGAATATTTTAAAGATGTTATATTTTCTTGAGTCCATTGACATAAATGGTATAATGAATTAGTATTACATGTTGATAATTGTTTCCCTATCTATGCTATGTTTTTTTGGAAATACAAATGGGAAATGTATACTTTTAAGAGGGGGGGTGAATCAGAAGTACTAAACTCTAACCAATAAAACTTTTAACTTTAAAACATTGCATGAATAAACATATTGAAATAATGTGTAAAGTAAATGCATTCACATGAACACTTGACACCAGATATGATCACCAAGAAACCCTCCAATGAGAAGGTAAAACTGGGGTGGGGATGACAACTGCAATTCTTCACTACTACAACAATAAAGTTCACCTATCAAGGTTACATATTTTGACCATTATCAAGGTTACATATTTTGACCATTATCATGGTCTTCCTTGTGAAAGGCCTACCTTGTTAAAGGCTTACAAAGAATTGTTAGATCCTACCCTATTAAAGGATTTTAACACCTTGTTAGAATTGTGTCTGGCTAAAGAACTTTAGAACACTTAGTTGGAATGTCACCCTATTAAAGGATTTCTCTATGACTATTAAATCAACCTTGATACAAGGATTTCATCCTGTTGATATAGTTGTTAGAAAGTACAATAGAATGTTTGATCTAATATACTTACAATCTAATATTGCTGATTTTACATCCTAGTTTAGTTCATCTTAGTCCTCTCTAATCTAATATGAGATTGTTGTAACCTTGATCCTCTATTTTGCTAACTGATTCTGCAATTCTATCCTTCTTCTAAGTCAGCTTGATTGCATGTTGATTAATTCACCTATTTCACTACTATCATCTCCTTCATGCATGCATTCTCTAATGCTCTCTCTCATACACTCTAAAGTATGGGGCTTCTTCTCCCTTTAAAAGGACTTTGGTGGCTTAGAGTTAGGTATGAATCTACAATTGAGATTCATCCAATTTTCCTACTCAATTCCCTCTATATTTTTGGTTGGTTGCATATTGATCATATAGGGAATCCAAATAGATTGGATCTTATCCTCAAAGATTTGAGGTCTATCCATATATCAACTTTAAAATGGTTTAAATAGTTATTTGTGCCATCATAAACAACCAGATTAATTTTGTGTCACTTGACACTTGTTGATAGTAATGCTTGGCACATACTAAAATTTTGTTTTTCTCAGCACTTGAACTTTCTCAACATCTATTGTTCACTCAGTACTTGAACTACTTGGCTTAGTCTATTTGCTTGGTACTTGGTTTTCTCGGCTCATGAGTGACTCAACACTCATTGCAACTTGGCATATGTTACTAGCTAGGCATGAACTTAGATAATTTCTTAAGTGTGTTGACACTCAATTGTCAAAACCAATCTGAGATCAACAATCTCCCGCTTTGACATGAGTGGAAAAAACACTTAACTACACATGATGAATCAAATCTCCTTGAGTATAATGTACATCCAATTCAACATATATACAAAGCTTCAAAATTTGTTCAAAATTTTGTGAAGACCTATATACCTCAAAAAATTTATAACTCCCCTTGAGTTAATGTGTCTTTTCTATATCCAAAATCTCTTTGAGTAGATTGATTTGCCTCTACTGATACTATTTGTCTTTATTCTGATACTCTTTATTTTATGTGCTCTAATATGATGTCATGTTTCCTATTGTTTTCTCCCCCTTTCTTCTCTCAATTTATTGTATGACTCCCCCTTTCACATGTCTCCCCCTTGCATAGATATATCTCCCCCTTTAACTATTTATCTCCCCCTTTTTTAATACTGATGTTAAAGGGTTTATACCCTAAGTGTGTATTTATCCAAGAAGTTCTTGTTAACTTCCATTACAATGTTCAGAGCAGCATTCCAGTTGTCTATTGCAACCTCTAGGGACTTGATTTGGATGGTTGTCTTAGTTGCAAGGTGAACTAAGCTATCAAGTGTTGAAAGATTAGAATCTTTCTTGAGTATTGTCTCAGCATAGGCTAGTTCTTTTTATAGAATCTCCATGAGTGGGGTTAGGGAGGCTTGAATTTGAACTAACTTGGCTCTTGTATTAGCCTCTTCTACTGTCAATACAACTAGTTCCTTCTCTCTATGAAGCGTGGAGTGAAAATGCTTCTCACTTTGTTTTTAATTCTGTGGTAACTACATACCATATATTTTTCAAGTTTCTCTCCAGACTCATAATATTTTGGCTTGTTTCTTGTGTGAAGAAAATGGGGTCACACAATTTAGTGTATAGCGAGAATATCTTCTCAAGTACCTTCTTCACCTTTTCTATCTTTGCAGTCAATTCCACCTAAGATAGTGCTATTCCACTTGATATTTTCTCATTTACCTTACCTTGAAACTTCTTTTCAGACCATTCCATGAGTTTTACATTAGTCTCCTGGTCTTCATTGGTCACCTATTCAACAATTTTTGATAATTGTTCCAATATGGGTTTGGTTGCATCAGGTGTTCACAAGTAGAATGCATCTAGAAAGATGTCTTTTATCTCATGTAATGCTTGCCTTTATTTATAATCTTTCCTAAGTATCTCTTGGTTCTTTTTCCTTTCTAATGCTCCTACATTTCATTTATCTATTCAATGTTCATGGTTGCATAATCATACTTAGGTATGACAATTTCTTCATCCAATGTTGGATCTCCATAGTAAAGTACCCTTGCAACCTTTGTGGAGCTTGAGCCCAGTGCTAAATTTTGGAGTGGCATTGCTTCAGTGCTCAACTTTTGAAGGATTTTTGTAGGAGTTCCATTAGTTGGTAGATTAACCAATGTTTGAATTGCTTCTTGCTCATTTTCCTTTGGAATCTTCTCCTCTTGTGATCCTCCTTAATCAAGCACTATTATCTATGATACACCTTGTGTCTGTGCAGTAGGAATAGATACTTCTACTTGTCTTATTTGTTCCTTTGTTGGCTCCTTCGTAGTTATAGCAACTTTAACTATGGTATCAACCTTATCTGATGTATCTGTTGATACTTGCTCTTGAGGTTGTCCACTGGTAGTTGTAGTGATGATAGAGGATATTTATTATATAGCTACCTTGTCCCTAGTTAGGTCAGCTACTACTTTCTACAACTCATACACATTGACTAGCATTGGATTATCACACAACTTTTCCTATAAAGTTGATTGGCCAAGGATCTTCTTTAGATCCTCTGTAGTGAGTGGGTTTATGTTCTTAACTGACCTGTCAAGAACACATCTTTTACCTTGATTGTTTCTAGAGGTGTGTTGGTGTCATGTGGAGGGCTTGGTGGTGGAAATTGTGTGTCTAGCACACTTTGATCTATTTGCTACTCCTCAACAATTGCCATTTCATCTTCCTTTTGTGTTCCCTCCTCCACTGTGTTGCCTTCCAATTCTTTCTCAAATTCTCCTTTGTCATTCTCTTCCTCTTCCTCATTATTCCTTCCCTCAAAGGGATCCTCCTCTCCTTCCTTAATAGTGGTTAGCCCATAAATCAACTTCCACATTTTAGTGGACTTTTTGACAACATCTTCAATCTTATTTTGAAGTATGCTAAATGCTCTATACTTTGGTGCAAACTTGCTGCCATGTTTCTTGTTTTCTTTTTTTATTTGTCATTTTGATAAGTCATGCATCACTTGTGCCAATGTGGATTCCCTTATTTCCTTTTCCATATTTAGGCAATAATGCCATTTATTTTCAACTATGGAATATAAATCCTTAAGAATAGTAATGTCAACTTCAAGTGGTGTATTCTTCAACTTTTCCATCATGACATATACTGATTCCTTAATCTTATTTTGTTCTTCCCTATTTAATTTATTGAATTCAAAAATTTTCAATCTAGAAAATCTACATTATCCCTAATATTTTTACAAATTTTATCAATATTGGATTTGGTTGCATGACTTACCACTCTAAACTAGCTATTGTCATATGACTTGGTCTTGTCTTCATTAGGTAAGGGTTGTGCAACATATTTCCTCCTTATCTTCTTCTGCACTAGACCTAGTTGCTCAATAACCTTCTTCTTCTCTTTTGTTTGCTCCTTAGCCTTTCGAGTTGTGGCCCTTGTAGTTTCTCTTGTGGCTAGGGTAGTAGGCTTGGTAGGGCTAGGTTTAGCAATCTTTTTGCCCTTGGGCTAAGCTAGAGGTTGTTTTCTAAGCTTTTCTCTTCTTAGGCTCTAGTTTAGTTGGTGCTTCCTTGGCTTGTTCCTCCTCAACACCTTCTTCATCTTCACACATTCCTTGTGTGAGGGCAAGAGGTTCTTGACCTATTATTTTTCTTCTTCTTCTTCTTCATCACCATCTTCATTATCACCTTCTCCTCCACCAAATTTTTCTTTTAGCTTCTTGACCAATTTATCCTTCTTCTTTATAGTTGAGGCAATTTTTAACTCCATTTCTACCTTGGATTTCACAACATCATAGTTTCCAAAAATCTTTGCCAATTTGTCAATATCCTCTACAAGTAATGTAGTGATGGTTGTTGATGCTTCATCTATATTAATCTCATACCCCAAAGGCCTTAGCCATGTTACTCTAGGTACTACAGCCTGGGTAAATGTGTAGTCAATATCTACTAGGAAGAAAAATGTCATTTTAGAACTTCTCCACTAGGGACACTAGGATTCTTTATCTTTCTTTCATGGTTTTCTTGAAATCTTCAAAATAACTAGTCAATATAGACTCAAAATTGTCTCCCATTTGTTCAATGTACTCATTAATTTGTACTACCATAGACCTATTGGTCTTCCAACCTACCTTACCAAAAGAAGGAAAATCATTCTAAACATAAAAGAATATACATATAAAAATTGAACCAAATTTACATTGAGCTCCTTATAGCTCCTAGGTTCTCCATGATTTTTTGCAACTATAGCTTAGCCAGATCATAAGCGTGATCTTTCTTTACAATCTTGTACCCTGCATCAACTGCAATGCATGGTACACTATTTAGTTGGCTTGACTAATAGAATTTCTGAGATATGACCCTCACATCAAATTCTAGAAGTGGATCTTTGATGGCATCAATGGTCATGCCCCATTTGTTCCATTTTGCCCCAGTATTCTTCTCAATGGCTTCTTTTGAGTAACTTCTTAGGGTTTTGGATTGTTTTAGGGTTGGAAATCCTGTAACCCTATGTACAATCCTTTTTGACAACTTGATAGGCCCTCCCTCCAACCATAAATATCCATCATGGATTCTACTTAACACAATTTGTATCCATTTAGTCTTAAAGATAGTAGGGAAATATAAGGCATAGGTTAAGCCCTTTCTCTCAATGATTTGGAATTCTTCCTTTAACAATCCATTCTCACATAGTTTCTCATGTGCATATCAAATTTCCATGTCTCCTATTACTCCAATCTTACAATTATAACATTTTCTTACATCTTGAACCATTATGACCTTGGGTGGAATGATTGACAGTGCTCTTACTGGGTCATTCTTATATGCAACTTCAAGAATTGGCCTAAAATCTAGTTGCTTAACCTTATTAATAACCAACTGAACTTTAAAAGGTTCCTTATCCTTGGGATTTCTAGAACTAGAGGCCATTTTTTCAAGCTAGGGTTTTAAATGAGATCAAATTGAAAAATTGCATAACTTGGCTCATGAGGAATACCTTTGAAATTGATGAAATGATGCTTAATCTTTGTTGAAATCCATGTAAATACTTCAATCTTTGGTTTCCAATTAGTTCTTCACTCTGCTCGCTCTTGTTTTTTGTTCATAATGAAGAATAATGAGTAAAAATTTTCCTTATACCTTTTTAGAACATCACATTTAATGCATGTTGCATATAGTTGTAAACTCAGCTTCTATGCAATTCCTTTTCACTAGGCTTCCATTGATTTTCCATCACTTAGCATCCACTAGAGTTACCCTTACTCGATAGATAATACTGACTCAGCTTCAACTAGCTTTGGCTAACAACTTGACACACACTGATATTTTACTGGGCAATTGAAGAGAACTTTTCACACTCGGTAGTAAGATGAAAATTTAATGTTTTGACCTTGGTTTTTCCTTGTTGACTTGCATCTTTATTCATGCTAGTTTACCTCTTTTAGCACTAACTTACCTTGGAACTGATGTATGATGAAAAATTTAAATATCACTCCCGCATACCTTTCTTTTCTTAGTTTGATGAAGTGTGACCACTTAACCCTTTAGGTGAAGTGATCCCTTCATTTGATGTGATGCATCCATCTTTCTTCTTCCATGCCTTATTCATCTCTCCTCTAATGTGCTTAATATCTACCTTTCTTTTTCCTTTTTTCAACTCTAAATTAGTTGCCTTTATCATTGTTGGGCAGTGCTTGCTGATATGAACAGTCTTCAAACAACTAAAGCATGTAGTTTGACTCAACCATTTACTATAACTTCCACTAAAATGTCTTCTTATGCAATTTTTAGGAATGTGTCCATACTCTTGACAATAATGACAGTTATACTTTGTATTGTAGTCCCAGTTGTAGGTAATTTCATGGTTTCTTCCCTTGTTTGATGACCATATTGACTTGGATCTACATTCAAAGGCTTTATGTCCAAACTTCTGACAATTGTAACAACATCCTTCAAATTTGGGTGCATGCATAGTCCTTGTTCGGCATTCTTGTGCCTGATGACCTTGTTTGTTGCACTTGTAATAGTGGATCATGTTTTTTGTCTTGGCATTCTAACTTGCATTCCTTCTCCTACAAACATTAGCTGTGTGTCCTTTCTTTTTAAAATGATGAAAAGTAGGTCTAGAATTATTATCATTGTTGCTTCTTTCCTCAACATCTTTGGATGTTTCTCCTTCTTCAATGCTTGTATAGCCCAATCTTGATGTGTCTTTACTAGATCTAGGGGATTTCAGTAGTTGCTCATGTTAATGTAGTTTTTTTATTTTTCCTATTTTGCTAGGTTTTTCCTACACTTTTAATAATTTCTCTTAGGTTAATAAAGCATGTCTTATTAGGTGAATGGTTGTGAGGTGTCACCTTCCTACATGTGAGCATCCATTAGCTATCTTAGGAAGATACTTTGCTATCTTTAGTCCGATAGATGGTTGCTCCTCATTGGTTGGTGTTGCCACCTCCTCCCTCTTCCTAGCCTATATAAGCATGCTACCTGGCTTATATTTGTATGTCTTGTTTTTGCATCCTCTTAATGCTATTTTGCTTCCAGCATTTACATTACTCTCTTGGAGACTAACTCTATGATGCTATTTTGATTTTGTATCATTTGCATTCATAGTTTAGATATTTACTCTTTGCACTAGTTTTCTGGGTTATTAATCTTATCAGATTCTAACATGGTATCAGAGCTTTTCTATGTGCAAGAGTAGATTTTAGTTTCCTTATTTGAGAGATTCGGGGGGGGGGGGGGGGGCAAATAAACTTTATTGTAGTTTTTTGAAAAATGAAGTATGCTCTTCTCTTGCATCTTTGGATGATCTTGAGAATCAGAAAAGTTTTGACAAAAATGAGTTTTCTCTGGGGTTTCAATCTCAAATCTGACAACCAACTTGCATATTTGGAGTTTTCAATCAGTATTATAGGTTCCAGCATGCCATTGATAGACTTAGGAAGCTGATCCAGTATTTTCATGTCATAAACTGGTTGTTGGGGTCATTTTTTAATTTTTGGAGCCGTTTTTAACTGTTAAAGGCATTTGATTTACACTACAACAACATCTTTTTTTCATCAGCAAGAAAAATGATTTTTGGGTTTTGTTCATAGCCCCGAAAAACCATCTGGGTATCTTTTAGATTTTGCATGCAAGTTGTATATTTTGCAAAATCAAGCATGCAAAGCTACAGCCATATCCCTCTCCATTGGCAATTGTAGATTTGAATGCAGTTTTCAAATGTCTCATTCTTGCTCATATGGACTCCGATTTTGATGATTCTTGTTATGAAATTGGCTATTTTTTTGTGCTCTATCCATTAGTGGAGTTGTTTTTTTATTTTCATACATGAATTCTTCAGAAATTGCAGATTCTCAACCCTAACTGTGCACAGTTCTCATTTTGGAAACTTCAGAGGATCATAACTGTCTCATACGACCTCGTATTGAGGCGATTCTTTTTTTGAAAGTGCATGATTTTTTGAGTAGATCATAGTGGTGCTATTTTTATCCTTGATTATTGTGCCCAAGTTTCACTTTTAGCATACGCTCTTCATGAGAAGGCCCTATCAATTTTTCTTCCATAACTTGAGCATACAAACG
Source organism: Cupressus sempervirens (assembly GCA_028749045.1). Lineage (NCBI taxonomy): Eukaryota > Viridiplantae > Streptophyta > Pinopsida > Cupressales > Cupressaceae > Cupressus > Cupressus sempervirens. The sequence goes on along the minus strand of CM053791.1, from coordinate 269,505,111 downwards.
TATTTTTTCAATCCGAAAAATGGGTTGGAAAGCTGGTTCTGAGATGGAGATGATGGTACAAGTTTTTTTGATACAGTCTGATTGCCTATTTTGGCAGTCAAATCCAGATGTTCTATTTTGTCTTTCGAGAGCCATATCTCGCTCATTCAGACTCTTTTCTGGGCTCGCCAGATATCGTTGGAAAGCTGGTTCTATGAGTTATTTAGTTGTAGAGGTCTTTCATCCAGATTCTGCTCCAAGTTCTTTCTCCTTTGAGTTTTGCACTTTCGCACTCTGGCGAATTACTTGGATTCTACAGGTCCTGAAATCTCTTCTTCTGTTCTTTTGGCTCACTCTTCTTTTTGACTTCTGAGCATTATATGCTTCTATTTTTTTGCATTCCTTTTTTTGTAAATGCACTAAGATAAAGTGCCTACTTTTGCATATCTAAGATCTTGTACACCTTGTGTTTGTTTGTACTCGCACTTAGTTATAAAGTGCCATGGGGGGTCATGATGTTTTGCCATTTTGTGCTCATCCACCTTTGTCAAGTGAATTTTTCTTCCACGACATTAGCCCATGCAGTGTGTCAGTGACACCGCCCTTTATCCTGTGGTTGTACTTCTATTGCATTATTGGTGTTCCTGATTCTTCTTCTTGTAGATGTTTTCGGCATTGCATTTCAGTGTTCCTGTCACCCCTCTCCTTGTTTAGAATTATGGGGGTTTCACTTGTTGTTTTATGCTTCTTTGGTTGATGATTTGTGCCTTCTATTTCCATGGAGGTTCTACAGATCAGCATTTTGACAGAGTTTGCAACTTCATGCTTCAGAGATGCTTCATGCTTTTTTTTGTTCCTCTCTTTAGGACATTTCCTAGATTGGAAGCTTAGTTTCCTTCATCTAGTTCTTTTTCTTGTATTGGGTACCTGATCAGGCCTTGTTGCTGGGACCCATTTTCTTGCTTTCATAGCTTTGCTAGGTTAGCATCCACCTAAGCTTCGCTTATGGGGGGGTGTTAGTGTAGTTTTTTAATTTTTCCTATTTTGCTAGGTTTTTCCTACACTTTTAATAATCTCGCTTAGGTTAATAAAGCATGTCTTATTAGGTGAATGGTTGTGAGGTGTCACCTTCCTACATGTGAGCATCCATTAGCTATCTTAGGAAGATACTTTGCTATCTTTAGTCCGATAGATGGTTGCTCCTCATTGGTTGGTGTTGCCACCTCCTCCCTCTTCCTAGCCTATATAAGCATGCTACCTAGCTTGTATTTGTATCTCTTGTTTTTGCATCCTCTTAATGCTATTTTGCTTCCAGCATTTGCATTACTCTCTTGGAGACTAACTGTATGATGCTATTTTGATTTTGTATCATTTGCATTCATAGTTTAGATATTTACTCTTTGCACTAGTTTTCTGGGTTATTAATCTTATCAGATTCTAACAGCTCAAAGTACTTGATGGCTTGATTTGGCTTGTTGAAGCTTTTAGAAAACTCCTCTCTTTTCAAATCATTCTAAAAATTTTCATTTTGCAACTCCAATGTAGTTATCTCAATGTCCTTGACATTCAGCTCATGATGGGCATTCATCATTTGGCTTAGGGTGTCCAATTGCATGTTTGAGATCTTGGATAGCTCTACTAATTTTTCTTCCAATCTATTTGATGAGATTATTCTATCTTCTTCAATCATGGCCTTATTTTCTATAGCTTTCTTCTTTTGTTTAGTCACCTCACATAGTAGTATAGCTTGTGATTCTTGCTCCAACTTGAGATTTTTGATTTCCTTAGCTTGTGCTCTGTTTTTGTCCATGAGATATGCAATTTTTGCAAATAGGAGTTACCATCTAAAAATATTTTTGTGGTGTCATTCTCTCTATATTGAGTGTCATTTTCAGTAATAGCAATTTGTTTCCTTCTCTTTAGTGAACTTCTCAAGGCATCTTTGGCTTCGTTTAGTTGTTGCAGTAAGAGATGTATCTCAATCTCCTAATTCTCAATAGTCTTTTCGAACTTGTAGACTTCCATCTCAAGATCTTTTCTCCTCGAAGTTGTAAGGCTTCTCCTAATGAGAACTTAGCTTTGATACCAATTTTTGGAAATATAAATGGGAAATGTATACTTTTGAGAGGGGGGTGAATCAGAAGTAAAAAAATCTAGCCAATAAAACTTTTAACTTTAAAACATTGCATGCATAAACATATTGAAATTACATGCAAAGTAAATGCATTCGCATAAACACTTGACACCAAATATGATTACCAAGAAACCCTCCAAATATGAAGGTAAAACTAGGGTGGGAATGACACCAACAATTCTTCACTACTATAGTAATAAACTTCAACTATTAAGGTTACACATTTTGACCATTCTCATGATCTACCCTATTAAAGGCTTGCCCTATTAAAGGCTTACAAAAGATTGTTAGATGCTACCCTAATAAAAGGATTTTAACGCCCTGTTAGAAGTGTGCCTAGCTAAATGACTTTAGAACACTTAGTTGGAATGTCACCCTATTAAAGGATTTCTCTATGACTATTAAATCAACCTTGGTACAAGGATTTCATCTTGTTGATATAGTTATTAGAAAGTACAGTAGAATTTTTGATTTGATACACTTACAATCTGATATTGCTGATTTTAGATCCTAATTCAATTCATCTCAATACTCTCTAATCTAATATGAGATTGCTCTACCATTGATCCTCTATTCTGCTATTTAATTTTACAATTCTGTCCTTCTTCTAAGTCACCTTGATTGTATGTTGGTCAATTCACCCCTTTCACTGCTATCATCACCTTCTCACATGTATTCTCTAATGCTCTCTCTCATACACTATAAATTATGGGGCTTCATCTCCCTTTACAAAGTTTTTGGTAGCTTAGGGTTAGGTATGAATCTATGATTGAGATTCATCCAACTTTCCCACTCAATTCCCTCCATTTTTATAACTGGTCGCATGTTGATCACATAGGAAATCCAAACAGATTTGATCTTATCCTAAAATCTTCAAGATCTATCCATATGTCAACTTAAAAATAATTTACATAGTTCTTTGTGCCATCGCAAAAAACTAGATCAATTTTGTGTTACTCAACACTTGTTGATACTGGTGTTCGACACATACTAAATTTGTTTCTGGCTTGGTACTTGAACTTGCTTGACATCTATTGTTCACTCAGCACTTGAACTACTTGGCTTAGTCTATTTGATTGACACTTGATTTGCTTGGCATATGAGTGACTCGACACTCATTGCAACTCAACATTTAACTATACTCTGCATATGTTACTAGCTCAAAATGAACTTAGAAAATTTATTAAGTGTGTTGACACTCAATTGTCAAAACCAATCTAAGATCAACATGTTTTGGGTAGTTTTCCTCTTTTAGCCATAGTTTTTGCAAGACTATTTGTTTAAACTTTACATCTTTTCTCTAATATTGATGATGAAAATAAATATATGTATATGGAGGTTGTGTGTGCATTGATTTTTTTGCAAGTATTTGTTGTGGATATTCAAAGATCAACATTTTAGAGCTAAAGAAGATAAAGCCAACTAGATTGCTAGACCTTTGGAAGTGGAGAAAATCATTTATTGCTTTTGGTTATTGCGGTGCATAGATGCAGCTTCCACAACTTGCTATATTCCTAGAGGATTTATTCATGGTTAATATTGTTTCTATTTCAAACTTGATGAATCTATAATTAATCCTCGTTGATGGAGTGATCTTATATTTAGGAAGTAGATGTAGTTTCCTTTTTAAATAACAATTGTTATAGCTTTGAGTGTAGTCAAGAGAGAAGAATAGAGTGAGTTGACTTTCATAGTAGCAAAGTGTGATATTGTTTTTCAATCAAGTGTAATCTTTCACCATGAATGAATAGAATACATAGTTCAAGCTTATATCTCTTATCTGAATTGTGTTTTCTATTTACTCATCCAAGGGGGTCCACTTCGTTAGTGAATTGTTCCATTATAATAGATTTCATTTCCTTGTTGTTTCTAAGTAAGGTAGAACTATGTTGCTTCTGCACCCATTGATAACAGAATGAGTGAACTATTCCTATAATATAGGTGTATAGATAGGTTTACCATTTGCAACATTATCTTAATCTTTAAGTTAAGTTCTCATTTTAGTTTCTAGCATAGGTTTCCTTTAGCATTGCCTTTTCTTTAGTTGTAATGACTTAAAAAGAAGAATTAGACCATATACTTTGCAGTCTCCATTTCAAGTTTATGCTCCCAAATTGATAAATTAAATGAAGTTAGTATACTATTTTATGTAAAACACATGATTCTATTTGACCATAGAATCTTTGCAAAAGGATGTTTAATCCTTCATTACTAAGGTATTAAACTGACTGGTTAGAACCTTTAGCATATATAATATGATTGAATGGGTCAAAATGGGTTGTAATGTTTTCTATAGCCTCTTTTGACCCATTTTTAATCACCTAAAATGGTCAACCAAACTATTAGCCCCCTTTTTAGCATTTTAGCTAAATTATTTAATTTTATGTGCATAGACCAAATCTTTAAAAATTAATTTAATTTATTTTATCTTATAGCTTGACCACTATATCATAAGTTCATATTTAATTAAAAGGAATATCTCCCCTTATAATTAAATAAAAGACCCTTTTCAGCTCTTTATTCTATGTTGGACACATAACTTGCATTTTCCCCAATTTGAAAATAAATGAAAAGACTTTTTGTCTCACATGGAGATGCAAAAGTCAACTCTTTGTCATTGGAAGAAATGTTCTTGGACATGGATCATGAAAAAGTCAACCCCCACAATTGATCAAGTGCCTCTAAATATTGGTCTCAACCATTCATACATCTTTAAAAAGGAGAGGTCTTTGCTCATCTAAGGAGCTAAATTCAAATTATTGTTATGGTCTAGGTTTTTCTATAGGTTTCTTAGATCATTTGTGGAGAACTTCTATTTTGTCTCTAATTCTTGCATAAACATACTAGCTTAGTTTCATGGTGCATTATCTTAGTTTCTTTTGTGTAATAGAATAGCTCACATAGTTTAATTAGAAGGATTTTTAACCCTCTCATATTTCTAGGTTAGTTGCATTATTTGTATGTCATTTAGCTAGTTGCATTGTTTCATTACATTCCATGGAAATTCTTGGACACTAGCATTCTTTCTCTTGCCTTAGAATCTCATATTTCATGGTTTATTCACAATGTCCTACATTCTTGAGGCTTATCTCAGAGTCATCTTATTGCTCATTGTATCCCTTTTGTACTCCATGACTTGGGATCTCTAGGCCACCATCCAAACTTCTCAATCTATGGGATACTTTGGATAGAATGGTTTAGAAATGTGCACATTCATTCTATCCAAAGTATTCCATATACAATGAGAAATAAGATGGCTCTTAGCTAAGCCTAAGGTATGCAGCCTCTTGGGAATAAACCAAGAAATGGGAGATTCTAAGAAAAGACCAAGAATGCTAGTATCCAAGAATTTCAATGGAATGCAATGCAATAATGAAAATGGAAAAGTGGGATGCAAAAAATGCAAATAAACTAGCAATATGAGAGGGTTAAAAATATTTCTAATTAAACTATGTGAGCTATTATATTTCACAAAAGAGACTAAGCTAGTATTTTTATTGAAGAATGAGAGAGAGAATAGAATTTCTACAAAAATTCTCTATGAAACCTATATAAAAACTTGTAGCATAACAATAATTTAAATTTGGATCCTTAGATGAAGAGAAATCTCTCCTTTTAAAAGATATCACATCCAAGTTGTGAGGATGAGGGATGAAGCTTGAAAAATTATATATATATATATATATATAGGGATACCTACACTCCTTCAGTTGTACCCTTGGATGGATCACCATAATGTGAACCCAAATCCATATATGTACTAGCACTAGCTTGCACATCCATGTCCATCCTTCCTAGTAGGAGATCTTGTTGAGCTCAAGATACATATCTTCCAAGATTACTACCCCACATGCCATCTTCTTTGGGTGTCCCATTAGGTTAATCACCATTCATCCCCAATCCAATGGGAAGCCCTTTTGGCACCTATCTCTAACCAAGGCTATGCAAAAAGGGATAAAATTATGTAGGCTATGGGACCCCTATATTCATCTATCAACCTTGCTGAACTCAAATGTCTATCTAGGATGGTGACATCATCAAATAGTGCCTGTATTGAACACCTCATCTTTGTCAAGGTTTGATCATAGTACACCTATGCACACAAGAAATCATGTGAGCACTCATGATAATAATAAAAACAAAGCAAAAATAAAACATCAAAACATGCTATCAAACTCACTAGGTTTCCACGGAAAGGTTCTTGGAATATGTGATACACATCCTCCAAAATGATAGTCACTTTTATAGTGGTCTAATTGAAGGTGTTATGTTTTTTGTGCCACCTTTTTGTGAGCATTGCCAAGAGGTTGTGGCTTGCCTAGATATAAGGAATCTAAAGCAACCACCCAAACTTCATTTTGGGGAGTATCCTAAGCATTGCTAGAACATGTGGGAGATTTTTAGCATGATTAACATGTGGCATTCAAGATTGTGTTTGTCACTAATACCAACATAACAATGTTTCTATAAAGAAGTTACAAGCTAGAGTTATCATTGAGCCAAAAGATCAGCTTGTCAATGCCCATTACAACCACTAGAATTATAGAACATTGGAGCTAATTAAGCCATGTCATTAATCCCTAAGGGGAACATTGGTGGTTAGTCCAACAATCCCCCCCTCAATGTTACCTAATGAGATTTGAACCTATGACAAAGATCTAATACTACTTGTTACAAGCTAGATTTGTCACATGAAAAGATTGACCTATGGATGCCTGATTCAACCACTAGACTTATATAACAAAAGATTTAGTTAAGCCATGTCATGAATCTTGAAAAGGAACATTGATAGTTAGTTGAATAGAAGACTAGCATAGTATTAGATAGAGAACAAATTCATATAGAAAAAGTATTTATTATCAAGTCAAGCATAGTTAAGGACATGATCTATATTGTGTCTTGATCGTATGGTTAAGTGTGCATCAAGAAAGTCAGAGATATGCAAAAGATATGGTTGATTTATAGAGAAAAGTATATAGATAGAGTTTCTAAGAATAAATTTTTGATGTTTGGATTATAAATCCTAATAGAGAAATAGAGATAGAATCATGATATGCAAGGTTAGATAGTGATAGTACACAATCTGATGATGATGTCAAAGAGTGCACAAAGTTTTATGTTGCATATGTGAGAAGATGTAAAGACTATGAGGTAAAAATGCTATGTAACTGTAATATAATTAATAATCGTAATGTCACAGTGTTATAATTAATTAGGAAAGCCTCAAGGCTAACTTAAGGATTTTTTTTGAGTACATGGTATTGAGTAGAAAGAAAATGGAAACCTCTTCTCAACACTAATTTCCAAAATGAATGATCCAAATTGATTGAGCACAAGAAAGTGATCAATGTAGAAATGAATCATGTGATGGAAAATAGGGATAAAGGAGGTTATATAATATTTCTATTATGGGGGGAGTATGTGCTTAAATCCTAAAATAGATAAAAGATATACTCACCTTAAAATAAGATAAATTTGGAAAGTGTTATTTTTCTGATGTTTGTATGTAGTTTCTGGAAAATTTGCCTTTTTCTTTGGACTAGAAATGTTGAGATGGAGAAAGCCCATAAGTATTTTGTCCTTTTGAAGTGAGATCAACCTTGACCCTATTGATAGGGCACAATCTTATTCAAACAATTGTACGAATTCAAGAGTCTACCATTCCAAAACCCAAAATAATCAACCTAAAAGTGGGAAAAGAAACTTTCTAAAGCTTGAGATCCCAAAACTTATAGAAATTGAAAATGGGACTCGGGGTTAGGATGAGGTCAACTCTACCCTAGGTTAGGGTCGAGGTCATCCTTGACCTAGGTTAGAGTTGAGGTCAACCTTGACCTAGAAGGTTGTCCTTACAAGCCAAAGTCCTCAATTTCACATAGCAGTTTATCAAAAATAGGTTGTGGAGAGAGAGAGAGAGAGAGTGAGTGTGTGAGAGAGAGAGAGAGAGAGAGAGAGAGAGAGAGAGAGAGAGAGAGAGAGAGAGAGAGAGAGAGAGAGAGAGAGAGGGTGGGGGGGGGGGGGGGAACATCAAAATCCATGAAAATAACCATTCAAGGCACTCAACATGACCCCATACCACTTACTTGGAGGGTTAAATGCTATTAACATGAGAGTGCTTCCATTTTAAGATGATACATGTATAAAGGAAGGTTATTTTCCTTTTGGTAAAGTGTGAATATGGCAAGTGTCAAATGTGAAGTGTGTGAACAAGAGAATAGTATTTGGTAAATTTGAGTAAGCAATCTAAGGGATTATTGGATGGTAATTTGGTGATCTAGTATTGAGATCTAAAGAGGAAGTTTGATTTACATGATAGATGAAGTACAAGTACAATTTATTCTATTATTTTGCAAGGAATAATATGGAGATCAGTTGGACAATAGATTTAGTGATCTTACCCTTGAAGTTTTTGGGATGATGGGTCCATTTTCCTTCTACAAATCCTAACAAGGTTGATACAATTCCTAATAGGGTTGGCACAACTCCTAATAGGGTTGGAGTCTAATAATAGGATTCAAAGTCTTCAAATAGGGACTAATATGTACTAAATTTATTTATTAACTATTAACATGGTCCATCCTCTTATAAGAAACATTTATATTAATGCATCATTTTGTGGGTACCATCACCAATTGGCTTTTCCCTCTGATCAAGGGTTTCCTTGGTTAATGTATCTCGCATTATTGTGTACAAGTATCTAGTTATGGTTGTTGGTTATATTATTCACATGCATATGGATTAATAAGGTTGATTGTTTTCATATAATAGTTGGATAACTAATTTACCCCCCCACCTCTTAGTTATATTGGTGGAATTTACTTTCTAAGAATTAGTATCAGAGCATTAGGTCCTTGAAGAGAAAGCTCAACAACTTTGGGAGATCAATGGTGAGTCACTTCTAAAAAATAAAGTTTTCAATTTCATGAGGCTAACTATGACACTTGAAAGGAAAACATGCAGACTCAATTTCTATGTATGGGTCTAGGATATTGTCTTCTAACAAAGAGTAGAAAGAGATTGTGGAAGAAAGAAATCTTGAGGAATGTAGTGAAGGTGAAAGAGATCTATTTATGTGCAACACGCAAGCTAGTGAAGCATTATTGTTAGCTCTTCCTTAAAATGAATATAGTTAGGTAAAATCACTAGAGACATCTCATAATATTTGGAAAGCCTCAAAGTCTATTTTTGAAGGAGATAAGCATGTTAAAAGAGAAAGACTACATAATTGGATATGTTTGTTTTGAGATACTAAAATGATGGAAGATGAATATGTGAGAAGCTATATTGGTAGAATATCTAGAATTTTTGCATGAATTAATTCTTGTGAAGGATCTAAAGAGGAAGATGGGATTGTATGGAATATTTTGAGAACCTTAACAACACCATTCAAGCAAGTAGCATAGATGATTAAACTTTTGATACCCTGCATTGTGAAGTTCATTAGGGAGAATTTACCTAGAAGGTTAGAAGCAACAAAATGAAGTTTGAGGTAGTCTAGAGAATCAACAAGATTGGAGAAAGTGTTTAGTACATTATCTTTGTCTCCTTATTAAACAAGAAGTTCAAGAACCAATGGAGAGTATGGTAGTAGTAGTAGATCCAAATTGTTGGAATTATAGTAGGAAAGGTAAACTTCTAAGGGGGGGAAGTGAATCAGTAGTTTAAACTTTGACCCAGTAAATATTCACCAGACATCCATCTCATACATTCAATAAGTAAAATAAAATACCATGTAAAGAATGTACATCTAAATCATATAAAAAAGTAAGCATTCACACATATATGACACTAGATATGATTACCCAAAAACCCTTCATTGAAAAGGTAAAACTAGGTAGGGGATGACACCCACAAATCTTCACTACTATAGTAATAAAGTGTACCCAATGAAGGTTACGATGTTTGATCATGAGACATGATCTACCCTATAAAAGGTGAACCCTATTAAAGGCTTACAAAGACTAGTAGGTCTTACCCTATTAAAGGATTTCAAAACCTTGTTAAAAGTGTGCCTTGTTAAAGGACATTAACTCACAATAAAGTAAGCACCTTGTTAGAGGATTTCAATATAGCCTATTAGGACTACTCTATTAAGAGATTTAACTAATTCACCTATTATAATATCTCAACATTGATCTTCTAGTTAGCACTTTGTTGCTTGATGATAGATCACCTCTAAAATGATGTATTCTTGATCCTTCTTGATCAAATGTTTCTCTGTTGTTCACAATTTCATTCCTCTATTCTCCTTTAACTGATTATGCAATGCAATTTTAGATCACTATACCTTAGTTACCATGAATACTCTATTTTGTGCATGCAAACCTTCTCACTTTGCTCCTTCCACACACATATACATTTTATGGTTTTTCCTCCTTAAGAAGACTTGGGTGACTTAGGGTTAGGTATGAATTAATGGCTATGATTCATCCATTTTTCCACTTAAACCTTCCCTTTATATGATTGGATGCATGCACTTCATAGGGATTCCAACTTAAGATTCATCCTTATCACAAAAATAATGTAATACAATCTATAAGTTGACTTGAAAATGGCTTATATAGTAGTTTGTGCCAATATAAAAAAGTACATATGAAAAAATAGTGTTACTTGGCACCTAAAGCCTTTGATGCTAGACATATACTAATTTTTATACAATGACTCAGCATCTAAATGACTCATCATGAACTAATTACTCAGCTTCTATATCACTCAACATACACTACCTACTTGGCACTTGAGTGTCTTGGCACATGAATGACTTAGCACATGAGTGAATTGACTGTCATGTCCCCTTTTCAAATAATTAAAAAATAATAATCTTTGCTAAGACAGGCAGGCCCAAGAAAGTGAAGTTTCGGAAAAAGGGAGTTAATCTTTGGAAACCGTTGGACTAATAAATGATAATTATTATTAAAATATGTTTCATTAACCTCTCTTGGACGTGAGTTACAGTTATGCCCTTTTTAAAGAGGTTTGGAGGCATTTTGGGGGGATTCCAGACTTGATTTTCACTCATTCTTTGTTATTCTTCAGAGGCTGCCAAACCTGTGGAGAAGGAGACCCAAGAACGGGAGTTTGCAGGTTTCCAGGGAGACCCAAGAACGGGAGTTTGCAGGTTTCCAGGAAGGCTAAGGACGGGAGTTTGAAGCCATTCCATGTGCATGCTCATACAGAGTTTGCCTTTGTGCTGAACAGTGCAGATTTGTGAGTTTCCGGGTGTATTTTTGTAAGAGTTTGGTGTTTCCGGTTGAGTATTTCATATCAGTTTTGGTTGCTGCTGTATTTTATACTTTAAGCTGTTAAAATAGAGCTGAATATATATATTGGGACATGATTAAACTTCTGAGATAGATTATTAGTGTTCTTGTGGTGTTTCCGAGCATATTTTGTGCTATTTCGGGAGCCCGATGAGCATAGTTTTGGTCCTACATTTTCGAGCTGTTGTGTAAAGGCTATACGGATCTGGAAATATCAATTTGTAGGCTGTTATGCTGCTGAAAGTTCTGTAAAAATTTCCATTTTCAGATTCATTAATAATTTGTGAAGTTGTGAAGCTTTTAGCACTATTTTCAACATACCCGATTTGGGGTTTCTTAAGGAATTTGGTGGATCTTTGTGATAGCAGTTGTTTGATTTTAAAGATCTGATTAGAGGTTGGAAATATCATGAAAAATCAGAAAAGGGACATTTCATTGACACTCTCTGTGTACTCAACATTCTCTATCTTATACATGTTGTGTGTGGAATGTACTACTTGTTTGACATGAACTAAGTAAATGACTTATGTGTATAGATACTAAATAGTCAAAACCAATTTGAGATCAACAATCTCTGCCTTTAACATGAGTACCAAAAACACTTGGTCATGCAATAATACTATTATGTTTATGATCATAACATATCTCTTATTCTCTTACTTGGATAGTATAAAAAAATAGAAAATTTTCAAAAAAATAACAACTTATACCTCAAAATCTTTTAACTCCCCCTAAGTTGTTAGATCTGGTTCTATACTCAAGATGTTACTCCAAGTGAGTAGATGTTCCTTAACTAATACTCTTTTCTTGCTTGTTGTTCTTGCTCTCCCATGCTTTGCTCTCACTTTGTCTTAGCCGATACTCTTTCTCCCCCTTGGCTTAACTTTCTCCTCTTTTTTGACATTGATGTCAATGGGTTATACACTAATAGTCTATTTATCCAAGAAAGATTTATTAACCTCAAGAATAATTTTAGAGCTGCATCCCAATTGTCACAAGCTACATCCAAAGGCTTAATTTGGATGGCCAGATCAACAACAAGGTGAACTAGGCCATCCAATGTAGAAAAATTGGGGTCTTTCTTCATAAGAGTTTTTGTGTAGCCTAACTCCTTGTTCAAAATCTCCATGTGAGGAGTCAATGTTGTTTGGATGGCTATCAGTTTGGTTGTTATATTGGCTTTTTCTATAGATAATGCTATTAACTAACTATGGGTTTTTAATCAAGTCCTAAAATGCTTCTAACTTTGAACTAGAGTCATAAGTAGTTTTGCACCTGATGAATTAATTTAACTTTCCAAGCTCAAAACGTGACTCCTTGTCTCTTATGTGAAGAGTGTAGGATTACACAGTTTGGTGTACAATGAGAAAATGTCCTCAAGTACATTCTTCACACTTAATTTCTACCTTAGTTTCCAATGCAACTTGTGTAAGTGCTATATTACCGAATATTTTCTCATTCACTTTACTTTGAAATTTATTTTCAGACCATTCTAATAATTTTGCATTAGTATCAAGGAATGCATCACTTACCTTTCCCACTATATTTTCCAATTGTTCAATAAGTGGCTTTGTTTCATCTAGAGTAGGTAGACTGAATGCATCTAGGAAGATTTCTTTTATATCAAGCAAAGATTGCTTCTACCTATGCTCCCTTTTGAGAAGTTCTTGACATTTATTTCTAGGTAGGGCTTCTTGAAGTATACCCATCTATTCTATTGTCATTGTGGCATAATCATATTTTGGAAAAACAATTTCTTCATCTAGGCTTACATCTCCATATGTTATTACTTCTTCTTTTGATGAACTTGGACTCAGCACTGAGAATTGAAAAGGTATTGCATCTATGCTTGGCCTTTGAAGAGTGTTACTGGAAGGAGTGCTAGATTCTAGTAAAGTTGCTAAGGCTTGAATTGTTGCATGCTCCTTTAGCTTGGGTGTCACCTCAATCTCTTTAGGCTTGTCCTTTCCTACCACAATGCCTTGAATTGTACCTTGAACTTGTGCTAGAGGTACAAATAAATCTATCTAGCCTATTAGACTCCATATTTTAGTAGTGGCTTGAGTTTCCACTTTATCCTCTCCAATTGTATCAACCATTTTTTGTGTAAGTTCTAGAACTTTATCTAAAGGTTGTACACTAGTGACTTGAAGGGTGATGGTAGGTGGTTCTTGTGTTTTCACCTCTTCCCTTGTAGTGTTAGTCACTAATTTTTGAATTTCATCTACACTCACTAATACAGGGTTGTCACACAACTTAGCCTATAGTTTAGATTGATCAAGTATCTTTTTCAAGTCTTCCTCTATTAGGGGATTGATGTTCTAAGTAGTGAGATAAAAAACATCCTTTACTATTGTTGCTTTTAAAACTACTAAACAACAAAATGCTTAATACCAAAGTGATAATACTCACATAACCTAAGGATTAGCCAATTCTTGTTAACAATTACATGTGCAAACCACTTGGACCCAACTTCAACAAAACCAAGGATGGTTTTCTATTCTTTAGGCTCTACATAACCAAGGTGGGTATACCTAGGGATGATTCAAATGCAAACTACTATATGAAAATTATCTTAGTTTCATTTTAATTCTCATCTTCTATTTTCAAACACATACACAGTTCATCCATTTCTTTAATATTTTCAAATTTATATACATCCCTCATAAGCAAATCTAGTCATAATTCTGCCAGGGTTTACAAACATCTTTAGAAATAGTAGCTACCTAAGACTTAGAAACTAAATATAAATGAGTGGTGACAAGCATTTATAAGTTTGAACAAAATGGAATGAAAATGGTTTTGATTTTTATAATTGATTTGATATGTAGTGGCAAAATTTACCCTTACTCACTTCTGACTTATGTGACCAGTGCCTTATCCATTGGGCAAAAGATTGACTATTGGTGGGAGACCTAATCCAAATAACTTGTAAATGAATCTATCAATTGTAATCACCTATTTCCATTCTTATGAATTATCAATTTCATAAATTCATAAACTCTACTGACCTACTGAAGCATTTACTTAACTCCTTGAATTAAAAGCAATAACAGAATCAGTATTCAACCCATCCAAACTACATTCAATCAATTAAAATTTATTCAAATGACTTCAAAGTAAATAAATTCATAAGATGGAGACATAAATTGGTGACACAGATCTAATGCAAGTACCCCTTTGTATTATCCTTTTAGATGACTAATACAATGACCAATGGAAACTCAATGACAGGTACAAAATATCTTGCTGATTCTATCATTTCTATATATTATCAGAGAGTACACAATTGATAGTAAACTCAAAACAACTACATACAACTGGACCAATTGTACCTTTCTTGAACAAAATAAAAATTATACAACTTTTGGACCCTTTTCTAGCCCTAGAATCTCACTTATATAGTGTGAGATGCAACAAGCATCAGGTGTAGAGTAATTGATAGGTGTCCTTTCACAAAGACATTTACATTTTAATCAATAGGAAAAGACAAAAAACTTATGTAATAGAAAGGTAATACATAATGATATTCTCTTGGTAGGCCCTTCTTCTATTACATCTTCAAATGTTGCTAATCCCATAATTGGCCTTTATTCGCTCCGAGTCCTTGGCATATGTAGCTATCAAACTTGCCAGTGAGGTGTTAGGCTCTAATTCCTACAACTTCACTTCCACTCTAGCATTTCCACTCATTTCATCATGTACCACTAAGGTGATAGTTACATTTGGTTTCATATCTACCACATCATCCAACTAATCCATTGTATCTTTCAGATGAGGTGACTACCCTTCCTTGTCTTCTTCTTTTTCAGGTACTGGTGGAAGTGAGTTAATGATCTATATTTCATCTTCATGTGTTTCATTATCACTTTCAACTTCTTCCAACTATTCATTAGAAGCAATATCTGCCATCCACTTGTCAAAAAGTGTGTCATCTGGCCAATCAAATTACAACATATCCTTTTGCTTCTTGATAACATATTCACCTTCTTTGTCAATATCAATAAATTATTGTTTCAAAGAATCAAAGAATAATTGGGCCTTTACCATTTCTTTTTCTATGGTGGCCCACCATGCATGCCCTTTCTCATTGATAACCTTATTCATTCTCAAACAGAACAATTCATCCAATTCCTTGGCGTATTCATCCTTATTTTTTAATTTATTCTTCCTATCTAGAGCATGAGGAAATAAATCAAATTTATGGCTCTTGTATTTATTCAAATAGCCCACTATTCTTCTTTGTAGATGAACTATTTTATTATCAAATTCTAGAAGGTCATTAACAATATCATAAGATTTTTCAATATGATCATGTGAAGACCTTATGATAGAGTAGCACAAAAATGTCATTTCCTTCCTCTATTTCATCCACTTATTCACAATAGGCTTCAGGGCCTCATCATTAGCTTTCATTTCATCCCATATGTTTATTGTTCTTTCTAGTTGATCATAAAATAATGGGCATTCAATTTTATTTCCCAAATGCATAAGATCTTTTCTCAATTTATCTTCATACTATATATTTAGCTCTACATGTAATTCCCATAGTTTACTTTTTTCTTCTTCAAAGTCTTCAACTCAGTAATATTGTAGCCTTTGTGGGGTATGTGGCATTTCTATGAGAGGAGTGGATTTAAAAGGTTCCATTGGAGGGAGCGAATATGTGATTATTGGCTTGGTAGACCTTCCCATTACCTTATTTTCCAGTTCAGTCCTCTTTTGGGCCTCTTTATTGTAAGCTTCCAAAATTATTTCATAGTTACTCTGTAATTCAAACATTTCCTTTTCCTCTTTCTCTGCAGTAGCTAGAACAAAGTGAGATGTCCCTACATTCATGTGTGCAGCATGTACATGGGAAGTATTTTCCACTCTTCTTACAATAATATTTCCCATCAATCCAAATTCATTTGGCTATGATGAGGTAGCTTGTGATCCCTTCCTTAATGACCAAATGACTGAGGCAACCTAGTCTTCACTGAATGCAGTACCCTGGAATTCCTTTTTATCTTGGTTTTGTAAATCCAACTTATTTGAAACAAAATTGAAAACTAAGGCATCAACTATGTCCCAATTGGGTAATAGTAAAATATTTGATGGCTTTACCATCTGCCTTCCTTCTTCAAGGCTTATATTTTGAAACTCTTGTATCATTTCTCCTTTCACTTGATTCTGCAAAGTAGTCTCTTCCATTTTTGGATGCTCTATTCTCAATTTATTACATCTTTCTTCAAATTTTCCTATATTTTCCCTCCATGCAAACTGGTTGAAAGCTCTAGATTTAATGAAGCTATCATTTGACAAAAATTGATGGCTAGCTTTCTCTATGATAGGGTCTAATTCCCTATCTTTATAATCTGCTAGTGTTAAATCAAGGCGTGGCATAGGAGGTTCTTGAGGGTCTCCCTCAGCCAATTCTACTTGAGTAATAAAAACATCTCCTTGTGACCCCATTTGTTCAATCTATTCTCCAGTGAGTTGCTCCTCTCCAATCCACAAAGGGGATTGTGTAGATAAATATTCCTCAATATGAGGATCATGTTCTTTCATTATTCTTTGTTGCTCAGGAGAGGGCTCATCAGGTCTTTTTTCCATGACAATACTATTGGATCCCATTATTTGTTTACCCTTATCTAGAGTGGACTTTTTATTTTGAATTATGATATAACCTAGCCTCTTTTGGACACTCCAGCTCCTACATTAGGAGTGAATTCCAACCTCCTCATGACCTCCTTAGCCTTATCTAGGTAAGAATTAATAAAGAATTGTTTCTTCTCATTCATATTCTCCATTATTTCAAGAAAAGTACTCATGAACTTTTTAATTTTATCTGCCTCTCTTACAACATTATTCAAAGGATTATAATCTTTATCAAAACAATGTATAAATTCCAAAACCCTTGAGTAAACTCTCCATTTTTATTTTTTAGTTTTCTTTTCTTGCAAGGAAAACTCATTTCTTATGATGTCCTTAGGGTAATAAAATTCATGGTCAATTTTTCCAAACTTAATTCTATGTCTAAAAGCCAAGTTATAAAATCCCTTAGTATCACAAAAGTGGGGATGAAAAACAACCATTTTGTACTAATCCAAAATTTTATGTAGAAAAAGCCAACCCCCTTTAGTGATCACAAATTGATGGGCTACAGTTCAAGTAGGGAATATTGACCCCCTTTGCCTTTTTATCAAAAAACTTTCTTCTAGTCCCCTTAGTTGCCACAAAAATTCAGCCATCCCTATCTATAGAGGTACCTGGTAAGGCAATACATGAGGTTTTCCTTTAAAACCATAAACCCTAATGATAGTAGAAATAGAGTATGGGATAATATCTCCCGAATTATGTGAAAATTTCAAGCCAATAAGATTATCCATAGGCCTAATGAGACTCATCAGTGCCCTAGGCACTCTAGGATTGTCACTTAATATGAGGCACCTCAACTTTGAAGAAAAGTACCTATCAAACCTAACAAAGCTAGCCTTCTCTACATCCCAGGTTATGTCTGGACTCCATAACTAGATTGGCAATGCTTCTCCATCCTGTTCTTTTTTTAAGTCCATTTCCTTATCAAAATGTGTTTCTCCTTTAAACAAGAACTCATGCATCAATAAAGAATAATGGCTAAAAGTCTTCTAGACTTTCCCCTTTGCAATTCCTACCAAGCCAATATGAACTTCTTTTGCAAAATAGGAGGCAAAGTTGAAAATAATATCCACACCAATGGAAGCAATTTGAACCATCATGTACATAAGACTAATGGGCATGAAATTTTGTTTGTCCTCACGAAAAACTTGACATAAAGTCTTTTATGTCTGTACAACCCTAGAAGTGAAATATTCTTTCTTGAAAGGTTCCCTAGAAATTATTATAATTACTATCGAATTCCTAATTGAGCCAATATGGGCCCTCAATGTACCCCTCCTAATTACATCCCTCTTTGACCCATATTTCATTTCTAATTCTTGTAAGTTAATGGGCACATGATAATCTATCAAAGGCTCTAGACCAAAGACCTCTCTAATCTCTTCTGGACTAAATGTAACTAGAGGCACACCATCAGTTCTTCTTATTATTCTAACTACTTGATCATAATTCTTTGCAACAACTTCAAGAAGGTCATAACCCATAAAAATACTTGGAACCACTAATTTCCCTAAATCAAAGTTCCAAATATTGGCATGTAGGGAAAACAAATTCCTCTTTGAAAACCATTTATTGAATAGACAAAGACTAGTTTGAGAAGTTTTGGCATCCCTGACCCAATTCCCCTTATCATATAACCCATCTACAATTTTCAGTCTAGGGTTTAATGAGGCTAGCTTTTTAACTTGCATAGTCTTGGTGGTAGATTTAGGGAGTAATTCAAGCATGTCATCATGAATATTCCTGGCTAAATAATCTTCTTGCCCAAAGAAAACCTTCTTTGGAGGCATATTAACTATAATTCATAGGAAATTAAAGTTCTATAATGGTTATAGTATATAGGTACTTACTTGATCTTCTGCTTGTTCCTCTTTGTAATTTTTCAATATCTCACAAACAATGGGGAAACTACTTCACATTCTAATCAAGCTCAACATGATTCTCTTATTAATTTCTTTTTCTTAGAAAACTTGAAATCTTGTTCACGTGAGATGAAAATGGTGAAATCTTCTACAATATACTTTATTTTTCTCACATGCAAAGCTTTCATTCCCCATAAATGAACTACAAGGGAAACAAAGTGGCACCACCTTCCCTCTTCACATTTGCATTATTAATCTCAAAAAATCCTATGATCAAGGAGTGAAAATAGGGATGATTCACATTCCCCTTGCCATGCTGGTAGTCAAACCAATGAAAATTCTCCATATGTACCTTTCCTTCATATTTGGCATTTCTAAATGGATCCACTAATTCTTGAGGACACATGTTAGTAAAGAGTGAGAATATTACCTATGCGAGATAGTGACAAACATTGATCTCATTTTGATTGAGTGAAAGATATTTGATTCATTATTTAAGACAAATGTGGTGGGTCCACTATCCATTTAATTCACTTGCTATGTCACTACCCTTGAACTTCGTATGATTCTCCATAGTGATAACATGATAGCCATAGATCTTGGCGTATCTAATAGTTTGGAAACTACAATATATCCCTATAACTAAGGTGGGTCCCTCAGTTTCCAAGTCACGTTGGGTAAATGGAGCATAATTTCTCATAATGACTTGGTGATGATCATTGATCTGATCTTGATCTAATGATCTTTTTTGTTCATCTAACATCTGACTTGAGTGTGGGTACTCATCCTTGATGACGTAGGAAAGTTATGTCAAGTTGGCATATATATTAATATTTTAATCCTTATTGTGATATCATGTCTTTTGAGCCTCACCACATTTCTCATTTTTAGGCTAGGTACTATGTCACTATCAATGATTCATAAGAAATTCATGGTTGCGACATAGTGACCTCTAGTGGTTCCAAAATTCCAACATCCACACATTCTTAGTAGGATGCCATCCTGTCATGGTTCAAATCTAATGAAGCAAATGCTAGGACCCACCTTAAATATTTACTACCACAAAAGCATTTTCTCGATGGGTCGCTATGTTGCTACTGGTGAGATTCATCACCCTTTTGGTTGTGACATAGTGACTTTTAGTGATTTGCTAAAATTTGGTGATAGGGAAATGATTACCTGTCAATCATGATTATGTCAATTAGTACTTTTGTTAGAAAAATGAATGTGCACACTCATGATACTACGTGGGAACTTCACAATCACCATCATTTTCAAAAGTTGCCACTTTCTATATTCTCTGGTAAGGTGCTACATTTCCAATGACAGGGCACAAAGATTTTCCAATCATGACATAGAGACTCATCAAAAAATTTGAGTTCTAGTGATGCTAACTGCAACTTGTTCCACGTGTGTCCTTTTTGACACTAACAACTTTGAGATGGAGCATGTGACTAAACCCTTTCTAGAACAATGCTCCTTTCTAGTGCCAGCTTTCACTTTATGACACTGTCAAGATATTTCATGGTAGTCACTATGTCACTGTCATTAAAAACCTTGCATTTCCTTATAGTGACGATGTGACAGCCATAGATCTAACAAAGATCAAACGGTGAGGACTTGGAAAAAGGCACTCAGCACCACAAAAGATTTAAGTGGGACAATGAATATTCACATTTTAAAAAGTTTCACGCTCGAACAAATTCAAAAGAACTAAGATCTAGGGTTTGACAAAGATTTTCAAAGGTTATCAAAATTGCAAGACCAAAACACTAGAAACCCTAGCCTCTAGAATGGACTAAATTCTGATTTTTTTAATGTAAAATTTGGAAACATTTATTTTGTAAAAATTAGACCAAAAAATGTGATAGCTTTAGTACTTGTTATTTTTTGAGTGCTGATATTTGGCAATTGTGTATCTTGTACACTATGTTCATCTTATCGCTCTTTCTTAGTTGTCGCCTAATCATCTACATTTATTTTAGTACCTCCCTCAAATGTGCCCTCATTGTTCTCATCTTCTTCATCATATTTAATCTCAATAGGCTCTTGTTCTCTAACTTTGACTTTAGCTATCCCATATGTGACTTTCCACATCTATGTAATGTTCTTTACATCACTTTTCTATGTTATTCTGCAATATGTTGAAGGCTCTATATTTAGGGACAAATCTAACAGCACATTTCTTAATGGCTTTAGCAATTTGTGCCTTATTTATTTCAAGCATAACTTGAACAAGGGACATCTCCCTAAGTTGCCTTTCTAAGTTCAAACAATAATGCCATTTTTCTCAACTTTTTCATATAGGCTTTTGGGTATTGAGTTGGCAATCTCTAGAGAGGCTTTCTTAACATTTTCCATCATGGCATATATTGCCTCCTCTATTTGATTCTTTTCAAATTTTCCTAGATTATCAAAATCAATGTGAGAAATTCTTAATAAATCTACATTATTCCTAACATCACATAGTTTGTCTAGATCTCAAAATGGATTATGAATCACCACTTAGAATTGGTTATTGTCATCAAATATAGTTCTTTCCTCATCAGATTTAGCCCAAGAAATGTACTTTCTCCTTGGTTTTTTTTGTACTCCTCCTTCCCACTCTGTAGGTTTTGCTTTCTCTTTTTCCTTTTGTGTAGTGATACATGCACTAGCCCTTGCGGTAGGTGTAGTAGGTTTGGGCTAGCTTGGTTTGACAATATTCTTGGGTCCTCTTGCTGCTTGTGCCTTAGCCTTTCTATTCTTATGATAAGTAGGAATAGGTGCTTCCTTAACTTCTTCTTCCTTAGCACCTTCTGTCATTTTTATCTCTTCCTCTTACTAATAACACTCACCTTTTGCATACTTTCCTTTGATGCCCGAGTGAACTTGGTAGACACTACCTTCTAGAGTAGGAAATCATAGGAATGTTAGGTAGACAATGAAAATTGTCTTTACTACCCAAGTGAGCTTGGCATATCTTGACTAATAATGATATGAAATTTTTATAAAATCAAAGACAACACACAATTAATCAATTGTATCCAATAGACCTTTGTTCAATGGTTGTGAGATACTTTTAGGGTATAGGCGATACTATTCCTAAATCTATGTGACACTTTTCTAATGTCATACAAAAATTTTCTAATGTTCATGCTATCCTTTCTAGTATCACATGACATTTTCCTATAAGTCATGTGATACTTTCTAGTATCACACAATGTTTCTTCTTCGGGTGTGTGATACTTTATAAGTATAACCCAATGCTAGAACATTGATGCCCAAGAAAGCAAGAAACATCCCAAGAAAATTTAGAGGGATAAAATAGAGAGTTAGAACTTCCACACTTAGGAGTAACAAATCCACAAGTTGAGGCTTGGACACTCAAACACTAGAGCAACATGACGGAAATACAACTAACCATCTAAATCATAGCAGTATAAGAAAACATACTCAAAGCAACATTGCAATATGCGAAAACAAAAAAAATCTTGTGTGGTTCCTCCCAACCATAATAGCATCATAAGAGCTCAAAGGTCCTAGCCATCCACCATGCATAATATCCCAAACTACAAGCTAGATAGTTAAAGCTTTCTTATGAGGGCATCACTACTAAAACATAATAACATCATAAGAACAATGAAACCTAACATGATAATCTAGTAAAGCAATAGATACTGTAGCTAAGTAAATCAAATCATCTAATCATATGATAAGCATCATAATATAGGAATGTGTCAAATATACTATCATCTAAACATAATATCAAATCATTCTAATGAAAGAATAAATCACAACGAAGCATACTCTAAAATTTTGAATATACCAAGTGAACATCAACCACTATTCATAATTGGAAATAGACCATCTCTATACACTAGTCCCCAGTAGTGGTGTAGGTAGATATGCCTCCCAATCATGTCAAACCCATAGGTCCATTCCTACCATGTTGATGGAGATAATGATCCAAAAAAAAGCACACATAAAGCAAATGTCCATGGCTAACACTCACACCAAATAGTAAAGATGACTGAAACCAAGATCATGAGACAATGCAAGTATAACAAGTCTTAGTCAGGCACTCAATGGGTGACTATCTAGGGAGTCATTGGAGGGTAAATCACTTGTCATCAAGTAGTCTAAGCTAAATTTGGTGTGGATTCAACTCCCCAAAGGAAGGCTTCCACACTATGTCCTTTTATTATCTTAATTTTATTACCTGGTAATTTATTTAGTTATCACTTGTTAGAACTTCTTCATGTCAACCCTCTACGCACAATACTCACTAGGCTCGAGAGAGAAGCCCCCTCTATCGTATCTTACCCTACTCATACTTATCCAATGATGAGTTCCTAAAGGAATGCATATTCTCAACCCAACCCCAAATGAACATAACTCCACTGAAATGCAACTGACAGTTTGGGCCTTGCAAGTCACCTAAAAAATGCACGTGCATGTGGTCATGTGTGATGCACCACCATCATGAATATCATGACACAAGGGCTACATGAAAACATAAGAAAAATAACACTCAATTGGAAACAAGCTTGGGATTATAGATACAACACACATCCCAATCTAACATAAAAGTGCAACAATGGTTTGACTGACATCCTATGGATGATCCAAGTCTATGACCAACATCATGCCAAGAAAACCTAAGAAAATTAGGTGGCACACAAATTGAGGTAAAAACATCAAAACTCTAAAACTTCAAAATTTAAAATCCATTTGGTCTTAGGGCACAAAAGCCATGAAAATCCAATAAAATTTAGGTCCAAATATCATATGTAAAAATGACCAGTATAATAGTGCAAAACCTCAAATCCTCATCCTAAAAATTAGGAAAATGTACATACCTATCCAACCAAGTAGAACTAACTATCATAAAAGGAGGGGAACACTAGTTCTTAGCCTCCTAACATACAACTAAAAGAAGAAAAAGTAGAAATAGAGCAAAAAATTAAAAAAATAGGAGAGCCCTACCTCACAGCCAAAAGGGCTAAAGTCATGACAAAACAAGGTCTCCCTAAGCTAGATCCAATGACACCAATCTTCTTAAAGATCTGATGCATGTATCTTTTATAATGAATAGAAATGCAATCCTCCAGAAGATGATTTTGGAAAATGATTTCAATTTTCTAATTTCCAAAACTGAGCAGTGAGGAACAAATTATTTGTTTGGATACTTATTCACTTTTCAAGTGAATAATCGATTAGAGTAAATAACTAGGTAACCTAGTTAAACACTAAATCAACCCAAACAAAACATGTTATTCCATGTAATTGGAATTCATTTATGGAAAATATACCAAAAATTAAAATTAATTAAAATAATGCCTGAAAACCCTTAAACTAAAACCATAGAATACCTTACAAACTTTTGTGACAAATGAAAACCTTAAAATATGCAGACACATTTAAAAGTCTAGTCACATAATGAAATGTGTCCAGATTTAATTAAATCACCAGAAGGCTTAATTTAAATAATTAAATATGATATGTCGACCATACAAGGATGTCATTTGTCAAAATAAATAGCTAAATCATGAACTCCATGTGCCATTGCTAGGGATATAAATCCTACACACTAAAACACATGATCAAGTGCAATTTCATATAATAACATAGTCAAAGCAATAAATGCATTAGTTAACCTAATTTAACCATTTAATTAATTATACTAAAATAATCTATTTGCATCTTTTTCATTCACATATAGAATAGCAAAGAAAGAATAAAGTAAATACCATAACATTAAATCCAACATATAACACAATCAGAGATATGTCTATATGAACAATCTCCAACTTCTCTTTAGTAGTGAGCTTCTTGCTAGGAAATGAAACCTTCTTCTTCTTAGCCATGATACATTCTTTTTAAACAACATTAGTAGGCTTTGTGATCTTAGGTAAATCTCTAGCTATGAATGCACTACTATCCTTCACAATATCATCAAAGTTTATATAAAAAAAACTTCTATGCCATAGCCAATTGTTATCCAATTTTATAACCAAAAAAGTCATCTTATAATGATTCAATTGAAACACATGACCTCTTGATATTATACCTATTCCAATCAAATTACCATCCTTATCTTTGATAATGCAAGTATTTTATATGAACTACAATTGACAACCTTTATCAACCAACTACCCAAAACTTAAAAAATTATGCTTTAATCCATCAAAAAAGTAAATATCATCAATGTTAGTTGTTCTATCAAGATTAATAGATCCTATCCATGTGATGTGACAAGTTACAGTGTTACTAACTCTAGAAACTCCTCCATCATGATTTATGAACTTAAAAAAATTATTCATATCACCTGTCATGTGATGTGAACACCCACTATCTATAATCCAATCAGATTTCTTTTTAACTTGAGAAACTAGGGCTTTTTCTTCTCTAATTTAAGACTTATAACTCTCTTCTTTTATAGCCACAAATCCTAACTCATCATCGCTCTCACTTTGAACTCTTTCCTCATATTCATCATCTTCATTTGCATACAAACAATTTCTAGGTCTTCTAGGCTTGAAATTTCTCTTATACTTTTTCTATCTTTTAGGACACTTAGAAGCATTTAATGAAAAAATTCATGAAAATTCCAACATTTGATTTTTATTTTTACCATTAGGTTCTCTTCTCACAAGAAGGGCTATTCATTCTTTAATCTTCTTATCTTCTTCATATCTAGTGTCAAGATCTCAGATTGCTCTTGACTAGTGAGTGTTTATACCCTTAAGTAATTTACTTAGTTCATCTCAAACAAGTAGTATATGCTGAGAACAACATGTATAAGATAGAGCATGTCGAGTCCATAGAGAGTGTTGAGCCACTCATGTGCCGAGTCACTCAAGTGTCGAGTAGACAATGTATGCCAAGTGATCCAAAAGATGAGTAAGTAGTAAATGCTGAGTCATTCAAATTCGAAGTCATAGTATAGAAATTAGTACATGTCGAGCATCATAGACTTCAAGTGTAAAGTAATATAGTTTTGTCATAATTGTTTATATTGGCACAAACTACTATGTAAACCATTTTCAAGCTGACTTGCAAATTGAATTACAATATTTTGGTGATAAGGATGAATCTTAAGTTGTAATTCTTATGAAGTGCATGCATCCAATCAGGTAAAGGGAAGATTTAAGTGAAAAAATGGATGAATCATAGGCATTGATTCATACCTAACCCTAAGTCATCTAGGTCTTCTTAAGTAGGACAAACCCTAAACTTCATATATCCATCGAAGGAGCAAAGTGATCTAAATTTGTATTCTAAAATTAGTTAAAGGAGAATAGAGGAATGAAATAGTGAACATCAGAGAGACATTTGATAAAGAAGGATCAACAATACATCATTTTAGAGGTGATCTATCATCAAGCAACAAAGTTCTCAAAGGAGGATCAATGCTAAGATATTCTAACAAGTGAATTAGTTAAATTTCTTAATAGAGTAGTCCTTATAGGTTGTATTAAAATCCTCTAACAAGGTGCTTACTTTATTGTGAGTTAAATTCCTTTAAAAAGGGACACTTTTAATAAGGTATTTAAATCTTTTAATAGGGTAAGACCTAATAGTCTTTGTAATCCTTTAATAGGGCAGACCTTTCACAGGGTAGATCATATCTCATGATCAAACATTGTAACCTTCAATGGATACACTTTATTACTATAGTAGTGAAGATTTATGGGTGTTATTCCCACCCTAGTTTTACCTTCTCATTAGAGGGTTTCTGGGTAATCATATCTAGTTTCATATGTGTATGAATGCTTACTTGTTACATGATTTGCATGGTATTTTAGTTTACTTATTGATTGTACAAGATGGATGTGTGGTGAATGTTTTATGGGTGAAATTTTAAACTATTGATTCACCCCCCACCCCTCTCATAAGTTTACCTTTCCTACTGTAATTCCAAAAATTCATATTAGAGCCTAGTTATCTAAAAGAGAAGCTTTGTATCTTTGAGGAAAAGATCTTAAAAAGGGAAGTCTACAAGTTGGGAAAGATCATTGCGAATCATGGAATTGAAATACAACTCATTCTACATCAATTGAACAAAGCAAGGGAAGACTTAAATAAATCTTTAAAGAGAAGGAATGAAATTTCTATTGAGGAGAATGATACAAATTATAGAGAGATGGACACTACTAAGCTATTTTCAAATGGAGAATCAAATTAATTTGATGTAGTAGTTATAGATCTAATGAAAAATAATAGAGCCCAAGATGAAGAAATCAAACATCTCAAATTATAGCAAGAATCACAAGCCATACTACTATGTGAGGTGACTAAATAGAAAAAGAAATCTATGGAAGACAAAGCCATGATTGAAGATGAAAAAAGAGTTTTGACCAATAGACTGGAAGAGAAATCATCAGAGCTAACTAAGATTGCTAACATGTAATTGGATACTTTGAGTCAAATGATGAATGTCAACTATGAGCTGAATGTCAAGGACATTGAGATAAAAACATTAAAGTTGAAAAATGAGAAACTGACTAATGAACTAAGAAGGGAAAATATTTTTTTTGAAAGTCTTAATAAAAAAGTGAAGCCATCAAATACTTTGAGCAATTAATGAGATCCCCTAGACCTAAAAATGACACATTTTGGACTAGGATACACAAGTACTGAAGAAGGAGAGTCATCCAAAAGTTTTGAAGAAAGGAGCAACAAAGGTAAGAATTCCAAACCTACTTGTCATAATTGTATTAAGAAAGGACACACTACAAATGTATGTAGGAGCAAGGCTGTAAATTAGAATGTTAAGCATAAGAGCATGGCTCATTGCCATAAGTGCAACAAAAAAGGTCAGCAAGAACATGAATGTAGAAATAAGACCATGCACACTCAAAGATTTGAAGGATGTTGATATAACTATCAAAAGTATGGACATAGAGCTTTTGAGTGTAGATCCAAACCCATGTAGTCATTAGAAATGCAAACAAAGGTAAAGAAAAATAGAAACTCTTATAATTGGGATTATAATACAAGATATAGTTGTCATTATTATCAAGAGTATGGGCATATTCCTAAGAATTGTATTAAAACACACTTCACAAGTGACTACAAAAGGTAGTTAAGTCAAACCAAAAGTTTTAGTTGTTTGAAGATTGGTCACATTAGTTGATATTGTCCAACAAGGTCAAAGGCGCCAAGTTGTGAGTTCAACAAAGGAAAAGGAAAAGTAGATATTGAAAATGTCAGAAATGAAATGAACAAGACATAGAAGAGAAAGGAGCATTGCAACACATCAAGTGGAGAAGGGATCACTTCATCTAATGGGTTAGGTGATCACACCTCATCAAAATAAGAAATCAAGAAGTATGTGGAACTAATATTCAAAAGTTATATCATACATTAGTTCCAAATGATTTGGTACTAAAAAGATTACATAAGCATGAATAAAGATGCAAGATGCCATTAGGAATACAAGGAAAAATTCTTGAAGTTTTTCATGTTATTTTAGAGCATGAAAAGCTTCCTATGATTGCTGAGTAATATGCTAGAGGATGTCAAGCTAATCGATTAGCTAGTTGTTTCTTAGTTTGTAATAGTTCTCGAATGAATGGAAAAGACTAGTGGATGTCGAGTGAGCTAGAAATTGGTTAATGCCAATCTTACAACTATGTAAGCACTCAACATTAATTGTAGTACTTCAAAGGGGTATTTGATCAATTTTCTACTCATTTAACATCATTCAAAATTGAGAGAGTGTAAGAAGAGCTAGAGGTGATCAAGAAATTACATCCAAAGTGATTGTAGGAGATTTGAACAATTATTCAACATCATTTCATCAAATTTTGCAAGGTATTTATTGTGTGCTAAGTTACGTTGTTCTTATTTTCATAAACCCTAGTTTTTCATAATGTTATCTAGTTCTTCAAAGCAAAATGGTGTAGAGGGAAAAGAGGTTTTGAATGTTTAGTTAGTTATCAATGAAGTAAAGCAACCTATTTTCAAAGCCAAACCAGACATTGCATATAAACAAGATCCCTCTAGTGCACTATTAATGATCCCACCAAAAGTTTTAATGATTTAGGATGTCAAAAAGTGTTACAATTATAAAATTGGGAGTATTAGTGACATTGAATTAAGAGAAGCTTATGGAAAATTTTGTGAAACTAGTACATTGAGAGAAGAAAAGAAAGGGTTAACTCATGCCCTAGATTTCTCAAACATCTTCAAAACTGAATGGATCAAGATTTTTTTAAGTAGGATTCATGATAGTTCACTATGGTTAGATAATCGGCCAATAAAAATTACAAAAATCAATAGGGTAGCAAGGTATCCAAACCTAGATCAACCTAAGACTATGAGGAGTGAATCAAAAGAAGTTATTGAGAAGAACACAGGGGTTGTGTGGAATAAGAGGGGAATGACCATAGACACCATCACAGATCCTCTAATAGATTTTTTAATAAGGATAATTGAACATAAGTTCTATTACTCAAGTATATTGAGTAGTGTAACCTGTATTGTAGTAGATGTGGGTTACAAGATTGTGAAGAAGGTTCATACATATGATCTTGCTAAGTTACAGCTACAACAATTGATTAAAAACCTAGGAGCAATAAGGAAAGCAAAGAGTGATTAGTGCAAATTTGGATCTATTTTGATATGTATCTTCTTTTATATTTAGAACACATTTTCTACATTTGGCACTATCGCATGGTAGACAAATAGGTCTATTGCAGTCCAAGTAGGAGAGTTCATTGAATAATTAGGTGAAAATTTTGAGTTACTAATGAGTAGTTACTTTGAGGACTTCAAGCAATCTATGAAGAAGAGATTGAGGATTAAAATGTCATTAGTGGAAAAATATTCTGATGATGTTTGTTTCCTAGTTGATTTTGATTATACATTTGTTCAAGCAAAAAAACCAAGAGTAAGATGGTTAAGGCCAATAGGCTATGAAATTAATGTAGATGAAGCCTCTGTAGTAATAATAACATTACTTGCAAAAGAAATAGAAAAATATTCCAAAGCATTTACTAATTATGAGATGGCTAAATCTAAGATTACCATGGAACTAAAGACTACTTCTATCATCAAGAGGAAGGAGAAACTAGTAAATAAATTAAATGCAAAATTTGGTGGAGGTGTTGAGCAAGAAGAGGATAAAGAGGAAGAAGACAGTCAAATTCAAGCCCCACTTGCATTGACACAAGGAAATGGTAAATACCAAGCTTGCTCAGTTAATGAAGGAAAGTTGGATAGAACTAGTGCTAACTGAGCTCACTTGGTTGCTAAAAGATTTTCAAAAGTTTGAAATGTTAACTAAGCTTCTGTTAGTTAACAAAGGAAATACTTTTTGAGTTAGTTCTACTGAGCTAGGTTGGCTAACGAAGGATTTTCTTATTTTGACATATTAAGCTTAATTAATTTATTTATCAATTCTAGCCAATTGAGGTCATGAATATTAATTATTCTAAGTTCTATTTGAGCCAACTTGACAAAGTGGAAGATATAAGTATAAGGTCAAGTTTGTGACTTAAATGTATGTGGTGGATGTAATACATGAAGATGTTATTGAAGATTTAATGATGAGAAGAGGAAGCAAATTTGAAGGATAAATAGAATATCCTTGTGAAGAAAAAAAGCTATATTTAGTCAGAAAGATCAAGTACAAGCTAGAATAGAGATCTATAATTAGAAAATCAATTGCATTCAAATTAGGTCATTTCATTGTTACTCTCTAACCATTATAGCATTGATCTAAATTTACTAACAAAGTTGGCTCTTAATAGCTATTTGCAAATCCTCTAACTAGGTGGCAGTTCTATTGAATTTTTTAAAGACCTCTAATAAGGCCACTCCTAATAGGGTGATTAAATCCTTTAACAAGGTCACACCTAATAGTGTGTTTTGTAACTTTTAATAGGGTTGGCTCCTAATAGGACTTACTTCATAAAAGTGAAAATAGTAACTATTTGCAATTGGTGGTTTTTCCCAAAGGGTTTCCACATTAAATCTTGGTCTCAAATGTGTTCAAGATATTTTATTTTATGTGTTTGAAATGAAGTTAAAGTAGTGGTAATTACATATAACATCTAAATTTTATATGTCACGCATTTGCCAAGTTACAACATTTTGTATGTGTTTACTGAGCTTCCACAATATTCAGTTTTCATTTTGTATTTTGTACTGACATCTAAGGGATTTGGGATTTATTTTAGTAGTAAATAATTCACCCCTCAACTCTCAATTACTCCTCTTATATTTCCAACAATTGGTATTAGAGCTTTTGGTGCTTGCAAAGAAAGTTTCAAGGAACTAAGCTAAAGATCAAGATGTCTTGGAGAAGAGAAATCTCCAAGATGAATAGAGACAATTTTGCAGCATGGCAATGACTTATGAGGTTACACTTGGCTACCATTAGTGACTTAGGATGTAAGTATCTTGATACTAAATACAAGACTCCCACTAGAACATTATCTATTGAAGATATTACTAAAAAGAAGAATCATAACATCATGATGATTGATATTGCATCTTCTATTAGTTATGTTGAATTTGATGAAGTCAAAGATTGCAATAAAACTTAGGAGATGTGCATCAAACTAAAAGAAATATATCAAGGAGATGAAAATGTAAGAAGAGCTAATTCTAAAAGTCTTAGAAGGCACTTTGATTAGATGAGAATGAGAGAAGATGAGAACATTTCCAAATATGTGGAAAGTGTTGGTGTTTGAAAATGCTAGAGGGTTTTCAATTATCCCAATAAGAATATAACACATCTAGGCACAACTAACTCCCATTTTTAACATGTCATTTCAAACACTGAGCCAACTATAAGGCTAGACCCTGCTTCTACTTCAAGCTCTGCTAAACCTAGGTAGGTAGACCTTAGATTCAATTGATATCATACCAGTGCAAAAGCATATATCCTTGAATCTATTAAGTAGATGAGAACCCTTATATCTCCTAATAACTTATGAAATAACATCAATCTACAGTAGCTAAATGTAGATCTATGAATCTCAGAAGCTGAGTGAGGGTTAAACATTTAGGTCCTTCAACATGAAAGGGAAAGAATGTTCGATTAATAATGTTGAATTCAATAAACCCTCAGATATGCAACAGTAAGACTTTAATGATCTTGTAGCTGATCAGTGCGTTAACCATTGGGAAAATCCATGAATCACAAAAATACATATGAATATCTGAGACATATGTATATCTTCAGATATACGATCTATCTATTTAACTTGTAAATAAACATCAATGGTCATTTTAAATCCCATTCTTACATGATATCCCCATCAGTAAACTTGCAACCCTATTGATTCCTTGAAGCATTTACATAACCTCTTGGGTTATAAACAACAATGAAATAACATACAGCCTTAAGGGACTGCAACTACAACCTAAGCTCTATGTCAAAGATTGTAAAACATTGAAAGTTATCTGATAAAGGGAGACAAGATTCAACTGAAACTCAACCATCTGCCGCTCTTTGTATTATTTCCTTGAAAGTATACAACCATATGCATGAAATGAAAAATATGAAACAACCTAACAGATCTGAACTATCTATATTGACCTTCTTAATGTTGTTCATAAAAGAGAAAATGCTAAAAGAAATGGTGTCTCAGTATTATGAATGCATCCAAAACTAGATCCAAAATCTGGTATCACAGTAATGAGCAAATTTTCTCCAAAGAACTAGAACCAAAAAGTTTCTTAGTGACAAAAACTAGAACCTAAATAATGAGAATGAAAGAGATTGATATAGAGGAAGGGATTCCCGGATTGAATCGGCAATTGACATTTGTCCACATGAAATTCCCTTTCTTTTCTATGAAAAAACTCTCTCTAACTTCTCTCTTCAACTAAATATCTGATTTGGTTTCATCATTTATATAACTGATTTGTAAATATCCTTTTATGAATGATGAAAACTTGTTGAGCCATCAAAATATTTGAAAACCTACTAAAATGCTTGGAAAAATTTGAGTTTTACTAAGTGAATGCGAGCAAAGTGAACTCCAACTGCATTCTTACCAAGTTTTACTGATCCTCTAATTGGATTTTCAATTTTTACCCATTCTAATGAGAAAGCCCCAAATTTCATGTTTTTGGCTATAACTCAAACCAGGAAGCACTTGTGCAAAAAGAAACTCCATAATTAGAAATTTTTTCTTCTCACGATTCTGGCGATATATGATATTGCTATATTAGCCTTCCAGAAATGCCAAAAAATTCAGTTTGAAAAATATCGTTCTATATGAAACTCTGGCTTTTCTACAACATCTGATTTTAAATTTTGCAAAATTTTTAAAAAAATTCTAAGGTCAGAACTTTATATTAAAGTCCTTTTTGAGTTTTAAAAGAATTGCACAAGCATCCATTTTGCATAAAATAAATTAAAAATTATTTTTCATTTGCCTTCATATCTTTCCTTACCCTTTGAATCTGAGGTCAAACTTGGTTTGACCAGCTCAATGACATGTGCCAAGATAGGATTGGTTGCCTTGTTGCTCTGTCATCGCTCAGTTACTGCCTAGTCACCCATACCTCATCATTGCTATTACAACCCGCTACCACATGTCATCAAATCAGTGACCCTCGCTATGTCACCATGTTATCATGTGAGCAATTTCTCCTTGCCAAGATAGTGAGGACCACCAGATGTGCCATGTGGCACAATCTACTTCATCTATCTAGATCTCACCACATCACCTCCTACTCGTCGCCACTTGGTGCGATTTGATTTGTTGTCGAATCTGCCATGTCACACTAATTTCTAATTTTTTAGGTGACTTGCTATGTCATTGGCCAGATTTCCAAGATTTCCTAGCTAGTGAAGTAGTGAGGTGTCAAATTTTTGAGTTTTCTAGTCGCCTTCATTCTGTTGACATCATCACTTTGTTATGCATACTTTTTCAAAATCTTACCTCTTATTTGCTGACCACGGGCCCACCTCTGCAAGGAGTTTCCCTTTAAAAGGTGCTTCTTATAAGATACTATGCATTTGGTTTGAAATTGTATTTAAAAAGTTGGGAAAGCTATTCCCTCCCCCATGTGGGATAATGCCTATACGTCTTCCTAATCCCTTGTTGCTGCTTTACTTTTTTATGCTTGAAGCTATGCTTTTTCTGGCATGAGGTCTCTATTTGGCATGGATACTTTATTTTTTTAGTCACTATGGGTTTCCCTTAAAATTCAGAGTAAGACAATAATTGATAGGACTCTTCAATTTTTGGTTGTAGCGATCATTACAAATATAGATTATGGGTATCTTGTTCATTTTGATGCTAGCTATATACTTCTTCCCTTATCTCTTATGCATGCTCTGCCATTGGTCTCTTTTGAGGGTCCCAAGAACATAGGTGTGAGATCAAATCAATTGCCTCTGGGCTAGCACGAGGAATAAGTGTAGCAAGGCTAGTTGGTTGAAATTGTGGGAAGTTGAAATTCCTTCTAGATGCAAGTTGTATGCATTCAGACCAAGCATCATGGTCTACAGTGCCAAGCATGCAATATATTTTGTAGATTTCATCCAATTCACTTTCTCCCAGAAAGAGTGGCTACAACATGAAAAGTTCTTCCATTATCGTCCCAATTTCCCACATATCAATTGCAGTAGTGTATGCTAGAGATTGTAGCAAGACTTCTAGGGCTCGATACCATCTGGTAGAAACATAATCTATGTAAGGTGGATGGGAAAGAACTTCCCTTGCTAGCACAAAATCCATAATTTTTATAATGTCATTTGTTACCAGCAAGTTCTCTGGTTTCAAATCTCGGTGAAAATAGCCATTTCTGTGCATGTAAGCTAACCCTTGAAGCATTTGATAGTAGAAGTTGATTATTTTGGTTTCAGGGAAAGGAGTATTCCTATCTTTCATTATTTGGTATAGATTATACTCCATGTATTCAAATACAAAATAGAGTTCAAAATTTTCCCAAAAAACCTCCTTCAACTTGAATTTTTTTTGGGTGATACAATTTCATAAGGCACTTCACCTCCCCAAAACTTATACAATCACGTTGTCTCTATCTCTCACACCCAATGCATGGGTTCCTTCTAATCATTGGCAGATTTCCTTTTCTATTTGGTGGCTTTCATTTGATGTCATGGCTACTTGTAACTACATCTACCCCTCCATGTGGGCTTTCTCCTTGTTTAGTGCTAGATCTTCATGCTGAGTGGCTTCCTCTAAAATTATGGATGTCCACCTTTGATGCCATAGGCTCCCTTTATGTGGCCTACCTTATTAATGCATGGGGATTTTTTTTTAATAACGACTGCTTCTCTTTTCTATGTGGGCATCTTCTTGTGACTGTAGGTTGTGGTCTTTTTTATATTGCATGGGCTCTCTTTTCAAGGCATGGGAAAATCTCTTTTATTTGATTCCTCCAATTTTCCACGAGTTCCTCTCATTACATGTCTAACTTCTCTCCATTCACACACTACATTCCTTAAACAACCATGCAGAATCGGGAGCTTATTTTGAACTCATCATCTTACTCATTGCACCCCTACCCTTCATAATTGTCATGGTGACTCCCTTAAAATATTGCAATCTCAAGCTTCTACTACCATGGATACTTAGGTGTGGATGAATTTATAACTAAATGAAAATACTCTAGACAAAAATCATTTTGTTCGAGTTGTGAATATCAATCTTCGTTGATGTCATTAGTTACTGAAAAATATTGAGGAGATTACTACATTGATCCCAACTTGAAGAATGAAGATGGTATGAGGCCTGTTGTAGAAAATTTAGTTTGAAGACTATTTATTATGTGTTTTTGGTATGTCTTACGAAGGTTGTCAACCCACATAAATATGCTTCATCATATGTTTTCATCTTGATTATTGGCAAGGAGATTTCTTTTATGAAGCAATGAATCATCTAAAGAATTACCTTCATGTTGTATGTTGTTCTCATGAATTCATATTTGCCAAAAGAAGTGTACTTGAGCATACCATTTTTATATACTAACGTGTTACTAAACATGACAAGATAGCTAAGGATATTTAGCCTTCTTGAAGGATCTTCTGCATATGCCTCTATAAGGCGATAATCAAAAATTTCAACAACCTTGCAAATATCACTTAAAACTATTCCAAATCTGAAATAATCAAGGTGTCACAATAGATTGGTGAAATTAGTCGGGCCCCAAGTGGGTCCAACTAAAAAAAAATTCATTTTCAAACACCTAAACTAGCAAACTGATCCATTCATCACCTCGGACTGATTAAAATAAAGTTCAATCACTAAATCATCAAATAAAACTCACTTTACCACTTATTTTCAACTTGTCAAATTTGCATTAGGAGGTTCTTTGACTGGCCTTAAAAACTGATCCAAACACTTGACTCAACTCTAAAACTGAACATAGTGATTCTCTATTTTGCAAACTTGTACCATGCCAAATCTTGTCTCATGATGAATCCACAGTCAAAAGATATTGACTGTCAAAGTTAACCTTTTAGTACTGCCTACAAGAAAACAAGTCAGAAAACAATAAATTGGGTCTAGATTTGGCTTTGAAAACTAGGCAAACAGACACTTGGGAGGATGAAAACTAGGGCATTGAATCCTTTTCATGAGGATAATATGGATCTACAATTTGAGCTCATGATGATTAACATGACTCAAATGGCAAGCGGTCAAAGTAGGCTACTTGGAATTAGCAGACTGGAAACACTGACAGGAAAACATTTTTTGCAAATGGAATTGACCTGGGAAAGTATGCAAATGGATTCATCATGACCTAAAAACTAACACACTTGGAGTATTTTTAGTGGAAAACACAATGGTACAACCCACTCAATCTAGGAAATCATGGATCTCAAGTTATAACATCACGAACAGGGGTTCCAACAAATCTACAAATGCTGACACTAGCAAAAAGATAAAAATTGCATTTGGAATCGTTTTTGAAAACTAATCAAATGGATTCATCATAAGTTGAAACTTGAAACATAACAATTTTTTGACATCTAAAATGCAACACAAAAAGAAATTTAGCATTTGGTCAATTGGGTCAAAGATATAACTCATCAAATAGGGCTTCCCAGAATTATGTGCAAATTGCTAATGCATGAAAATAGTAATTGACCAACTTTGAGGGATTCAAAACCTAGTCAAACAAACTCAAAATGACTCAAAATCTAAAACATAGGTTCTTAGGTATGGACACTACATATTACCAAAGTGGTAAGTCATGAAACATTTCTAGGTGTGAGAAACTCAATGGCAAACACAGCCTCCTATCACTGTTTGACACTTAGGGGAAAATTGCAGATTTGACAAATGCTCAAAATAGGACTTTACAGAATAGCTTAGAATGGAAATTTATCACTATAGAACAAGTAGATGCACTAAATGAAAGATGATAGGATCATTAAACACCTCTTAGGCCTCAGACTGATAGTCAGGTACATAGGCACTAAAAGCATTTATAAGGCTCAATTTTCTCAACAATGCTCAAAATTTGGGCTACAATTTTGAGTGCCAATAGTGGCTCTATTTGGGGATGCATGCCCCTTGTAGGCATGGAAAGATTTCATATCTCTGGGAGAAGCAGACCGCACACCTGAAACTCTCTCGAATAGCTTTATCAAAAGCAAGGAAACAACTAAAACTACTATGTACACATGATGACCCCGAGCCACCAAACTTTAGAAAAATCATTTACCTCTATTCTATACCTAATTCTCATTCCTTTCCTCATGAGGTCAATTGAAATTACTTCTCCTATTAGTTTCACCAATTAAATCAGCATCTTGAAACTCAACACTTAGTAAAACTGAATATCTGTTCTTACTTCCATAATGCATATAAAAACTTGCTTCATTCTCAATTGTTTTCTCATTATGAAAATATTGATCAGCATGCTCAAACATATCAGACTGAAATTGAAAATCCTCTTCATTTAATAAATCATGCATGCTATCAACTTTGAATATGAATGCATCATATTCAACATGGAGAAAAGAATCACTCATACATTCAAAATGTGAATCCTTATGTATGAGTGGATGATACTCAAATGAACACTTTGACTTGTACTCACACATGTCATCAACATTAGAATCTGAAGCTAATCCACAATCTCCCAATGGTTCTTCACAATCAGCAAATAGATTAATCTTCACATCAGAGAGTTCATCATAAAACTCATTGCAAGGTGCATATTGATTTTCAAAAACAAATTCGTCAAACACCTTGTCACCTATCTGATCAGATACAACATAATCATCAGTTTCACTATCAAACTTAGAAGAAGAAAATTCTGATCTCTTATAGCAATAAGACAAAGTATTATCATCAAACTCATTCTAAACTAAATCTGAATTTTCCATGTGCTTTTCAAACAAAGGATTGATAACTCCATGCAATGACCCTCTTTGAACATTTTGACAAAAAATGGGCTGATCATTATCAGGATTCTCATCATATAGAGCATTAGTATATACTTTAAAACCATTACCCATTTTATCCTCATGGAGACTTTCAACATGTGAAGAAAAATCAGAATCATCACAAGAAAACACACCATCAACTCCATCAATGAAGCATGTAGAATATAAATCAAAGTTACTTTCATTGTCTTCATGCAGGTAATTCAAATGTCTTGTACACAAATCAATATCTATCTTACCAATAGGTGCTAATGCATTGATCTAAGAATCAATTATATACTAATCATCACTGCATTCATTCTCAAGACATTCATCTACACAGTTAGGTAATCCATCCTTATAAAAAAAATTCTTTTTCCTTGTATTGTGTAGACAACTCTTCACAGCTTTCAACATCTAGCTGACTTGTATAACTCTAAACTAGAAATTCACTTTCAGATTTAGAAATAGAACTCATACCTTTACTAACATAAGAATACTCACTCCCATCATTGCTTTCTTCTTCCCAACTTGCATCTAATTCATATGAAGATAAACATACACTATGACTATCCTCTCCTTGTCTTGAGTGATAACTCTCATCATCATCTTCATATGACACCTCTTGATAATATATTGGATCAGCAACTTCATTATCACTTGAAAGATGACTCTTAGATTTATCATACTCACGTTGATATGACTATCTTTCAATTTCAGATTTAATAACATTCTCAACGTGATTCAATCTCTCAATAAGATAATTCATTTATTGCCTATCTTGTTGATCAAGAAAATCCATCTCTACTGCTAAAACATTATCAACATATGAGCTTAGTTCTTCTGACTGTGACTAAAATGAGTGTAACTTACATTCTTCATCCTATGTTATCTCTCCATTATATGTTAGATCAGCAACATTAAGTTCATAATCAGATAGGTAACTTTCAACCTTCTCACTTCCACAAAACTAAGATCTAGGCTCAGCAACTTCAAATTTTGAAACGTTAGTTACATCATCATACATATAGTTATCATAAGAAGAACTTACTACTATAACTAAACCTTGATTCATAAAATCAAGATAATGTTGAACCCTATCAAAGTCTGAGATATATCCTACTCCTGTAGCATCATGAACATATGTGTCTCTATTTGCAATAAATTCACTCTTCTTTACACATATGTTTTGATCTAAACTTTCTACTTGATTAAAACCTATAGTAGGGGTATTGATATGCTTATTTGAAACTGAAGCATCAACACCATGTTCAAATTTTCTTTCATGACCATTATACCGGCAATCATTCATAGCAAAATGACCTCTAATCAATCCATACTTCATATTATTCTCAATATCCCTAGCAGTCACAAAAGCATGATATAACGCCTGTGGTTCTTTATCCCTTAGTAGATAATTCATTTTCTTATCAAATGCATCAAAATACACTACTAAGCACATATGATCATTAGGTCTATAAGTCTCAAGGATCTCATCCAAAAATTTTGCAAATCTGATGTTAAATTGAGGAACAAGTTCATCATTCTCAATGTGAATCTTCAAGAACTTATCATAAGAATCAGATATGCTTACCCTTTCTCCAAATTTCTCCATGAAAGTAGAATGAAACTCACCCCATGCTGAAATAGAACATGCTGGTAGAAAAGAAAACTAGTCTCTAGCATCACCTTCCAAGGTTTGAATGAATAACTTCATGTGCACGTCCTCATGAGCAATTTCATAGTCACCCATCAAATCACTGAATATTTGAATATGATGACTAGCTGAAACAAGATGATTCCCACTGAACTTAGGCAAAAATTTTCTAACATCATTAGGAATGACATTCGGGAAACCATGAATACCATC
Organism: Cupressus sempervirens; assembly: GCA_028749045.1. Classification (NCBI taxonomy): domain Eukaryota; kingdom Viridiplantae; phylum Streptophyta; class Pinopsida; order Cupressales; family Cupressaceae; genus Cupressus; species Cupressus sempervirens. The sequence continues at coordinate 269,465,012 of CM053791.1, read as the reverse complement.
AAAATTTAATGGCATATACCGCCTGGTAGAAATGGATCTAGGAATCTCACTAACTAACTGCATATTAGGTGAAATGAATCCTGACATCCTTTAAAAAATTGAACCTCATTCACACCAATTCTGATTTGTAATTTGCAGCAAATCTACACCCTTCTACCAATGAATCACTTCAAACTATACACTTCACAAACTTAGAAACAACAATTTTAAGTCAATCCAATGAAGTGTATGAATCCTATTACACTATTATCCTCTTCTTAGTGCTAAAATTCACCTGATGGAGAACACTTTTCACAATCAATTTTCATGAAAAGGAAAATACATGAATATGAGAATACTTCAAGATCCAGATGGCTGAAAGTTCTTTGTCTACTTTTTACAATAGTAGACCCAAAGTTTTATCAAATCCTTACTAAAACTTTTGAATCAACACACGAGAAATCTTGCAACCATTAAATGTCTCAACCTTTCCAAATCTGTTCTTCACCTGCAGCAACTAATCACAATTCATGCATAAAATTGCATTGGTACAGAGATTAACTTTCAAGTCACCACTCACATTGAGTGAGACATGAATTGGATTAGGTTTGAATAGAACTACAAACTGATTTGAAACAACAACAGGTAGAAGAAACCCTCTTCATATTTATCTTGAATTTGAAACTTCTAAACAAAGCTAAAACATAACTTCTCCACACCATTAGATCAAAACTACACTTCTCTTTTCAAACAAAAACTTCAACAACAAATCTAGATCTACCCAACAATGTGCTGAAAGCCCTTACCAAAATACACAAAAATTTAAAAGCCACTGGTTGCAAAGATAGAGTTGCCACTCACAATTGTGAGAAAAGGTTTCAAAACACAGATTATTACTGACCTAATTTTGAACTAGAATTTCAGCATAAGATAAACTTGCAAATCATCAAACATTTTGAAAAGAGAACAAGATACTCTCCAAATGTAGATTTTGGACTCTGATTTTTTACAATGACAACTCACAAAATTGAACTAATAGAAAGTATACTCATTTCTCAACACAAATTATAACCAATTCAGAAACTACTGCTGTAAGAGAATAAATCATACTGGGGAACATGAAAATTTAGTAAGGAAATGGACTAAACACATCAACTTCTTGCTGCACAAACTTTCTCCATGTAGTTCCTTCTGTTGTGTTGAATTCCTTTAAATTCTCAAGGTTTGTCTATTATGAATCTCAACACAACTCCCCAGCAAAGTCACCATTTTGTTGGTGTTTGAAATTGCTAGAGGGTTTTCAATTATCCCAATGAGAATATAACACATTTAGGGGTAGCTAACTTCCATTTTCAACATGCCATTTTAGACATCAGGCCAACTATAAGGCTAGACCCTTCTTCTACTTTAGGCTCTACTAAACCTAGGTGGGTAGATCTCAAATTCAATTGATACCGTACTAGTGAAAAAACATATCCTTTAATCTATTAAGTAGATGAGAACCATTATATCTCCTAATAACTCATGAAATAACATCATTCTACAGTAGCTAAATGCAGATCTATGAATCTCAAAAGCTAAGTGAGGGTTAAACATTTAGGTCCTTCAACATGAAAGGGAAAGAATGTTTGATTAATAATGTTGAATTCAACAAACCCTCAAATATGCAACAGTAAATCTTTAATGATCTTGTAGCTAATCAGTGCTTTAACCATTGGGAAAATCCATGAATCACAAACATACATATGAATATTTGAGACATATGTGTATCTTCAGATATACGATCTATCTATTTAACTTGTAAATAAACATCAATACTCAATTTAAATCCCATTCTTACATGATATCCCCATCAGTAAACTTGCAACCCTATTGATTCCCTAAAGCATTTACATAACCTCTTGGGTTATAAGCAACAATGAAATAACATACAACCTTAAGGGATTGCAACTACAACCTAAGCTCTATGTCATAGATTGTAAAACATTGAAAGTTAGCTGATAAAGGGAGAGAGGATTCAACTGAAACTCAACCATCTACTACTCTTTGTATTATTTCCTTAAAATTATATAGCCATATGCATGAAATGAAAAACATGAAACAACCTAACATATCTGAACTATCTATATTAATCTTCTTAATGTTGTTCATAAAAGAGAAAATGCTAAAAGAAATGGTGTCTCAGTATTAGGAATGCATCCAAAACTAGATCCAAAATCTAGTATCATAGTAATGAGCATATTTTCTCCAAAGAATTGGGACCAACTGGTTTCTTAGTGACAAAAACTAGAACCCAACTAATGAGAAAGAAATAGATTAATATAGAGGAAGGTATTCTCAAATTGAATCTACAATTGACATCTGTCCACATGAAATTCCCTTTCTTTGCCATGAAAAAACTCTCTCTAACTTCTCTCTTCAACTAAATATTTGATTTGGTTTCATCATTTCTATAACTAATTTGTAAATATCCTTTTTTGAATGATGAAAACTTGTCGAGTCATCAAAATATCTGAAAACCCATTGAAATGCTTGGAAAATGTTGAGTTTTACTAAGTGAATGTGAGGAAAGTGAACTCCAATTTCATTCTTACCAAGTTTTATTGATCCTCTAACTGGATTTTCAGTTTTTACCCATTCCACTAAGAAAGCCCCAAATTTCACATTTCTGGCTAAAACTCAAACCAGGAAGCACTTGTGCAAAAACAAACTCCATAATTAGAAAATTTGTCTTCTCATGATTCTGGCAATATATAATATTGCTATATTATCCTTCCAGAAATGCCCAAAAATTTAGTTTGAAAAGTGCTATTCTATATGAAACTCTGGCTTGTCTACAACATCTGATTTTAAATTTTGCAAAATTAAAAAAAAATTCTAAGGTCAGAACTTTATATTAAAGTCCTTTCAGAGTTTTAAAAAAATTGCACGGGCATCCATTTTGCATAAAGTAATTTGAAAATTATTTTTCATTTACCTTCACAACTTTCCTTGCCCTTTGAATCCAAGTTTGACTGGCTTGATGACATGTGTCAAGACATGATTGGTTGCCTTGTTGCTTTGTCATCGCTCAGTCACTTCCTAGTCACCCCTACCTCATCATCGCTATTGGGACCTGCTACCACATGTCGTCACCTTAGAAACCCTCACTATGTCACCATGTTATCGCATGAGCAACTTCTCCTTGGCGAGATAGTGAGGACCGTCAAATGTGCTACATGGCACGATCTCCTAAATCTATCTGGATCTTGCCACATCATCTCTTGCTCGCCACCACTTGGCATGATTTGATTTGTTGTCAAATCTACTACGTCACACTGACACGGGACCCACGTACTCATTGGACATTCACCACATTTCTAATTTTTTTGATGACTCACTATGTCACTAGCCAAATTTCCAAGATTTCTCGGCTAGTGAAGTACCGAGGCACCAAATTTTTGAGTTTTCCAGTCACCTTCATTCTGCTAATCTCATCACTTTGTTATGCATACTTTTTCAAAATCTTACCTCTTATTTTTTGACCATGGGCCCACCTATGCAAGGAGTTGCCCTTTAAAAGGCGCTTCTTATAAGATACTATGCATTTGTTTTGAAATTGTATTTAAAAAGTTGGGAAAGCTATTACCTCCCCCATGTGGGATAATGCCTATATATCTTCCTAATTTCTTTCTACTACTTTACTTGTTTATGCTTGTAGTTGTGCTCATTCTAGCATGAGGTCTCTATTTGGTGTGGATACTTTATTTTTGTAGTAACTGTGGGCTTCCTTAAAAATTCAAAGCAAGACAATAATTGACAACACTCTTCAATTTTTGGTTGTAGCGATCATTACAAATAAAGAATATGGGTATCTTGTTCATTTTGATGCTAGCTATATACTTCTACCCCTATCTCTTGTGCATGCTCTACCATTGCTCTCTTCTAAGGGTCCCAAGAACATAGGCATGAGATCAAATCAATTGCCTCTAGGCTAGCACGAGGAATAAGTGTAGCAAGGCTAGTTGGTTGAAACTGTGGGAAGTTGAAATTCCTTCTAGCTACAAGTTGTATGCCTTCAAACCAAGTATCATGGTTTAGAGTGCCAAGCACGCAACATATTTTGTAGATTTCATCCAGTTTACTTTCTCCTAGAAAGAGTCGCTGCAACGTGAAAAGTTCTACCATTATCGCCCCAATTTCCCACATATCAATTGAACTAGTGTACGCTAGAGATTGTAGCAAGACTTCTGGGGCCTGATACCATCTGGTAGAAACATAATCTATGTAAGGTGGATGGGAAAGAACTTCCCTTGCCAGCCCAAAATCTGTAATTTTTATAATGTCATTTGTTATCGACAAGTTCTCTGGTTTCAAATCTTGGTGAAAATAGCCATTCCCATGCATGTAAGCTAACCCTTGAAGAATTTGATAGAAGAAGTTGATTATTTTGGTTTTAGGGAAAGGAGTATCCTCGTCTTTCATTATTTGGTATAGATTATACTCCATGTATTCAAATACAAAATAGAGTTCAAAATTTTCCCGAATAACCTCCTTCTGCTTGAATTTTTTTTGGGTGATACAATTTCATAAGGCACTTCACCTCTCGAAGACTTATACACTCACGTTGTCTCTATCTCCCACACCCAATGTGTGGGTTTCTTCTAATCATTGGTGGATTTCCTTTTTTGTTTCGCAGCTTTCATTTGATGATGTGGCTACTTGTAACTACATCTACCCCTCCATGTGGGTTTTCTCCTTGTTTAGAACTGGATCTCCATGCTGGGAAACTTCCTCTAAAATTGTGGATGGCCCCCTTTGATGCCATAGGCTTCGTTGATGTGTCATGCCTTATTAACATGTGGGGATTTGTTTTTAATGCTGGTTGCTTCTCTTTGCTATGTGGGCATCTTCTTGTGACTGTAGGTTGTGGTCTTTTTAATATTGTATGGGCTTCATTTTCAAGGCATGGGAAGAGCTCTTTTATTTGATTCCTCCCCCAATTTTACATGAGTTCCTCTCATTACACAACTAACTTCTCTCCATTCACACATTGCATTCCTTCAACAACCATGCAGAAGGCATCTGCTCTGGTCTTATGAATGCGTGGGAGCTCATTTTGAACTCATCATCTTACTCATTGCACCCCTACCCTTCATAATTGTCATGGTGACTCCCTTAAAATATTGCAATCTCAAGCTTCTACTACCATGGATACTTAGGTGTGGATGAATTTATAACTAAATGAAAATACTCTAGACAAAAATCATTTTGTTCGAGTTGTGAATATCAATCTTCGTTGATGTCATTAGTTACTGAAAAATATTGAGGAGATTACTACATTGATCCCAACTTGAAGAATGAAGATGGTATGAGGCCTGTTGTAGAAAATTTAGTTTGAAGACTATTTATTATGTGTTTGTGGTATGTCTTAAGAAGGTTGTCAACCCATAAAAATATGCTTTGTCATATGTTTTCATCTTGATTATTGCCAAGGGGATTTCTTTTATGAAATGATGAATCATCTGAAGTACTGCCTTCATGTCATATGTTGTTCTCATGAATTCATATTTTCTAGAAGGAGTGTACTCGAGCATACCATTTTTATATACTAACATGTTACTAAACATGACAAGAAAGCTGAAGATATTTAGCCTTCTTGAAGGATCCTCTACATATGCCTCTATAAGGCAATAGTCACAAATTTCAACAACCTTGCAAATATCACTTAAAACTATTCCAAATCTGAAATAATCTAGGTGTGACAATAGCTTGGTGAAATTAGTCGAGCCCCAAGTGGGTCTGACTAAATTTTTTATTTTGTTTTTGAACACTTGAACTAGAAAACTGATCCATTCATCACCTCGGACTGATTAAAATCAAGTTTAATCACTAAATTATCAAATAAAACTCACTTTACAACTTATTTGCAACTTGTCAAAATTTACGTCAGGAGGTCCTTTAAGTAGCCTTAAAAACTGATCCAAACACATGACTGAGCTCTGAAACTGAACATAGTGATTTTCTATTCTACAAACTTGCACCATGTCAAATCTCATCTCATGAAGAATTTGTAGTCAAAAGATATTGACTATCAAAGTTGACCTTTGAGAACTACCTGCATGAAAAGAAGTCAAAAAATAATAAATTGGGTCTGGATTTGGCTTTGAAAACTAGGCAAATAGACACTTAGGAGGACAAAAACTGGGGCATTGAATCTTTTTAATGAGGTGAATATGGATCTACAATTTGAGTTCATGAAGAATAATAAGGTGCAAATGGCGAGTAGTCAAAGTAGACTAATTGGAATTAGCAGACTGGAAACACTGACAGGAAACATTTTTTTGGAATGGAATTAACCTGGGAAAGTATGCAAATGAATTCGTCATGACCTAAAAAATGACATACTTGGAGTATTTTCAGTGGAAAACATGATGGTACAATCCATTTGATCTAGGCAATCATGAATCTCAAGTTATAACATCACGAACAAGGGTTCCAATAAATCTGCAAATGTTGACACCAGTAAAAAGATAAAAATTGTGTTTGGCATCGTGTTTGAAAACTAATCAAACAGATTCTTCATAAGCTAAAACTTGAAACATAACAAGTTTCTGATATCTACAATGCAACACAAAAGGAAATTTAGCATTTTGGTCAACTAGGTCAAAGATATAACTCTTCAAACAGGGCTTCCCAAAATTATGTGCAAATTGCAAATGCATGAAAATAGTAACTAACCAACTTTGAGGGATTCAAAACCTAGTCAAACTAAATTGGAACAACTCAAAATCTTAAACATAGGGTCTCAGGTATGGACACTAGACATTCCCAAAGTGGTAATTCATGAAATATTTCTGGGTGTGAGATACTCAATGGCAAACATAGCGTCCTGTCACTGTTTGACACTTGGGGGAAAAATGTAGATTTGACAAATGCTCAAAATAAGACTTTACAAAATAGCTCAGAATGGAAATTTATCAATATAGAACAAGTAGACACACTAAATGAAAGATGCTAGGAGCATTAAACACCTCTTAGGCCTCAGATTGACAATCAAGTACATAGGCACTAAAAGGATTTATAGGGCTTAATTTTCTCAATAATGCTCAAAATTCAGGCTACAATTTTTAGCACCAACAGAAAGGACAAAAACAAGTGTAAGTGTAATCAAAGCAACTAGAGGAGACATTGAAGAGAAAATAGTTGTAAGCAAGGTACTTAGAACTCTTTTTCCTATTTATGTAATTAGAGTATTTTCTATTCATGAAATGAGATGTGATCCAACTAATAAAATATCTTTAGATGCTCTAGTTGGAAGATTGATAGCCTTTGAGTTAGATAATTTTGATAACCATGTTCCTAGTTCAAAGGTTATAGAATCTACTTGTAAAGCTAAACTCTCACTCAAAGAAAAAGGTAAGAAATCAAAATCCAGTCAATCAAGAAGTGAAGAAAAAGGAACATAAGAAGAAAGTTCAGATAGTGATCTTGAATTTTTTGAACCCCTACTTGCAAGGAAGTATTCCAAAGGTACTAGAAAGTATAAGGGTAAATTTCCTCTGATCTTCTTTTCCTATGAAGAAGTTGGTTACATTGCTACTAGGTGTCCAAATAAGGAAATCAAAGATGAAAAGAAAATAAATAAGCACAAAGGCAAGAAGGATTCCAAAAACTACAAGAACTACAAGGAAAAAGATAAGAAGTCTTGTTTTATAGCTAAAGATTCTAATAATAGTGAAGATGAAATGGTATATATTACTATGAAAGATGAATTTGATGATGAAGGAGGTAAGATGGCACTTATCTCTCATGTTAGAAAAAAAATGATATATGGATTATTAATAGTGGTTTTTAACATCATATAACTGGAGACAAAATAGAATTTGAGCGCATGGAATATTATGATGGAGGTAGTGTGAGATTTGGAAACAATGAACTTTGTAACATAAAAGGAAAAGGATGCATTTCATTAACTAAAGAACTTGTATGTGACAATTCTTATTGGGTTGAAGGACTAATTCATAATCTACTGAGTGAGGCACAATAGAATAACATTGGATTCAAGGTAGAATTCATTAATGGATAGGTCAAACTACTGAATGGAAAAGGAAATTTGGTTGGATCTAGCAAGCAAACAAAAGGTAATCTATTTTATCTTGATGTTCGTGATTGTTCATGTTTTACTGCTCAAGTAGAGAAAAGTTGGTTATGGCACAAAAGGCTATGTCATGTAAACTTTGATAACCTAATTAAGATAAGAAAACATAAAATGGTAAGAGGTATTCCTAGTTTGAAGAAACCTGACATGGGTCTATGCAAGAATTGCCAAATTGGTAAGATGGGAAAGACTAGTTTCAAAAGAAAAAATTATTAGTTAGAAGAAGTCTTGGAAATTGTTCATATAGACTTGTGTGGACCTATTGGAATAGAAAGCTATAGTGGAGAAATTTTTTTCATTCTTTTTGTTGATGAGTATTCTAGAATGATGATATTAATGTAGCTAAAAGAAAAATTAGAAGCCTTTCAAAAATTCAAGTGGCATCTGGCAAGAGTAGAAAAGGAAACTAGAAAGAGGTTGAAGTCATATCCAATAAATTCAATAATTTCCACATTGAAAGAAGTATCAAAGACGAGTATCAACCCCTGGTACACCATAGGAGAATGGTATAGATGAAAGAAGAAATAGATCTATCATGGATTGTGCAAGAACCCTAATGATTGAGAATAAGGTTTCTCTCAAATACTGAAAGGAAGAAATCAACACTGTAGTTCATACCTTGAACAGAGTATAGTTGAAGAAAGATTCAAACAAAACTCCTTATCATCCATGGTATGGCTGCAAACCTAATGTAAGTTACTTGGAAGTATTTGGTAGCAAATGTTATATCTTAAAAGAATCCAGAAAAGGAAAATTTGATGTAAAAGGTGATGAAAGAATATTTCTAAGATATTCCTATAGAAGTAAAGCATACAAATGTTTGAACTTGTCTACTCATAAAATTATAGAAAGTGTACATAGTGAAGAAGAAAGCAACAAGAAACCAAAATATTACAAAAGATTTGTTTACTTTGAACCTGATACCCTACCAAATCTATCTAAAAGAAAGGAAGCTTCATCTCTTGAGTCCCAAAAATCTCCACTAGTTACTAAGTTGCAGACAATGCAACCTGAGTTATAGTCTAAAGGATTCGAGTCACAATCAGAAACTACTGAGCTAGTTCAAATTGAGCTTGATGGACCCAAGTCATAGATGGAAGGACCCGAGCTTGAAAATGAAATTCAAGATTAAGATAGATGAACTCATTCAAAGCCCAAAGAGTCTATGTTAGAAGGCATCATGCACTTGATCAGATCATTGGAAACAAATTTGATGGAACAATAACAAGAAGAAAATTAAAAGGTACATGTTTACATGCTAAATTTGAACCTAGAAATGTTAAAGATGCTCTAGATAATGAAAGTTGGATTGAAGCAATGAATGAAGAGATACAATATATAGAAAAGAATAAAACTTGGACTCTTGTTCCTAGACCCAAGGATAAAAATGTAATTATGACAAAGTGAGTATTCAAAAATAAGTTGAATGAAGATGGAAAGGTTTCAAGAAACAAAGCAAGATTGGTGTGCAAAGGCTATTCTCATGAAGGTATTGATTATGGTGAGACTTTTGTTGTTGTGGCAAGACTAGAAGGTCTTAGAACCTTACTAGCATATGCAACACATAGAGGATTTAATGTATATAAAATGGATGTCAAATCTGGAATTCTTGATGAAGAAGTTTGCATTGAACAACCAGAAGGTTTTGTAGATCTTAGCAAAAGAGACATGGTTTGCAAGTTACACAAAGCATTATATGCTCTCAAGCAAGCTCCTAGAGCTTGGTATGAAAGACTTCATAATTACTTGGTACAAATTGGCTTTCAAAGGACAAATGATAATAGTAGTCTGTATTTCAAGGAAGGACTAGACAAGAAGATTATGTTGGTAGAAATATTTGTTGATGATACTCTATTTATAGAAAATAATGAATTTTGCAAAGTATTTTTAGAGGAAATGAATAAAGAACTTGTGATGTCTATGTTTGGTGAGATAAAATTCTTTGTTGGATTGTAGATATAGTAGAACAAAAATGGTATTTGCATCACTCAATCTAAGTACATCAAGGAAATAATGAAAAAAAAATTGGAATGGAAGATTCAAGACTAGTTGGAACCCCTATGTCTACTAGATATAAGCTCTCCAAAAATGTTGATTTCAAAGAAGTAGATCAGATCACATATAGATCAATGATTGGAAAATTTTAGTATGTAGTACACATAAGGCTTGATATTGCTTTAGCACTTGGAATAGTGGCAACATTCTCAGCAAATCCTAAGGAAAATCATATGATGGAAATCAAAAGAATCATGAGATATCTGAAAGGTCCTAAGGACTATGGTTTATGGTATAAACTTGGAGGCAATTTGGACTTGAAAGTATTTCTTGATGTTGATTGGGTAGGAAGTATTGATGATAGAAAAAGCACTAGTGGTGGAGCATTTTTTCTTGGTAAAAGACTAGTGTCTTGAACAAGCAAGAAGCAAAATTGTACATCTCAATCCAGGATAGAGAAAAAATATGTGGCATCAACAGTTAATTGTTCTAGCATTGTTTAGTTCAAACAATTTTTGGAAGGAATAAAGATAGAGATCAAGGATCCAACACTCATATACTATGATAACACTACTGCGATCAACATATCAAGGCATCTAGTGATGCATACCAAAACAAAGCATATTGCAATAAAATATCACTTCTTAAGAGAATTGGTGCAAGAAAAAGAAGTTAGATTAGAACATGTTAATATAAAGGAACAAATTGTAGACATTGTTGGTGCTCAAAATTGAAGGTCCAATTTTGAGCACTGTTGAGAAAATCAAGCCCTTTAAATTCTTTTTGATGCCTATGTACCCAGTTGTACCTTTGAGCCCCATAAGGTGTTTAATATTTCTAACACCTTCCATTCAGCATTTCTACATGTTCCATGATGATAAATTAACATTCTGAGCCTTTTCATGAAGTCCTTTTTTAAGCAAATGTCAAATCTGCATTTTTACTTAAGTGTCAAACAATGATAGGAGGCTATGTTTGTCATTGAATATCTTGCACCCATAAATTTTTCATGACTTGCCACTTTGGGAATGTTTAGTATCCATACCAGAGAGCCTATGTTTCAGATTTTGAGTCATTTTGAATCCATTTGTCATGCCTAGAATATAAGGCAAAAATACACTGACAATATATATATATATATATATATATATATATATATATATATATATATATATATATATATATATTTGAATTTTTAAAAGTGATAGTTGGATTACATGTAATATATGAGTATTCGAATAGAATTACTTAACTGCCTCACACTTATGTATAATTACAAAATTTAAGTACAAATCAAATGCGAATTTTCTTAACATATTTTAATCTTAAATTGCATAAATTGATATATATCACTATGTTATCTAATTAACTTTAATCAAACGAATAAGATTACCAACATATGAATACCGTAGGAAGAGTGAAACATCATCATTTTTATCTATTTTCAAATAAACATATGTAAAGAACTGAAATGCTAAAAGGCTCAATGCAAGAATGTTACTCAATCCTTTCTCTTCTATTAATCAATCTAGTTCAAGGCTTCATCAAGAAAAAAATCAGTAAGAAAACCTAACATCTTTGCCAACTACATCAAATTTTAAATACATTTTTAGATAATGTTACAATTTAACTGAATTCTCTTCTAGGTCTTTCACAAGAGAACTTCTCCAATATGTTCAATACACCAAGGGAACCATGGGAGAGACAAGAACCAACATGGAAGTAAAACAACATAATATGAAGAGAAATTCAAGTATGCATCCCCAACCCAGTTTTACACAATAGGTCTAATCATAGAACCTGACTAGGGGGGAGGTGGATTTTCCCAATGGGAGAAGTCAATCACCATACCATAACGTAGCCCTTTCAGAGCTAAAACTTTAAGAACTTCCATTCTTCTACAAGGCCCTCTTGAGGCTATTTTCACAAGGATTTTCATTCCTTTCCATATTCAAGAATTCACAATATCAAACAAGGTATGTGATGACAAGTAGGGGCCCATAAACCCTACCCTCTTTCTCTCCTCTCACCATGAGAGGAGACTCTACACCATTTAGGTCCAACTAAGGCCCTTCTCCCATACATGGCCACTTCTTCCCTATCCAAGGGTGACTAATGCCAAAAGAATCCCCATGAAATCCCCTCAAAGAAAAAAACCTCAAGACAAGCATAAGAATACATCAAGAACAAGATAAAATCCCCTCCAAATCAAACCCAACACACAAGCAAGAAATACAAAGAACAACTCAATGCATTATGCATGATTCAAGCATGAACAACATGAAGAACAAATCCAAAAAGAGTGAAGAACTCCTACCTTCACAAAATGTAATGCTAAAATGGTAAGTTGAGAAGAGCTTTTCCATTTCCTTCCTTCAATCTTCAAACTTTCTCTAAAACTAGAGATTGGTTAATACCCCCAAAACTACTCCAAAATGCCTCTAAGTATGATCCCTAACTCAACTATATTTCAAGTAACTCTAGATGGAGTCCGAGTCACCAACTCATGTAGGATACAATCAATTTTTGCAATCAATCAAAAGTAAGGTTTTTGAGTGACCCTAAAAGTCAAACAAGGAGGCTAAGGGGGTGGAAAGTACTCCCCACCCATACCCTTACCCCTAGGGCACTTAAATTTAATATTTTTAAGTCCTAAAGAATTAATAGGAAACAAACAAAGGCTAGGAGAATTTTAAGACTATATAACAACCTTCAAAGAAAAACAATGCAATTTAGCACAAATAACAAGGGGTTCAATTCATCTTCCCATTAGGTTTCTTGGTTAAATATCTTGCACACTAATTGCATACATTAGTAGTTCAAGAAATCACATGCATATATGTAAATTACGTATCAAGAAGATCGTGTAAATTTAAAACATCCATCTTTCTAATAATCAATTGTTTATCTCATTCTACTCATATTTAATCATCTAAATCACATAATCCATATAACATAAATTATTCATTAATTCAGTTTGAAGTACGAGAATAATTACCGTTAGGCATGCATACACCTAATCATCATAACAACACCGATTAAAGAATACTGAACTATTTGAAGCATAAAACTTAATCATCGAGGTATCAAATCAACACCCTCATCTTTAGGTGAAAATGCTTCATATCATCATTAGTGAAATTTTAATGTTTTAACAACCAAGATAATGTAGTAGTCCTTGAATCACTTAGTATTAAAACATGGATATATCAACTACTTCTAAATTTCATTAGGACATTCACAATATAAGTATTACTTCAAATCCATTTCAATTTTCCTATAATAGTTTTAATAGTGAATTCATATTTTATAATTACATATGAGGAGGGTCCTTAAACCATTTGACTAGGTTTTGATTCCCTCAAAGTTGGTAGTTAACTATTTTTATGCTGATGCACATTGCACATAATTCTAAGAGGTCCTATTTGACGAGTTATAATTTTGACCCAGTTGAGCCAATTGAGAAAATTCCTATTGTGTTGCATTTTAGAGGTCAAATTCTTGTTATGTTTCAAGTCTTAGCTCATGACGAATCCATTTAATTAGTTTTAAACGTGATTCCAAATGGAATTTCTATCTTTTTACTAATGTCATAAAGTGTAGATTGATCAGTACCCCTGTTCATGGCATTATAACTTGAAATCCATGATTTTCTAGATCAAATGGATTATACCACTATGTTTTTCTCTAAAAATACTCTAAGTATGCTAGTTTTCAAGTCATGAAAAATCCATTTGCACACTTTTCCAAGTCAATTCCATTTCCAAAAATCGTTTTTCCTACCATTGTTTCAATCTACAAATTCTAAGTAGCCTACTTTGACCGCTCACCAAATGCATCCTATTATTTTTCATTAGCACAAATCATAGATTTACATTGTCCTCATGATAGAGAACCAATGCCCCAATTTTCATTTTCCCAAGTGCCAGTTTACCCAGTTTTTGAAGCCGATTCTGTACAAGATTTAGTGTTTTCTTACATGTTTTCTTGCAGGTAGTTCTGAGAGGTCAACTTTGAAAACAAATATCTTTTGACCTCAAATTTTGTCATGAGAAAAGATTCAACATGGTGCAAGAATGTGGAACAAAGAGTTAGTGTCCTAGTTTTTAGGGCTTGATCAGGTGATTTGGTCAGTTTTTTAAGGCCAGTTGATGGAACTTTTGACACAAATTTGACAGTTTGTAGATAATGGTGAAATGAGTTTTAAATGGTTAATCAATGCTCAAATTTGAGTTTAATTAGTATCAGATTGATCAATAGGTTGCTTTGCAATGTCAGTCACCTGAAAAAAAAAACTTTTTAGTCGGGCCACCATTGACCTGATTCATATGATCAAGATATGACTTTATCAACATTATTACATTGTAAGGGTGACTTAGTCTTAATGGGGTCCCCATTTTAAAAAAAAGGGATATTCAAGCCCATGGAAGGATGAAAAACCTAAGCAACATTAGTGTGACCATGTTTTTGATGGTTAATGTCCAAATAAAGCAATTTAGTTCATAAGGAACAGAATTTGCTTAAAGGATATGTTTAAGTGTGTTTGTCTTCCCTGCCCTTTGAAACTAGATTATTCTATGTTGTCACTCTAACTACTGTAGTAGGCATATTTGTAGAAATGTATTGGTAATAGGTATTTCCATATAGTCTATTACTATATCAAAGAATGCATAAAAAAAGGGAGACATGGTAGGGGATTTTATAAGGTAAGCCACAAGCTTAACAAAGGTAGCCCATACAATGAAGGAGTAGGTCAAAGACGCCACATTAAGCATGGAGGAACCCCATGACCTTGAAGAAGGTGGGAAGAACATGCAAGCCAGACACATAAAAATGTGTCATGGTTTTAAATAAGGCAGCTCACAGTATCAAAGAAAAGGCTCTGCATTTGAAGAGGTAGGGAAAGTTAGAATTCATAGAAGACTACACTCATCAATAAAAAGCCACCCATACAATTGAAAGATGCTATTCTCACCATTATGAAAGGGTAGAGACCTAGAAATTGGTAGGATTCAACATCATTGGGAAGTAAAAGAGTCCTCTTACAACATGAAAAAGAAAAGACTTAATGCTAAGAAAGCTGCATTAAAAAGATAGAGGTCTACACTAACAATGGATTCACCAAACATGAGAAGGAAATGGGAGATCTAAGGAAGCTCATAGCAATTAGAAAGGGGTAGGAGCCATGGTTTGAGCAGCTATGAAGCAACAAAGGAAGTCACCTATATTATCAAACTGCTAGTCAAAAGGTAGGAACTTGTAGCATAAAAAGGAGTAACAAAAAACCTCCATGCTGATGTTAAGGGGAAAGAGCCCACACATTGATAGAGAAGAGCTCACACTAATTCAAAGCATAGAAGACATGGCAATTAAAATGGAAATAAAAAAGCTACAGGCACAGTTAAAAGCAACACACATGCATGCTAAGAACTGACCCCATGTGTTGAAAAAGGAGGGCAACACATTGTGTGCAGGCATAGAAGAAGACTCTAGTGGCATTGACAAAGCTAGGTGTCTAGCATGAAAGACCAGCATTGAAGGAATTTTTTGCCATGTAGCAAATATAAAGGAGTTCCAAGTCAATGTTATGTCTAGAGATAAATCCCACATTCACTGTGGGAGTAATTTTAAAACCTTTAAATACATTCCTCTACACACAATAACATGTCTCAAGAACTCATGGATTTTGGAAGTTGTGGAGCACACGTGAGGACCCCAACAACATGCACGTGGAGGATAGGTGGCAAGTTTCCAAGGTGTATTTTTGAACAAACATATAGATGTGATGATGTGGCAATTTTGGGAGCCAATGCATGAGATTTTCCCATGTGTCACATCGTGTGGACAATGCAAGCTCGCAAGACAGAGCTGCTTGAAAGTTAAATAGTGTAGGCATGCAAAAAGATGCCATGTGACACTGTTCTTGGTTGGAAATGAGTAGGCACCCAAGGTTCAAATCAACATTGATGCATCAAGATCGTGACATGTGTCATGATCCAACGGACGAGGCATGCTCGCTTCTTGAAGATGCATGTCAGTTAAAAAATGCAAGAGTGTGGGAAGGGAACACATGACACCTGGTTTGGCAAATGGTGATGTGGTAGTGATGTGCGAGTTGATTGGATAGGGATCAACTAATCACAAAGTGCCACATGGCACCTAGTCAAACTTGGTTTGACCTAAGGGGCAATATGAGGGCAAAAATATAAAATATTTTTAAATGCCAAATTTAAAATGTTTTTCAAACTAGGTGCACTTTTAGATTTTATATTTAAAAGGGCATTTCCCTAAAGTTTTAGCTTTAGGACTTTTTAAATTTTTTGAGATTTTAAACTTCAAAGAGTGACAGACTTGAACCTTATACCAAAGGGGCATTTTTCAAACTAACTTTCTAGGCATTTTTGGTAGGCTAAATATGTGATATTATATATTGCCGGAATCAAGAGAATCTAAATTTTTCAATTATGTAGTTAGTTTCTACACAAGAAGCAATTTGTTTGAGCTATAAGAGATTTTCTATCAAGTTTCCAATTTCCAACTATATTCAGGTATCAAAATTTAGAATTGATTTCTAACATGGAGATGACCTGAATGTGGCTAAAAGACAGTGAAAATATAGTTGGGGTTGAGTTTAACCACTTTCAATTTAGTAAAAACTCAAATTTCACCAGTATTTTATGAGGCAGATCAGATTTTGATGACTCAAAATGTTTTCATCATTTAGAATGAGATATTTTCAAATCAGTAACAAAAGATTGATGAAAATTAAATGAGACTAGATGGGTAGAAAGAAGAGAGACATTAGATATGTTTTGCACTGGTACCATATTAATTGGATTTGAGGTTCACCTGCCTAGGTTTTGTAGGGTCTGAAGTAGAAGAAGGGTCATGCCTTATAGTTGGCCCAGTGTCTGAAAGGATATGTTGAAAGTGGGAGTTAGCTACCCCTAGATATGTTTTGTTCTCATCGGGGTAATTGAGAACCTACAACATTTTCAAACACCAATAGACATATTAACCAAGCCATTACCTAGGGATGCATTTTTGTATCTAAGAGGTAAGAAAGGGGTCATTTCCCTATCTGAAGTTCACTAAATGAAGCTTAGTGATGCATCAACTAGAACTTGTTGAAGGTCAATCAGTTGGTGTAGAATTAGCAAGGGCATATTGCAGATGAATCAATAGTTAAGGTACATTGGTATTAATAGAATTGTTATCTTTTGCACATGTTGTCAAAGAGGGAGAAGTTTACTATCATATCTTTGAGAAATTTTTGGAACTAGAATAAAGTAAGGAACTAAAGAGGGGGAAGTTTTCCAAAGAAGAAGTTTGTTGAAAGAGGGATAAAGTTCTAAATAAACTTGGCAGAGTTGTTGGAGATAGAGAAAGAATCCAGTAAAAGAAAGAGTTCATACTAACAAAGGGATTTCTCAAAGAACCAATCCAATATTTCATTGGTCTATGACATGTTATGTTGCCATCAATGCCAAAGAGGGAGATTGTTGGATACAATTGATTAATTGTGTGTTGTCTTTGATGTTAAACAAATTTCATATCATTATTAGTCAGTATATGTCAATCTCACTTAGGTAGTAAAGATAGTTTTTTTTGTCTACCTAGCATTCCTATGATTGCCTACTCTAGAACATAGTGTCTACCAAATTCACTTGGGCATCAAAAGAAAGTATGCAGAAAGTGAGTGTTAACTAAGCTCACTCATTTAATGAAGGAAAGTTGGATGTAACTAGTGCTAACTAAACTCACTTGCTTACCAAAGGATTTTTGTGAGTTTGTCGTGTTAACTATTCTTCTATTGGTTAATAAAGGAAATCATTTCTGAGTTAGTTTCTACCAAGTTGAGTTGGCTAACAAAGGATTTTTTTTTTTTGACATATTAAGGTTAATTGATTTATCTATTAATTCTAGTCAACTGAGGTGATGAATATTAATTATTCTAAGTTGTATTTGAGCTGACTTGACAAAGTGGAAGATATAAGTATAAGGTCAAGTTTTTGATTTCAACGTATGAGGTGGATGTAATGCATGAAGATGTTATTGAATATTTAATGATGAGAAGAGGAAGCAAATTTAAAGGATAAGTAGAATATCCTTGTGAAGTAGAAAAGCTATATTCAGTCAAGATGGATCAAGTACAAGCTAGAATAGAGATTTGTAATTAGAAATTTAGTTGCATTCAAATCAAGTCATCTCATTTTTACTCTCTGATCATTGTAGAAGTGATCTAAATCTCTTAATAGAGTTGGCTTAATAACTATTTGCAAATCCTCTAACCAGGTGGAAGTTCTATTGAATTGTCTAAAGACCTCTAACAAGGCCACTCCTAATTAGTGAAGATTTAATGATGAGAAGAGGAAGCAAATTTAAAGGATAAGTAGAATATCCTTGTGAAGTAGAAAAGCTATATTCAGTCAAGATGGATCAAGTACAAGCTAGAATAGAGATCTGCAATTAAAAATTTATTTGCATTCAAATCAAGTCATCTCATTTTTACTCTATGATCATTATAGCAGTGATCTAAATCTCCTAACAAAGTTGGTGTAATAACTATTTGCAAATCCTCTAACTAGGTGGAAGTTCTATTGTATTGTCTAAAGACCTCTAACAAGGTCACTCCTAATAGGGTGATTAAATCCTTTAACAAGGTCACACCTAAGAGTGTGTTTTTTAACCTTTAATAGGTTTGGCTCCTAACAAGGCTCACTTCAAAAGAGTGAAAATAGTAACTAGTTGCAATTGGTAGATTTTCCCAAATTGGGGGTTTCCATATTAAATCTTGGCATCAAATGTGTTCAAGATATTTTCTTTTATGTGTTTGAAACTAAGTTAAAGTAGTGGTAATCACATATAACATCTAAATTTTATATGTCAAGCATTTATCAAGTTACAACATTCTGTATGTGTTTACTGAGCTTCAACAATATTCAATTTTTAGTTTGTATTTTGTACTGACATCTAAGGGATCTGGGATTTATTTTAGTAGTAATTGATTCACCCCTCCCCTTTTAGTTACTCCTCTTATATTTCTAACAAGGTCATAAGATACTGGAAATTATCATCCAGGTTGTATGAAAGTATCACCTAGGTGTGTGAGAAATCCTACTCAGATGATCAATGGAAACTTTTTGGCTTGACCAAAAGGTTTTGAGAGGTGTTTGGCATACCCATTATGGATTTCTTGAGCCCTAGAGTTTGAACTTTTGAATTTAGAATGTTTTGGATTCAAATGTAATTTGTGATTTCTGTAGTTTGTCATTTTTGGTTAGTAGTGGCATTTGGAGATCCATTGGTGTTTGGATTTTTTTTACTCTTCTATTATGACCTTTGTGATCCTTGCATGTTGATTTTCATGTGCATACATAATTTTAATGTGTGTGTGTGTGTGTGTGTGTGCTTTTATTTATCCTTGTTCCAAGAATCTTTGAGTGGGGCATTACATCTAGTATTAGAGCCCATATTGCAACATTGGTATCTCTGTGTTATGCTTCCACTATGTTACTATTTTTAGTGTATGTTGTTATTTTGATATCTCATTTTAGTTCATGCTTGTGACTCTATTAGTGTGACAAATAGTTGAGACCTTATCTTTTTACTTCCATAGTGATGCCTCTTGCACAGAGACCTAGTGGTCAGGGTAGCAACTAACAAAATAATCTTATAGAAGAAAACCAACAGGAAGAATGTTAGTTGTGTTGTGAAGTGCAGGTTAACAATAATTAGGGTGGTATTGGTGCACTAATGCCTTTGCCTCACGAGATCATAGCTAAGTTGGGACCTCATGTAGAGGAAAACCAACATGACTATGGGAAAGAAGAGGGATCTCATCATGGAGATTCCAATAGGTTAGATCATAGGGAAGAAGAGGAACATGGATGTGAGATTGAATGCTCACATACACCACTTGGCACTAGAGGGCACTAATGGAAAGGCCATGGTTAGGATGATGATGACTTCACCTAGATGGAGATGATGTAGGAACTTCAAAGGTCTAAACCACGATTGTTTGATGGCCAAGGGATAGGACTCAAGGCTAAGACCTGGTTGCTAGATATGGGGTGTTGTCTTTACTTATTACCATATGAAACCAACATGAAGGTCTATTGTGCTATCACACAATTGAGAGATCATGGATCTATTTGGTGTGATATGGATAGCAAAAGGCTCTGTATTGATGTGGAAAATCTCACTTGGGATATCTTTAAGGAGAGGTAGAGAGAAATCTCTTTCTTCACAGTACCATGAGGACCATATAGATGAATTTCATCATCTCAAGTAGAGGAGTATTTTGGTGGATCAGTCTAAGAAGTGTTGCATGCTAGGATTGTCATAATACCAAAATATTTACTTGTCGATGCCTAATACAACCACTAGACATATAGAATAGGGGAGGAAGTTAAGCCATGTCACAAATACTAAAGGGGAACATTGGTAGTTAGTACAACAATCACCCTATCAATGTTACCTGAGGAGATTCAAACCTATGACCAAGCTCTAATACCACTTGTTACAAGCTAGGATTGTCATGGCACCAAAAGATTGACTTATCAATGCCTGATACAACTACTAGACTTATGGAACATGTGAGGTAGTAAAGCCATGTCATGAATCTTGAAGGGGAACATTACTAGTTAGTCCAACAAGAAGTGGTTTCTTGGGTTGAGGCAGATTTGATTACCATCACAATGAAGTACTCCTCACACAACATTTTGTTAGGGGCCTTAGGGACTATCATTGGGGATGTTCCTATTCACTAGCCAAGGACACTTGCACTTGTCATGGAGAAGGAAAGGATTATTGAGAGCAATGTAACTAGAGGGTTTAGTGGTAAATTAGCTTCAAAAAACCATAGTGCATAAACCTCAGGGTAGGATGCATAGTTTACTCAGTCTTTAGGAAAGGGTCAAACCTAGTCAGCACCCTCTTAGGGTGGATTTTTTTGCAAGAATCATAAGGGGTTTTGGTGAAAGGGTGGACAAAGTTCAAGTTCCTCAAGGAGGAAAGGAGATGACCAAATTTGTAGAAATAAGTCTCAACAAGATCACCCTCTTTAGAGTAGTGAGCAAAATTCTAGCAAGGGAAGTGCACAATATTTTAGTGCTACTTAGGGTGGTCATGGACCTATTTCCAACTTTGCCAAAGAATGCTATTCTTGTGGCTAGCTCGGCCATAAAGAAATGAAATGCCCTTGAATACCTTCTTCAAGACCTAGTAGAGATGCAACTAGATCAAAGCCTATAGTGGGAGATGTAGGTAGAAGCTATCGATTCTTTATGGTGGTACCATAGTCAAGGCTATAGGTGCATTTCATGGTGTTTCCTCTTCAATGTTATTTGACTCAAAGGCTTTAGATTCTTTTATTTTACCAACTCTCTCTTAGCAATGTGGGCTAGTGGCAACACATTAGGTCAATAGGTGGCAAGTTGAATTAGCCAAAAGATCCAAAGTGGTTATAGACTCCTTGGTCAATGGTTATAGATTAAACATGGGTACCTTCACCACCATAGTGAATCTTTGCATCATACATGTAGGATCGTATGACATTGTGTTGGGCATTGATTGATTAGCCACCCATTAAGAAAATATAGATTTCTAGTGTAAGTTAGTACAATGTGTGGATGCATAGGTGGGGAGGTGGAGCTCTTAGGGGTCCAGAGACTAGTCTCACTTCAAATAATTTCAGCTAATTAGCTAAAGCAGAGTGTGTGGAATGGATGTTAGATGTTTATAGTTTCTATCAACAATCTTGAGGAGGTTGAGAGTCGAACAGTGATACTTGATGATCACCACCTCCTTTGAAAATATGTAGACATGTTTCATAATGAGGTACTAGGCATGCCACTGCATTATGACATTGATTTTTAGATTGATCTCATACCAGGAGCAAAGCCAATTTCATAAGCTCCCTATCGCATGACTACTCAAAAGTTGAGTGAGATCAAATTTTAGTTGGAGGAATTATTGGCCAAGGGCTATATTTTTGCTAATGTATCCCCATGGGGTGTACCATTCATCTACATGAAGAAGAAAGAGGGATCATTGCATTTGTACATTGACTATCAATAGATGAATAAGGTGACAATGAAGAACTGGTATCCTTTATCGAGGATATATGACTTGTTCAATTAGATGAAGGAAGAATGAGTGTTCTTGAAGATTGATCTTAAGTTAGTATACCATTAGCTTTATATTTAGGGGCCGATATTCATCAGACAATATTTTGTACATGATATGGGCACTATGAGTTCACAGTTGTACCGTTTGAGTTAACCAATGCACCATTGGTATTTATGAGTCTAATAAATGGAGTATTGTGCACATACCTCAATTGATGTGTCATTGTATTCTTGGATGGCATATTGATATATTCAAATGCCATTGAGGAACATGAGGTCCATTTACACTAGGTGTTGTAATGTTTGCAAGACCATCAGTTGTATGGAAACTTGGGTAAATATGGATTATTCTATTCAAAGATGAAATATTTGGGGCATATCATCACTGGGGATGGTATTGCAATAGATCCAAAGAAAATTTGAGCTATCATGGATTGGCCAGTACCCACTAATTTTTTTGAGGTTCATATTTTCATGGGATTGGTGGGTTATTATTGTTACTTCATGATATTTTTAGACTTGTTTTTTTCACATTGCTAGTTTTTGGCCACCATAATCCTGTACATATGTAGATCATTTATAATATGCATAATTTAAAAATAAAGTTTTACATTAAAAATCTAATAGATCCAAATTAGTGTAGGGATATGTAAGGACTACACACCCAAAAGGCTGAGAAGGAAATGTGTTTTCATATTAGGCTATTCCAATAAAAAATTTTGTCTTTTCAAGAAAGGATATCTAAGTATTAAGTAGCCAAAATAGATCCCATGAAAGATGAAGCTTTCACTCTAGTGAAATTGAACAACAAAAAAGACCTTTTGTACCACTATTAAACATATTATATAAGATAATATGAAACAGCTACAATATGGATTGGTAATGCTAAGTTTTGTAACACTGCTAAACATATTATGTAAGATAATATGTAGCAGCTACAATATGGATTGGTAATGCTAAGTAATTTTTAAAAGAAGAGATTAAATATCTTGTACGTAAGAAAGTTGACCAATTTCAATTTTATCATTAATATAGATAGAAAATTCCATACAATCATTTTTTCTTTTATTAGTGTAGGAAGAATGGCATTTAAATATAGCAATAATGTTCATAATTGATGGTTGATATTGTAACCTAGGAGCATGAAAAAGATGATGGTAAACCATTAATACTAGAGCTTCCCTACTGTCATTAGGAGAGAATCATGGAAATGGAAGAAGTTGTGAAGGAGATTCAAGAGGAGGAGGAGATAAGAAGGGTCATTATAAATGTATTTGTGACCAAGAGCTTGCTTATGTTATTTTGTAGGAGGGTTATTATAGTTCTTACTACCATTTTCATTAATTCCAAGACCTAAACCCTTGTAACCTTGTCGAGTGATAATGTTATAGCTCATAGTATAATTATCATGAAGGTTAGATGGATAAAGAATTTATTCATGGGAGTAATGATAAAATTTAGAGTAAGGAGGAATCGTAGGAGAAGTTTTATGGATAGGAAATTAAGATGTAGGTGATGGACAAGATGCTTCACTTAAACATTGAAAAATTTCATGGTCATGAACCATACCTTGAAGCTTTTTAAATGTAGAAGGTGTGTGGTAATTCTAATCATTATGAATATTAGGAATAGAAATAGGATGATGAGGATTACTTAAAAAAAATCTAATACAATCTAAAATATAAATGTAGTAGCTTGGCATTATCAATTTACTAATGCTTGGCACATACTATGTTACTTGGCATCTACTATAAAATCAATCGACATCAACTAGATTTTATTGGTGCTTGGCATCAACTGAAAATCACTCGGCATCAACTCTCTTGCTCGGTACCTTCTATCAAATTGGTCAAGCTTAGCAAATGAACTTTTTTCAATCTTTTCCTTATAAACTTATTTGGTGTAGCCAATCATTTTGTAACCTCAAATTAGATCATCAATACATCAATACATTATGTTATCACTATCTTATCTAATTCTTACACTTCAATAAATAACCATAACTCAAACTTTCCTCTAGGTACTTTTGTTACATCTTGTTGATCAAATCCTCCTCATCAATCAACTAAGTGATAGTGCTTGAAACATATAAGAAATTCTCTTACCAACATATAGTAGGTTTGACATCAATGACAAAAAAATTATTGAAAAGACTTCTTCAATAGTTCTCTTACTCAATTGATCCTTTCAATCATATATCAACATCTTTGAGCAACTCGGTGATGTCTCTTTCGACTAGAGAAGTGACAATTGGGGGGGCATGATCTTTTCTTTGCTTTCTATTTGTGGTTTAGTTCCAATTATTTGAAACATCCACATAAAAAGGGTGTCCACTATAAGAGCCTCCATCTCATATTGGATGGCTGTGTGTACCTTGACTACTTTTATATGCATAAACCAGTGAGGTTGGTTCTTTTCCTTACTTGTTGGAGTGAGCTCTTTATTCTATAGTAAATACTGATACTCATCCTACTAAGTGAACATATAGGTCATTGCAAGTATATCTAAAAATATTCTACCTCAAGTTACAAACACAAGGGTCATTGTAGACAAAAAACTTATTGATTACTTAGCATAAGAAGGATCTCTTATGCATCTAGTGTGCCTATACGCAAGAAACATTCTAGTGATGCTAACATTTATGCTCTAATGCTTATGTTAGCTTGCTACATTAAAAGGGACAAATGTTCTACTCATTCTAGCTTCTTCTGCCTCGAATTCTTACATTTAATCCCAACAAAACTAGAACAAATGTCAGATTCATATTTCCATGATTACAATGTTAGTGGGAATTGTATGACATCTAGGGTTTCATTATACACTCAGTGATGATAATTTTTGAAGCTTGGTAACCAGACATAGGGTTACATCTAGTGTAAAGATAAGCATATGGTTTGATCACTAATTTACTTGTATCCTTCATGATGAGGGATTGTTGGCTTCTTCAAAGTATCATGTTTCTTCATAGTTGCATAAGCATTTAGTTCTTTGGTTTGTTGTCTCAGTTTTCAAGGGATACCTATCACTATAAACAAAAAAATGGAACACTACATGAGATGTTAGTGCATTCACATTTTTCATTTCATAATCCATCTCATCTACACTACATTCACACATCAAGTCAAATTTGTATTCATAAATTGCATCATATTTACATTTCATAATAATAGCATAAAAAATCTCATGTACAACAAGCTATAAAGAGAGAAAGTGACTAATGCAAGTAGTACTCAAATCAAAATCTCATGTATATATAACAAAAAGTGTACATCTCTACAAAATTGTATGCTACTCAAGTTTTTCTGATAAAAAATCTTGCAAAATGGTGCTAGCACACTAATGGATACATGGCCAAATCAAAATTAGAGTCACAAAGAATCTAACTCTCCCCTTCCCCCTCACCTCTCGGTGGTGGCAGAAGAGGAGGAGGAGGCATGCCCGATCTCACTAGAGGTTGTGCTCCCTTTGATGCTCATGCATACTTTGAAAATCAAGGCACCTACTCGGCCTCATCTGGTATAACCATAGCCTATGCCACAAAATAATTGTTTTCCCTAGCTGACTGTAGCCAAACCTCATCTTGTTGCTTCTTGAATCGTTGCCATGCTATCTCTAGTTGCTCCCATAAATTGTGGATCTCTTAATTCTACTTTAAAATTTAGGTATCTCTAACCACCACCTAAATGTGTAGCTCTACTAACTATTATTGCACAATCCACACTCAATCCCTTGACCTATTAAGGGCCTCCTAGGTTTGTGCTAGGATGCCTCTGCCCTAAGATCTTATAGCAGGTTGGTCCTACATCTCCTCATCAACAACCGAGGTCTCAGGCTACGCAGTTGGCTTCTCCTACTCAACTCACTACCTCTATGCATCTCTACTAATGGCTCTAAGGCCTTCCATCTTTCCTCACCATCACCTTTGACCTATCCCAATCCCACTAGTATCTAGATCTAAACTTATCTATCTCAAAGGAATCTAGACCTATTTGGTCTTATGCCTCAGCTATTGTGGCTACTTTGGTTGCTATGGTGGTGCCTATGGTGTCTGCACTAGTTTTTTGGGAGCTATTATCCCCACTAGATCTATAAACCATGGAAAGGGATGACTCACAAAATAGGCCAAATATGTGGGAGTCATCCCTCTATCTGCTACCACTAGTAGGTAGTCCCACTGTCTTACAACTAAGTTACACACATCTATCATCGACCTCCCAAGATCCAATCTTAGGGACCACCCTTGGTCCACATCTCTAGCTAATCATGCATAGGAGAAATACTCCTATTAGATATCTTGTGGTCTCCCTTATTGGTACCACACACAAGTAAGTGGAAATCTCTCCACTAGTTGTACAGGTCAACCTATCAGTGATCATGACTCAAACATTTACACTAGCTCCTAGGGTGCATCTTCCCAGTCCTTTATCTCTCGTTAAGGCCACCACACTATAGACACCAAGTCGTCAAGACAAGCCCTCCATTGATCAGTCTTCCATAGAGTTATCTAGGTAAACTGGCCTCTATATCTACAAATATATGGCTCCATAGACTACCTCTCATCCTCAAAAATGGGCCTTGTGAGTGGTAGGTACTCCCATGCCCATATCTAGGGAATATAGACCCTAACAGCCATGTTCTTCTTCTCATGATACACTATCTCATGCATCTCATGATACATGTGTGCGAGCATGCACTAACCCCACCCATACTCTTTGGGGTCTCTAACATCATCTGGTACATCTCGCCCCATCCATACTCTAATTCATGCTAGCCTCTATTCAACATTAAGAAATAGCTAATAAATATCCCCAAAACTAATGCCAACCTATGACTGCGACCATGGGTATGCACAAGCTCATCCCACATGATTGCTCTACCCATAATCAAGTCTTATTGAAAGATGGCCCTTAGTGCCTCTGTACCTACTCAAGGAATTATGTCATAAATCACCCATGGTTTGTGGAATGGTATGAAAAGAATCTTTTAGATGTCCTCTTGTGTCACTATCATCTCTCCCTATTGCAAGTAGAAATTTTTCATCTCCAAATGGAAATTCTCCACTAGTGCTATTAGTAGGTCATGATTCACCAACACTAGTAGAATCTGGCAAAGATATGCTAAACCCAATATGTCTATGTGAGCCATATCAGCGTCATCAAGTCTCCACAACAAAGCTTCATATGGTGGGTAATGGGATTGAAATCCAATATCCTCAAAGGTAACCAACACACACACAAACACAATAGGAAAATAATCAGTCTTTGCTAAATAAACATGACAACAAAAAGTGCAAAAAATTCAATGAAAAAAGTCAAATTTCAAACTTTTAACCTTGCAATTAACACTAGAATCTCACACAAAATCTCATGTCCTCACACAAGATTACACATCTTCATACAAGGATATAACCCTTTACACAAGGAGTGATCAAGAACTCAGTGAAGAATGCACAAAATCAAGGGTTTCTCACGTGACATGTGGGCATCTCCCATGTGAGAAAACCCACTAAACTAGGTGAAGAAGTACATGTCTAGTACTTCTTCATGTGAGGAGCAACATTGTCATATGAGAACTGATAAAGAAAACATAAAAACACCTAAAACATGCTAAAAAAATGCCTCAAAAAGTGCAAAAAACTTAATGTGAAGCAAGGTTATCAACTACTCACCAAATGCCCATAGTCTATCAGTTGGATGTGTTTTTGGGAGCACTCAAATTACTGTGTAGACAAGGGGGCCACCATTTTTTCCTGAGAGCTTTATTCTCCAAAAAAGACAAAAGTGAAAATAACCCTTTGGGCCCTTATACAAGTTTTGACCTAATTTTTCAAAGTGCTATGATTTCAATGAAAATCACCCTTAGCTAATTTGACTACTCTGAATCCATTTTCAAGATCAAATTCAAAATTTGACATGCTTAAATAGCTCAAAATTGCATTTTAGAATTGTGGGACCAATGTGATTGAATGCTTGTGTAGTCCATTTTTTGATACTTTATGAATCTTGGAATCTTTTCAACTCAAAATTTTCTTCAAATTTTCCCACTTTTCTAGAAAAGTCAACTCTAGTCAAATCTAGTAATCTTTGGTTAAACTTGGTCTTTTAGACCTTGAAAACACTTCAAATTGACTCCAAATTTTCTTCTGATCATTTTGATCTCTTCTATATTCTTCCAAATATCTGATTTCTTTTATCTCTCTCCATATACTATTCTACATCATATTTGTGGTGTGTCATCTTTTGATTTTGCTCCTAAGGGGGCAGGATGATTACATGATTGAATTTGAATTTCAACTCAATCTGAAACTCATGTCCTCAACATTAGGGGCATCTCATCACTCGAGGCATCTTGTCCCCTTTCTAATATAACATCTACATCATCTATCTCATATTTTTATCAGCTAATCACATCTTATAGCAATCCTTATTAGATGCACATGTATCAGGATAGTCTAAACCTTGACTCTTAAGGGTTAAGCCTCATTTCGGGCATGATTCTATGATACATGATGGGATCTTGCTATCTTTTATGGCCAAGTACCTAGGTGTTCTATCTGGATCCCTTGAGGTTAAGCTCCATTCTAGAGATAATCTTTAAAACCTTATCAATCTAGGTATCTAGGCATTTCATCTAGATCCCTTAAGGTTAAGCTCCATTCTAGAGGTAATCTTTAAATTTTTATCAATCTAGGTATGTAGGTGTTCTATCTAGATCACTTAAGGTTAAGCTCCATTCTAGAGATAATCTTTAAAAGCTTATCAATCCAGGTATCTAGGTGTTCTATCTAGATCCCTTAATGTTAAGCTCCATTCTAGAGGTGATCTTTAAATTTTTATCAATCTAGGTATCTAGGTGTTCTATCTAGATCACTTAAGGTTAAGCTTTATTCTAGAGATAATCTTTAAAAGCTTATCAATCTAGGTATCTAGGTGTTCTATCTAGATCCCTTAAGGTTAAGCTCCATTCTAGAGGTAATCTTTAAAAGCTTATCAATCTAGGTATCTAGGTGTTCTATCTAGATCCATTAAGGTTAAGCTCCATTCTGGAGATAAACTTTAAAAGCTTATCAATCTTGGTATCTAGGCATTCTATCTGGATCCCTTAAGGTTAAGTTCTATTCTAGAGATAATAATTAAAAGCTTATCAATCTTGGTATCTAGGTGTTTTATCTAGATCCCTTAAGGTTAAGCTCCATTCTCGAGATAATCTTTAAAAGTGTATCAATCTTAGTATCTAGGTGTTCTATCTAGATTCCCTAAGGTTAAGCTCTATTATAGGGGTAATATTTAAAAGCATATCAATCTAGGTATCTAGGTGTTCTATCTAGATCCCTTAAGGTTAAGCTCCATTCTTGAGATAATCTTTAAAAGCTTATCAATCTTCATATCTGGGTATTCTATCTCGATCCCTTAAGGTTAAGCTCCATTTTGGAGATAATCTTTAAAAGCTTATCAATCTTGGTATCTAGGTGTTCTATCTAGATCCCTTAAGGTTAAGTTCCATTTTGGAGATAATCTTTAAAAGCGTATCAATCTTGGTATCTAGGTGTCTTATCTAGATTCCCTAAGGTTAAGCTCCATTCTGGAGATAATCTTTAAAAGCTTATCAATCTTGGTATCTAGGTTTTCTATTTTGGATCCCTTAAGGTTAAGCCCTATTCTAGAGATAATCTTTAAAAGCTTATCAATCTTGGTATCTAGGTGTTCTATCTAGATCCCTTAAGGTTAAGCTCCATTATGGAGATAATCTTTAAAAGTGTATCAATCTTGGTATCTAGGTGTTCTATCTATATTCCCTAAGGTTAAGCTCCATTCTAGAGATAATCTTTAAAAGTTTATCAATCTTAGTATCTAGGTGTTTTATTTGGATTCCTTGAGGTTAAGCTCTATTTTGGAGATAATCTTTAAGAGCTTATCAATCTCAATATCTACATGTTCTATCTAGATTCCCTAAGGTTGAGCTCCATTTTGCAGATAACTTTTAAAAGCTTATTAATTTTTCTCTATTCATCAATTGCAAAACCAATCTCATTTCTTGATCTTTGCATCATACCTCTGATTTTCTTTGAATTGAATGTGTTGCTCACACCTTATTTTAAATAGGAGAAAATGTAATACCCCAAAATTGGCACATTTCCATATTAACCATTTTTGGTCTATTTTGATCAACCCTAAGTCCTATTTTACTAGGAAATTCTTATTCTAATTATTGCTACATGACCTAATAGTCAGATGTAGAAAACCCTAATCTGCATTAATCACATTCTCTATTTAATTCCCAAGTATTGACTCAGATTAGCTACTTTAAACCTATTGATTAGATTCAATTTAATTTGATGTGTACATAATTTAGTTAAATTAAATTATCTCTTAAAGCTAATGTGCAAGGGAATTAAACATATTTAATTTAGTGAGATAATGTCTTTACTTTAATTATTGAGTTTAATTACTTAATTAATTAGAAATATGTATTTATGAGGTCATATCTCATTTTATTAAATTAAATAATCTTCCAAATCTTCTCTTCAGTTTAGGAATAGGAATTCTAAGTGATCTATCTCTTGAATTGGAATTGACTTAATCAACTTATTCTCACACTCAGGTGAATTTCAGTTAACTCTTCATTATACTCAAGATCTGAGTTAGTTAAGCTCACCTACACTTGGAATCTTCCACCCTAACTGAACCTCAGCTTCAATCCTCACCATTCATTTGAGTTGATCTCAACCATTGATTGATTTCAAGAATTATATTTAAGAGGATTCTAATTCCTCATTACAGAGGTTGGAATTGAATTACATCAAATTATTGTCGAAATACTTGCTCACTTGCTTAACATTTCCATAGTTTTCTTTTCTTAGTATTGATATTATATAGATTAAAATACACTCATATAGCTTAATTTTCTTTTATCTGTTATTAGATTAATTTCATTCTCATTTAGATTAATTGCACTACCATATAGCTACATAAATGCTTCATACTAAAAGGTCTAGTTGCCTACTGCTCATTATGAGAGCAAAGGAAAAATCCTTCTAGTTAGAAGGGAATAGGTCACACTGATTAGATTACTCGGATGAACAATTCAATGTTCATTCTAGGATGATCTCTTAGGTAAAGACCATGATGAAGTGTGTGTGTGAATTTGAGGCCCATAATTCACATGTACACTAACTAGTTAGGACTAACCATTCATATTTCACCCAATAAGGCATTTACATTCCTTTTAGTCTCATAAAGAACTAAACCACCTATGGGAAAAGGGTGTTCAATCACTTTTCCACTATATCACTTGTTTACCACTTTATAATTGTTAGGATAATTTTTAGATAGAAATAAGACTTACATGCAAATATAACCAATACCAAAGAGTAATAGATCACATAAAGAGAACAGAAGACACCAAGATTTAATGTGTTTCACCCAATCCCTAAGCTACATCCACCAATAGAAAGTCCAATATTGTTATTATCCAGTGATTCCAATCCACAATCCCTTATATCTCAATACCACTGCAAGAAGCTACAATATCACCTTTACATTATGAAATCCCTAACCCTAACCCTTTTCTATACAAACCTTTTCTGCTTACAAAATTAGGGCTAGAATAAGTTGTCTAATAGGAAAAATAGTAGCTAGAACCTTTTACAATATAAGGTCATTTTTGGCTTCGGGGGTGTTGCCACTCAACCCCACTTGGTACTATGATAGGGACTACACTTGGGGCACTGCCCCAAGACTCCATAGAGGCAATGCCCCTTGACCCCATCTTGGAGATGTTGCCCCCAAACTCCTATAGAAATAATATGGATAGAAAACCATGTCAAATAAACCTCTAAGCCTGATGAGGCTCTATTGGTGTTTGATAATGTTACCCATTTCCAATTATCCCCATGAGAATATGACACATCTAGCAGCAGCTAACTCCCATTATCAACATATCATTTCAGACACATGGCCAACTATAAGGCATGGCCCTTCTTCTACTTTAGGCTCTGCAAAACCTAGGCGGGTAGACCTATAGATTCTTTATATGGTACCAATTATCAAAGCATACACTGAATCTAATGTGAAGAAGATAAAACCCTTATTTCTCCTAATAACTCATGAAATAACATCAATCTATAGTAGCTAAATGCATATCAAGGAATCTTAGAAGCTAAGTGAGGGCATTCTATTATAGCTCTTCAACATGAAAGGGAAAAGCATTTGATTAATAATGTTGATATCAGCAAGACCCAAATATGAGCAACAAAATCTAGTGATCCTATTTCTGATCAGTGCCTTATCTATTGGGAAATTAAATGAATTATAACTATACATCTTCTAGAAATCTAAGACACATTACTACATCTAGATCCCTGATCTATCCTTCACCTTGTGAACAGACATCTGCTTCAATTGAATCTCATACTCAAATTACCCACCATGAAATCTACAAACCCTGTGATAAATACCAAGCAATTACATGGCTCTTTGATCCATATGCAAGACATTTTAACCACATACATTCCAAGATGAGATGCAACCTAATCTATGATCCTTGATCACAAACTAGAAAGATTACAGATCCATAAACAGGAGACAAGACTCAAATTGAATTTGGAAACCTTTGTTGCATTTTATTCATTCTCCTTGAAAATGAATACATGAAAGACATACAAAAAATAACTCATAGATCACCTAACAGAAAAGAACTATCTACATAAAACATACATGCTGCTCAATACAACAGAGAAATGCTAAAGAATGGAGGTGGAATCACAGTTCTAGATCCAAAGAAGTGGTCTCATAGAATGGCTATGGTTTCACAGTCACAAAAAATTGGAACCAAAAACTAGGACCCTCCAAATGATAGAAAGAAAGAAAGATATAGAAGAGAAAGAATTCTTAGATCTATTTTGAAGACAACAAGTGTCCACTTGAAATTCAATCCTGTGCAACTGAGTAACCTCTTTTTTCTTTCATCTCATCTAATCTGATTTTGTTTCATCATTATTTGCAACTGATTTGCAAAATATCTCTGTTCAATGATGAAAGCTTTTTGAATCACCAAAATATCTGATTGCCCCATGAAAAAGCCAGTGAAAATGAGTTTTTACTGAGTAAATCTAAACAAATTCAACCCTAACTACATTTCCATTGCCTTCTACTGATATTCAGGTCATTATCTTGAAAAAAAATCAAAACTAAACTTCCTGGTCTGAATATGGTTGCAATTCAGGTACCTAATAGAAGACCTCATGTAGCTCAAACTAACTGATACCTATGCAAAAACCAACTCCAAAATCGGAAAGTTCATCTTCTCCCGATTCCAGTGATATATAACATCACCTATCTAGCCCCTCAAAAACCTCTAGAATCTTATTTCAAAATTTAGTCCCCTGCTAGAAGGTTTAGGCTTGCAACTTTTATTTTTTATAAAATTTAAAAAATTCTAAAGTATAAACTTTAGAAAATGTTTCTCTTTAAGTCACACTCTTCTTTATACATGGCATGATTTTCTTGAGGTCTACGATTTGTTTCTAATAGCTTCATAGCCTCCTATTTGAGCTGCAGCATCAAGCGTGGATGCTCTGAATAGATTCATTAGCGACCATTTATTTTAGCGCAAGGACATTTTATTCATTGCGGCTTTATCAATAAAAGAAACCTCCTTTATTGGCTATTGGGTAGTTTCCATGTTATGGTGAATTCTCTTTAACATGCATGGTCTATTCCTTAGTTCTTGACAGCTTCCAGTTGGTTGCTCATTTTATGGTTTGTGATTTTCATACTTTGACAGCGGTTTAGTCTCCAACGTGATTCTCTTTGAAAATGCTTCCCTTCCTTGTTAGTGTGGAGTGGCTATGGTTTGAGGTTTTCAAGTGTTGAGATGAAATCCCACCATTCGTTTACCATCAAAACCTGTACACATCTGTGCTCCATCCAATTCTTTATAATCAATTTGCTTGCCTCTCCATTCAATGCAAGAACTACATAGACAGTTTCTTTGAGAGTAGGCCTTTGCAAATGGATGTCAGAAGTGCTATAACTCATTGGATATTTCCAACCTAGTTGTCAATCTTGAATTTTAGGTTTTTCATTTAAATCACTTCTAGCACACAAAGAAACTCCTTTAAAAAACATATGTATCTGATGACCGGTTTGATCATTTTATACTCTGATCTATAGTAACCTTGGCATTTCTGAAAAAGAGATTAAACCTAAAGCAAGTTCCTTTTTCCCCAGGTTCACCTTTGTCAACAATCTTGATATTTCCACCCATCAGATGTACCAAAGATTGAACAATGCCAAGACCTAGATCAATGCCACCGTGATTTGCATAAGTTAATCCATCAATTTGGACAAAGCTCTCAGAAATAGACTTGTATTTGTCCTTTGGAATACCCTTTCCTAT
This sequence comes from Cupressus sempervirens, assembly GCA_028749045.1. NCBI lineage: Eukaryota > Viridiplantae > Streptophyta > Pinopsida > Cupressales > Cupressaceae > Cupressus > Cupressus sempervirens. The sequence continues at coordinate 269,430,368 of CM053791.1, read as the reverse complement.
ATCCTCTACCTCAAACTCAAACTCCATAATCCATGGTTAAAGTAGCAACACACACTATGTTTGAAGACTCCCATTTTAGAATCATTTCCAGCATATAATTCTCAAATAGGTAGTGATGTTTCTTAATGCAAGTTTCATGGCAATAATAAGCACACACTCAAATGCCTTTTCATAATTCCTCACAAATCAATTGCACCAATATTAATTTTCAATCTACAAAAATGAGTTTTCTATAATCTTCAACAGTCGGGTCACATAAATTGGACCCCATTAAGACTTAAGTCACCTTTGTAATGCAACAATGCTGATAGAGCCATATCTTGATCACAGGAGTCGAGTCACATGGTGACTCGGCTAAAAAAAATTTTGTTTTCGGGTGACTAACTTTTCAAATTGATATATCAATCATCTTGAACTGATTAGAACCAAATTCGACCACTGAGCAATCAAATACAATTCATTTTAACTCTTGTTGCAAACTGTCAAATAATTGCCTGGAGGTCCATTAACTGGCTTTGAAAACTGACTAAATCAACTGATCATGCCCTAAAATTGAAAATACTGAGTCTTTGTTCCACACACTTTTAGCCTGTCAAATCCTATCTCATGACGATTTTGGAGTCAAAAGATATTGACCCTCAAAGTCACCTTCTCAGATTTATTTGCAAACAAACATGTCAGAAACCAACAAATTGGCTCTGGAATCGGCTTGGAAAAACTAGGCAAATGAACACTTGGGAAGATGAAAACTGTGGCATTGATTCTTTGTCATGAGGATATTATGGATCTATAGTTTGGGCTCATGATGAATCACAGGGCACGAATGGCGCATGTTCAAAGTGGTCTACTTGGAATTTTGTAACTAGGAACATTGACTGAAAGGTGATTTTAGCAAAGGGAATTGGCCTAGAAAAGTGTGCAAACGGATTCATCATGACTTGCAAACTGTCAAACTTGTAGTACTTTCATTATAGAACATAGAGAAACCAACCATTCGATCACACCTATCATAGATCAGGAGATATGACATCATGAGCAGGGGTACAAACAAATCTGCAAACGCTGACACCAATAAAAAGTCATAAATTGAGTTTGGAATCGCATTGAAAACTGATCAAACGGATTCGTCAAGACTTAAAAATTTAAACATAGGAAGTCTTTGATGTCTACCAGGCAAAGCAACAAGAAATTTATCATTTTAGTCAACTGGGTCAAAGTTATAGCACGTCAAACAGGGCTTCTCAAAAATGTGTGCAAAGTGCAAAAGCATGAAAACAGTAACTGACCAACTTTGAGGGATTCAAAACCTATTCAAATAGACTCGAAATGACTCAAAATCTGAAACATAGTTTCTCAGGTATGGATATTAGATACTCCCAAAGTGGTGAATCACAAAACATTTCTGGGTGTGAGATATTCATTTACAAACAAAGCCTCCTGTCGCTGTTTGACACTTAGGTGAAAATGCAAAATTGATACTAGCTCAAAACAGAACTTTGCCAAATGACTCAGAAACTCAATTTAACTTCATGAAATGCTTAGGCATGCTGAATGAAAGGTGTTAGAAGCATTAAACACCTTTTAGGCCTCAGACTAACAATCGGGTACAATCTCATTTAAAAGCATTTAAGGGCTTGATTTTTTCAATGGTTCTCAAAATTGACCATGCAATTTTTAGTCCCAACAAGCTCCACATCACAATAATGATAAGATATGATGTGATCTAGATCATTGATTCTTTGTCCATCCAACATCGCAAGCTATTGTATATGTTATTCTAAAAATTTATCTTTGTAAATTATACCTTTGAAAGAAATTCTAAAAGAAATAATCTCTAATTCTAAAGGCATTACTAGATCTTCCCCATACACTAAATTATAGGGAGATGTTGCAGTTGCAGTTTGAACACTAGTTGTGTAAGCCCATGGAGCATAAACAAAGTGAGAGTGCCAATCCTTACCATTTTTATTAACTATCTTTTGAAGGATCTATTTGATAACCTCATTAGAAGCTTCATCTTTTCCATTAGATAGAGGGAATTAAAGAGAATAAAAATGATGATGAAAATGACATTTCTCTGAACAAGAATGAAATTCCTTGTATTTAAATTAAACTCCATTATGTGAAATGATAGACATAATGATTCCAAATATAACGATAATATTTTAAGGGATGAATTCACAAATTGTATCCACATTGGTAGAATGCAAAAGTATTGTTAGTGTTTTTTCAACTATCAAGTAACAAAATACTCAATATCAAGATATTACAAGCACAAATAATCTAAGGTTCAGCTACTTCCTCTAACCAATTGAATGTGTTTCTTATCTGGACCCAACTTCAACAAAATCAAGATGGATTTTCTACTCTTTAGGCTCTATAGAACCAAGGTGGGTATACCATAGGGATGGAAGATTTTGCAACTTGACACTACACATATAATTTACTCCTTACATAATAATACACATCCCTTAAAAGTAGATTTGGTCACAATTCTTCTCAAGCTTACAAATATTTTTGACAATAGCAGCTTACTAAACTCAGAAATCAAATGCAAAAAAGTGTTGACCAACATTGATATCCTTCAAACATTAAAAATGAAATTGTTTTTAAACTTAAGCTTGATGCTCATTTATGATCTCTCCATCTACAAGTTGAATTAACTAGATCAATGCCTCATCCATTGGGATTCAGAGTCCATTCAATTCCTACATCTAATTGACTACGTTACAATCAATACTATCAATAATTCTTACTGGAAATCATTCTTACAAACATCCATCCCACTACTATGGAAATCCTATCAACTTCACTAAAACATTTAATTTTTTGAATTAAGAGCAATAGTGAATTGACATACAACTTGATTTAATTACATTCAATTGAATAAGCCTTGCTCATACAATCTTAAGACAACCAGATAATGAAAATGGAGAGAAGATTCAATCAAAAAAGATGTGGGGGCAATTCACTTTTGTATTAATTCCATTTTTGAAAAATGCTATACAATTGAATAAGACTCAAAATGACTCCAAACAAAGCATCTAAATCCTGTCAACTTGATGTATTTTCATAAAATTGTAGAGAAAATATATCACAAAGTATACATCAAGAAAAGTTGGACTGAAAAGACATAGTAAAAACTTAGAAAGATAATAATTTAGACCCTTTTTTTAGCCCTGGAATCTCACTTATATAATGTGAGATGCAACAAGATTCAAGCATAGAGAACTGATAGCTGTCCTTTTTCACAAAAGATATATACATTTTATAATTGTCACAAAAAGACAAAATTGTGTGTAATTAAAAAACTTTACATTAAACTATTCTTTTGGTAAACCTCATTTTATATTATATTTTCAAAGGCTATGAATTCCATGATTGGTTCTTTTGCTATTCTAATTCCTTGGAATATGTGGCCATCAAGTTTGCTAATGATGTGTCCTATTTTGATACTTGCAAGTTAACCTCAATTTGAGCATTTCCACTATCTTCATCTTGAACTATTAGGGTAATAGTTATTTCTAAATTCTCAACTGCCCCATCATCTTCTACCACCTATTCCAAAGACATAAGTTCTTCTTTCCATTTATTGAAAACAATTTCATCAGGCCAATTAAAATTTAGGATTTCTCACTACATTTGTATTACATAATTTTCAATCTTTTCTATTTCAAAAGAATCTTTTCTAATAACATTGTAGAATAATTGTACTATGAAAAATTCTTCATTGGTCATTACTCATAGTACATGTTAATTTTCATTTATCACATTGTTCATCCTATGGCACAACAACTCATCTAATTCCTTTCCCCATTCTTCTTTTTCTTTTATTTTGTCAACCTTTTTACGAGCACTGGGAAAAAGATCAAACTTCTTTGCTATATACTTGGAAAGACACATTGCTATTCTCTTCTAAATAGAAGCTTATTTCTCATCAAAGTTTTTCAAATTACTAAGTATATGAAAAAAATTCTCTATTTGATGACATGATAATTGGATGACAAAAATACACATAAGAGTAATATCATCACTTCTTTCATTCTATTTCTGCACAATGGGCTTTAATTTTTCTTCATCTTTCTTTACTTCATCCCATATATCTAGGATATTTGTCAACTAGTCATAAAAAGTTGGCCAAACAATTTTATCTACTAAGTACAAAAATTGTTTGTTTGAGCTTCTCCTCATATTGATTGTTTAGCTCAACACACATTTCCCTCAATTTATTCTTTTCCTCTTCAAATTCCTCCTTAGTGTAGAACTCAATCTTTTTTGGGGTATCATGTAACTCAATAATGGGGGTGGATTTAAATGGCTCAACTGGGGGGCAAGGATATGCAATTCTTGGCCTACTAGATTCTCCCATTTTCCTTTTTCCAAGTTGTTTGTCCATTTGGGATACCTAATTTTCAAGCAATTGTATCCTCTTCCCTCTTTCCTCATATGCCTTAAGTATTTCTTTAAACTTGGCATTGAGTTCTAAGAATCTACTCTTTTCTTTCCTAGCTACCACATCTCCAAAATTTAGCATCTCTTGAGCAATTCTTGTGACCTGTTGTCTATCTACTTCATCAGCTCTATATACTCTAAGAGTACCAATATTTTCAGCACTTGAAATTTCTTGCATTCTAGTCTTATTCCTTTTTTCAATAGACCATATGACCAAGGCTTGATGGTCATTACTAATTTTTATTCCCCTGTGTGCTTGTAATATTTCTTCTTCTATTTTGTACTACATATCTTTTTCCTTTCTAATGGAATCAAAAATCATAGCATTAGCTATATCCCACTCGAGAAAAACCAAGACTCTTGACTCTCTAACTATTTGTCTTCTAGCCTTAGGTGTTAGCTAGGAAAATCCTCCAAAAATTTTGCCTTCACCTCTTCTTCAATTTTAGAGTCTAATTTTCTTGGTTTCTCTACCTTTATTGTTTTACATTTTCCCTCAAAATTTCCTATATTTTTCCTCCACAAAAATTGTGCAAAGGCCCTAGATTTGATAAAATCTTCATTGTCTATGAACTTTTGAGAAGCTTGAGCAATGATAGGATCTATCTCCTTACTTCTATAATCAGCAATAGTGAGGTCAAAACATGGCATAGGAGGCTCCTCAAGCACTCCACTCTCTATGTCAGCAATGGTAACAACAATATCTACTTGCCCACCCATTTGTCTCAATTGTTCTCTCAAGGATACTTCATCTTCTATCCTGAGTGGGGTTTGAGATGGTGAATATTCTTTTGCATGAGAAGAAGATCCCTATTCTAATCTTTTTCTCTTGAGTGCACTGGTGTCAAGTGAACTCTCTGGTCTTGGCCTTTTGTATGGGGAACATGTTGTATATTCTAATCCACAATATATCCTTCTCTCCTTTGTAATTTATACTAGCCTAGGGTAACTATCATTCTACTATTTATTGCTCTCTCCACCTCTACTACTTTACTAGGATATGTTTTGACTAAGATGTTCTTTTTTTCATTCGTAGTTTGCATTATCACAAAAAAATTATTCATCAACGTATTAATTTTGGCCCCCCAATACTTCTTATCTTTCAAGGGTTTATAATCAAGATCAAAAGCATTAATGAATTCTAAAATTTTACTAAAAGTTATCCACTTTTCTTTTCTAATTTCCTACTCCTATAATAAAAAACATTTCTAATAACATCTTCTAGGAAGTACACCTTTTGTATAATAATGTTAGCTTTGGTTCTTTCTCTTAAGAGATCATAGAATCCCTCTAGATCAATGCATCTTGCATGGGATTGGGCCATATGATATCTATCCAAAAATAAACTTAGATTCCTCCATCCTTTCTTAACAAAAACAAAATCATGTGCCACATTAACAACAAGGAAGAATGTGCCTTTATCTTTGCATATCATATCCTTTCCCTCAATTGTTCCAATCTGCCATAGCAATTCTATAATTCCTATCTTCAAAAGCACGTGGAAAGGTAAAACATGAGATTTTACCAAGAAACCATAGACCCTAATCATAGTAGAAACATTATATGGGAGTATCTCCCCCCAATTATGATTGGCCAAAAGTCCCTTGGCATGGTCCTTGGGTCTAATTAATTTTAGTAGAGATTTTGGGATCCTTGGACTATCCCCTCTTAAGAGAAATGTGAGCCTTGATGCAAAATATCTATCAAATTTGACATAGTTGGCATCTCTGACTTCCCAAGTCATGTCAAAACTCCATAACTAAATTGGGAGCTTCTCTCCATCCCTTTCTAGTTCTAGCTTCATTTCCTTAGAGAAAAAGGTGACTCCCTTGTAAAGACATGTGCATCAAAAAGGAATACTAGCAAAAAGGCTTGTTTACCTTACCTTAATATATTCCAACTAAACCATTATGTATTTCCTCAGATAAGGAAGTAGAAAAATCAATAATTATGCTCATTCCAAACTGCAAAGTCTCAGCCATAATGAGAACAATAGAGCCTTGGATAGAATCCTACTCACCCATCCCAAATGTTTTGCAAAGAGTAAAATATAGGGCTTGGGCTCTATGATTAAAATATTTTTTCACCAATGGCTCTAAGGTGCTTGGTGTAACTAGGGGTAGCAACCCAATCTTAACAATATGTTGCTATAGTGGCCTCTCTCTCAAATATACCCTCTATGCATTGTATCTTGCCCGAAGATCATCTATGTCAATTGTCTCATGGACTACATGGTTAGAGTTGAGTTTAAACACCTGACTAATCAATGCAGGTGAAACACTAAAAAGGTTGTCTCCAGCATGATTCTTTACAATCCTAGTGATGTGATCATATTTTTTAGCCATATCACACAATAGATCATTGTCAAAGAAAACACTAGGAACCACCAATTTACCAATATAAAACTTGCAAACATTACTCAGAGGGGTGTCTGGGTTGCATTCAACAAACCATTTTTTAAACAATTCTAAACCTCCTATGGAAACTTGAGCATCTCTCACCCAATTGGCTTTATCATAAAAATCCTAATCTACAACCAACCTAGGGTTTTTTGGAAAAGCTTTCTACCTTTTGTTAATTCATTTATAGACAAAGGGAATTATTCTAGGAAATCATTGTCAATAGACCTTTTAAGATAATCAGTAAAACCAGAGAATTCCTTTCATGGAGGTATTTTGAAATTTCAACTTTACATAGTTATAATTCCTTAGTTTTTGAAAGTCACTGATCACTTACCTACTAAATTATGCTACCGTTTCTCTGTAAATTGTTCTATAATTCACTAAAAAATTTGTAGAATTTTGTTCCATAATTCTAGAAACCCTTGAACTTTGAGAATTTTTACGATTGTGTGGTTCAATAATGAAAAATTCACAAATTATATCATGGTATTAAGGTCACATGAAGCAATTTTGAGCAATATTAATGTTCATTAGCCATTAACTTCATGTTGTGCTTCAAATTTGAATTTCATCCATTGATCTTATAGCATTGAATGACTTTATTTAAAAACACAAATTTTCTTTAAAGATTTTAATGTCCTAACCATGTGTCAAGTAGGTGCTTCCTCAGTTTGCTTAAAGTTTGAGCATTTTGACAATGCGCGTAAGCACTGCTCATCGATTTTCTAAAGATCGATGTTCATGAAATTTCACTGCATTTTGAAAATGAACCTTTTAAAATTACCACCCAACTAGCATACTCATCTCCATACTAGCAAGCACTAAGTTATCCAGCCAATTAAATCACTCTATTTTAGCATATTTTCAAATCTGGCGTGAGTTAGCAATTTTTGTCACAATGGTCCCACCTTGCCACATGGTGAATTGGTCCTTCCCCACTTTGTTTAAATGTTATGCAACTTCATGTTGCAAGTAATTGTCAATCATTGATCTTACCAAGATCAATGATCAGAGGAAAATTTATCTTTCATATATCTAGTTAGCGAGACAAGCCAATAAAATGTCTCCATTTTGCCAACATGTCTGACAACAGTGACAAAAAAGACTTTGTTATTGCCTTTTAAAAGAGTGGGTCCATGAAATCATCATAGACAAGTGTTGTTTAGGTGCTTGCCCACATTTTTTCAAAAAATTTCATCTTAGATATTGGGTAAGCACCATCTGTTGATCTAACAAAGATCAATTATGGAACAATGTTACATGGAGTAGTGCTGAGTCAAACACTTCAGTCAATGGATGCATGAAACTTGTCATAATTGTATCTGACACCTATCTATAGTAGTACTTTTTAGATAATATGGCACTGATATCACCATGTGCTAGATGTCAACAAGGTTTGTGCTCACTTTATTTAAAAACCATTCACTTTCATCTTGTGGGTAAGTGCCAGTCATCAATCTTGCTGAGATCCATGATGTAAAAAAAGAATTTTTAGAACTACATGTGACATTTCTTCTATTGTCACCTTAGATGGGTGTCACCATGGTGCTTCCTTGCTTTAGTTAATGCTCATGAAACACCATCAAGTAGTAAAGTGCTCATTGTTGATCATAGCAAGATCAACAGTGTAGCAATATTGAAAGGAAAACAACCCACTGAAAAGAGCCAACCAATGAGATTGTAGGAATTTGGAACATGCACTGCCAAGTACTGACAACTTCTAAGAAGTATCCGAAGAACTCCAAATTTGTAGCTCAATGAAGACTTTTTGTTAGCAGGTGCTACATGGCACAAGCGTGCTTGCCCACTTTGTTTAAAAAACATGCAACTTTATCTTGTGGGTAAGCACCACAGTTGACCAAAATTACTCACCTAAGTTTAGATTTTTCATTTGATGCTTAGGAGACATGACCATGGTTAAGGAAATCTTGGAAATTAAGAGGTTTAATTCATGAAAATTAAAATAAACTAATCTTTGTAAAAACAAAACTTAAGGTAAGTCCATCTCGTGCTAATGTAATTTGGAAATTTCATTTAATTACCCTTTTGAAAGCTAGGGTACGCTATGAGATTGTTTTTATTTTTGAACTAGGGTTTTGATAGAGAAAAACCATTTTTTTGAAATGTGACCCTAGGTTTTTCCACTATGAGATATAACATATGATAAAGGGTGAAAAACCAAGCTATTAGTGGCTCTGTCTAGGGACAATAAAAAAGCAAAAATTCATATGAGGGCTTAGAATCCCTAGGAGAAGAAAACCACAAACTTTACTTTCCTTCAACTTGACAACTCTAAGAGAGAAACAATGGTAGGAAAAGAATATACAAGGACTATACAGGAGACATAAAGGATAAAAAAATATACAAAAACCCTAGAAACTATTGTTCATGGAGAAAAATGTATTTTAGCAAAAATACCTCTTCAAGAACTATCCACGAACTAGTAGCTTAAGAATGTTACCTAATAGATCTTTTAGCAAATAAGAATCCTCCCCCCACGAAGCTTTAATTAAATAAGGGCCAAACCATATATGATTAAATTTTACATGTTTTCCCTTTTTCCCAATCTTGGCATTCTAGACAAGGACTAGATCTTCAAATTCAAATTTCTTACTCACTATTCTTCTATCATAAACTGTCTTAGCTTGTAGTTGCAATTTTTGATTTCTGATAGATGCTTCTTTCCTACTCTCAGCCAATCCTACCAACTCATCCAGTCTTTCTTGCATATCATAAGTGAAATCTTCATGATACATTTGGATGTAATTATACAATCCCTTTAAATTGTTCTGAGGTATTCTTGCCTAGATCCCATATACAATATCAAAGGGTGCTACACCTATAGCCTTTTTCACAATCACCCTATCAACCCATATTACTAACTGAAATTTAGAATCCTAGGCTTTATTATTATCATCTAGTGTCTTTTTTATTATTTTCACCAAGCTTTTATTAGTGGATTTAGCTTGTCCATTTCCTTGTGGATGATATGGGGAAGATGTTGATCTTTTAATTCCATACTTGTCACAAAATTTTATAAATTCATCAAATCTAAAACACATAGCATTATCTATCACAATCCTCTAAGGACAACCAAATCTTGAAATAATGTTATTGAGAAAAAAGTTGTTAACTACTTTACAAGTTGCATTTCTTGTTGGAATTACCTCCACCCGATTTTGTGAAGTAATCAATAGCAACCAATATCCATGAATAACTAGTGCTAGACTTGCGAGAAATCTCACCTATAAAATACATTCCCCATTGCTGGAATGGTGCTTGAAATTCCATTGGTTTTAATGGAGTGTTTCCTAAAAATTTCAATTTACCTGCAAATCTCTAAAACACATCACACTTCCTAACCATCATCTGAGCATAATTAAAAAGGGAAGGCCATCAAAATCCAACTCTCATCACTTTGTGTGTAGTAGTCTTGGCCATATAATGTCCTCCACAAACTCTAAAATGCATTTCACTCAACACTTTTGATTTTTATTTATCAACACATTTTAGTAGCACTCCTTCAAAATTTCTCCACCATAAGCTATTCTAGAAAATAATATATCTGATAGCTTGTAACTTGATACTTCTTTTTTCATTTTTATTCAAATGAGAAGGGGCTTCCATATGTTGTAGATAATGAATGACATTAGTATACCATTTACGATGGTCCATGTCACATAAATTTGACCTTAAATCATTTTTTGCTATATTAATCTTATTAGCATCTAAATTGGATTAAGTCGTAAGCTTAGATAATTCTTGACCTCTTACTAATTTTGTGAGCTAAATTTCAATTTTACATTCTTGGATCCTGTTGATCCATCTGCATCTCCTACCTAAAACCTCTTGCTAAGAGAATATGTCCTTGATAGTTGCACTATGTACAAATGCAATAACAATGGCACCTACTAAATAAAATCTAAAAGCTTTAATAGCTTTCACCAAGGCATATGTGTATTTCTCATTTATTTCATATTTTAGTTTAGTAGGCTACAATGATTTACTAAAAAATGCAATGGGTTGTTTATATCCTTCCTCATTCTTCTATAATAAGACTGTAGCTACAGTATGGAAGGAGGCAAAAGATAATATGTGCATTGCCTTAGTATAATCTAGGGTTCTAAGAACTGGAGCATTTTTTATGGAGTTTTAATATCTTGAAAGGCCTATGAAGGTTCACCATCCCAATTGGTAGTAGCTCCTTTCTCAAGAATTTTTGAAATGGGCCTACTAATCTCAGCAAAATTTGTAACAAATCTTCTCAGAAAGTTTACTTATCCAAAGAAATATTGTATTCCCTTTACATTTTTTGGCTTAGGCACCTTGTAAATGGCTACCAGTCTTTTATGATCTATCTTTACTCTATCCTTTGATACTATATGTCCCAATAATTTTCCTTCAGTTACCCCAAATGAACACTTCTTTGGGTTTAGGGACACCCCATACTCCAAGGCTTTGATAAAGATCTTTTCCAAATGTTTACAATGGTCTTCAACCTTCTTGGAATAAGTTGTAAGGTCATCTTGGTATACTAGCATAAACTTATTGATGTAATTGTGGAAAGCTACATCCTTAGCCCTTTGAAAAATTTCACCAGCATTGATCAACCCAAATGGCATTCTCACATACACATAAGTTCCCCATGGAGTTGTAAATGTTGTCTTAAATTATTCATTTTATTTCAAAAGGACTTGATTGTACCCTAAGAATCTATCCATCATAGACATCAACTCAGAGCCAATTACTTGTTGCAACATAGCCTCCATGTTTGGTAACCTATAATTATCCTTTAGAGAAGGAATGTTTAGGTTTCTGAAATCTACACATAGTTTTATGTCTCCATTCTTTTTTCTAATAGGCACTAGATTTGAGACCCAAGGGAGTGTCTGATTGCTTTGATTATTCCCCCATCCCTTAGCTTCATCAACTCTTCTTGCATTTTAGGGGCTAGTGTAGGATTCACTAGTCTTTGTTCTGCCTAAAAGGTTTTACATTATCTTTCAATGATATGAAATATTGGAATAAATCTTCTCTATAGGCTTTGAGGTAATCATATGACTATGCAAAGACATGTCTGTACTTCCTTATAAAATCAATAAGTGGTTTTCTAATTTTAGTTGGAAAGTTTTGGCCAATATAAACCTTCTTAGGAGCCTCTTTAGTACAAGGATTTATTTCTTCTAATTCTTGAGGCTTAGGGTCCCTAGTTCCAAGTTTTACTATATCTTGATTATCAAAAATATTCTCCAATACTACTAACCCCTTGGGTAGCTTGTTAGTTTTCAACTACAAGATCTCTTTGCTAAAAAATGTTTCCTTACCATCAATGGTTTCAATTGAATCACTAAAATCCATTTCTTGACCATGGTATTTGTCCTCACTTAACATGAAATTTAGAATATATTTGTCATCTTCAAAGACTTGCCAATTTTCAACATTGTTAGGTATTGAAGGCCTATTTTTAACCTCTATCTATGAAGTTCCAAAAAATGACATTTCCCTAGGCTTGATTGCTACATTTGCAAGTAGCTTTGCCATTCTATTTTGACTTCTATCTCTCCATGAAATACCAAATGCATCAAAGAACTCTATCTGGTCCCATACTACATTTCTATCCTATTTTAGCCTTTTGTTTTTAGAAGCATAAGTTTCCTTAATTTGTGAAATATCCAACTCAAAGTAGCCTATGACATGAAACATTTTGATTCCATGGTGAGTGGAAACTTTCAGTCCTAAGAAAAGGGCTTCATACTCTACTATATTGTTGGTAAAATAAATTTTTAGAGTAAATGAATATTTAAATGTATTCTTTTCAGGAGAAACAAAGACTACTCCTGCCCCTGAACCTTCTTTGGAACAACCTCCATCAAAGCACATGGTCCACAAGACTAGTGAATCCATACAACATTCCACTTCATGTTCAATCAAAGCAAGCAATTTCTCAACTTCTTGAATGATCAATTCTGCCCTAAAAGCATTTACACCACTATCTAAGAAACAAGTTGAATCCCTATCAATTCCTTCTCCCACAATTTTACTGACCCTTGGCTCCCTATCTACCCTAGTTGCCTTAGTATCTATATGGAAAGTTGCATAAGATAAATCACATTGTAGACTACCTCCCATAGTAGCACTCCATTTTTTAGAGAGCAACAATCTATAATGTGGAGAAATGTCAACTACAAGGACTAACATGGTCAATTCCACCTTAGGGTATGCAACTAACTTGAATGGTAGTGCATTGATAGTACCTATAATAGGGACTTTTCTTTCATCCATACCTCTACATCTACCTTTTTTAGTATCTACCTTCAAACCTAAAGCTTCCATAACTTTAAAAGGCATGATGGTGTTAGATGCTCTTGAATCTATCATGCAACTTTTTAAGGTTTTTCCTTTTATGGTTAAGCTGAGAAAAAATGTGTCAATAACTTCTATGCAAGCTACTAATGGATCATCCAAAAATATTTGAGGGATTTTGGATATAATACCATTATCTTCTACCACTACTGGGATTTTTTGAATGGTACTTGGATCAACTATATTACCATTATTTCCTATCCCACCCAACCATGACAAGGCCTTACTCTTGTGCTCTTTGATTCTAAATAATTTAGAAAAAGTTACTTTGATAGTAATTTTTGACAATATAGATATCATATCGTTAGGCTCAAACATAGTGGGCTTCAAAAGCATACCTAGAGTGGAAGTCCTTTGAATAGCAAGTGCTACAATTTGCTTGGCTAAATCAGATCCTAAATTCTTTTCTTGTACTACTGTTCTATGGGTATCACTTGTTCTTTTCTTGTACTACTGTTCTATGGGTATCACTTGTTTGAAATTGCACTTTCTTCTTAGGCTCCCACTTCTTGACTCTACTATCTTTAGCCTTTGTTGTCTCTGTATGATTTTTCTTGATTTCATCCTTCATCTTGTGTGTAATATCCTTGATGAATATACTAGAAGATTTTCTAGCATAATTTCCAATTGTCCTATTTCTCAAGTTATAGTTATTGTGCACTTGAGAAATCATTTCTACAGTGATTTTGTCAATATCCTCCTTTGAAGGCATTCTTAAGTTTATATTATCAATATTTGATGATAGATTACATACCTTGTCTTTATCATAATTTTCATCATCTAAGAATACTTGTTGATGATGTAGCTAGTAAGAAATTATTTGACTAGTAACATCATCCTTATGTTCCTCTAATCATTATCTATGCAATCATCAAACATGCCTTCCCTATTATAGCTTACATCATCATGGCTCTTTTCTTTTTCCTCTTCCTCAAGTTGTATACTCTAATCTAGAGAAAATGATTGAGCCACTACATAATAATCTACAGAGTGAGGTGATTGGCATATGATGCACTATGGTACATCATCATTCATGTTTATATAATTTCTTTGTAGCAGATTTGGTGTACCCTTGTCCTTCACATTTTGGGTCTAGTTGGGAATTGGTTTACCATCCTTCTATTGAGTGGTACAGGGGTAATTATATATTCTTGGTTGTCTATTGAAATGATTATTATTTGACAAGGCCTTCTCACCAACATTGTGTTTGTTCAAATTGAAAGTTTATGGATTCATCTTCTTTAATAAGTCAAGTACTTGACCTATTGTGGGTTCTTTGGGCTTCTTTCCTTCTAGGACTTTATCATCTTCTTTCTTGTTATTCTTGGGATTGAAGAACTTTTGGTCATTCCTTCTCCCTAGCTCACCGGATACTTTTTTGTTATTTTCAATATTTATCAGAATTCTAAAAGCAACTATTAAAGTTCTAGGCTCTTTATCTCTCAACTAATACACCATCTTACAATCAAAAGCATTAAAGTATGTTGTAAGGCAAACATATTTATTCAATTTCATAACCTAAAACAACTTGTACATTCCCTTCTGGAATCTTACATTGAAATCAAATGTAGATTCCTTAGGAATTTTCTTAATATTGTTGAAATTATTCAACATGAAACTGACATTAGTATTATCACCATATAGGTCTTTGAACAATTTCTCCATATCACTCTAGAACCTGATACAATCATCATGTCCTCAATCAATGAATGTACAAAAATTTTCATCACCACATCTTCATGCTCAACTTCAAAGTGATTTAACATATCTATAAAGACTCTCAAGTGTTCCTCACCAGTGATAACATTATTTCCAGAGAGCTTGATGACTTTATCCCTTAGATCAAAAGATATGGGATGAGGGAAACTAGGAATCCCTACAAATGATATTTTTCTAAATTTTTCCATATATATAGGCTTTTTTTGAAAACTAATAGCATTAGATGTGCTTGCTATATTAGCCTGATTATGGGTAGTATTTTGTGATTGTTGTATTTGGACAGTAGGGATCTGAATACTAGTGGTGGATGAAGAGACAAGAGAAAACTGAGATATAGCCTGATTAGATATTATTAGTCCACAAGTAGGGACAGAAGTTGTAGTTTGAGTAGACAAGTTAGGCTAGGAAGCTAAATTAGAGTTAGACTTAATGAACTAAATCTTTCTCTTGATTTCACCTGCTTGAGTTTCATTCTCAAGATTTTCAAGTTATTTTTCCATATCCTCTTTCTCCTTTCTAGATTTTTCCAAATCAAGATCCAATTTAGACATGGGAGGATTTATAGATTTTTTTAGTGCAACTTGGGGTTCATTTATTTAGATTCTTATAGCTTTGCCCATTCCCTTATCTGTGGGTTTCACAGTAAGTTCTACAGGATCAATTTGGATAGGCTTGTAAGCTAAGACTTGAGAAATGATAAGTTCTTGCCTTTGACTATTGGGCTTTTCTTTTTCTAAAACCTTAGATCTTAAACTATCTATATCTTCAAATACATCAGCATGAAGGACTGAGGTCCTTTCTTCTAACTTCTTGTTTTGTTCTTTCAAAGAAACCATCCTTCTAAGCAGGTTATCTCTTTTAATAATGGTGTTTAAGGTAGCTTTCTCTCTTTCTTTCTCCAAATAGACATGCTTGGCCTCCTCTTCTAAAACCCATTTCTTCAGGACTTCTATCTTTAAGCATACTTCTTTAGCATCTACAAAAGTTGCTTCTAAATTAGCAGGATCATCAAGATCTATAAGATTAGTTTCCATAAATGGGATTGTTCTAGGATCTTTCATGACCCCATATCCTAGCTTATGGTTCACATCTGATCTATGGAATGTATTACCCACTGAGGAAACATTATTATCATGATAAATTTGATGAATGGTGTAAAAAAAGCATTTTGAGAATTCCAACAACATTTCTTCTGTCATCACCTTAGATAGGTGTCACCATGACACTTCCCTACTTTAGTTAATACATGTACAACTCCATCAAGTGGAAAAGTTCCCATCATTGACTGTACCAAGATCAATGGTGCAGTGATACTGAAATGAAAAAAACCCAATGAAAAGAGCCAACCAATGAGATTGTAGGAATTCAGAACATGCACTACCAAGTATTGACAACTTTTTAGAAGGATCTAATGAACTCCAAATTTGCATGTCAATGAAGACTTGCTATTAGTAGGTTCTATGTGGTACAAGGGCACTTGCCTACTTATCTTGTGGGTAAGTTCCAATCGTTGATCTTAATGAGATCAATGGTTGACCAAAATTACTCACCCAAGTTTAGATTTTTTGTTTAATGCTTAGGAGACATGACCATGGTTAAGGAAGGCTTGGAAATTAAGAGGTTTAATTCACAAAAAATAAAATAAAGCAATCTTTGTAAAAAGAAAACTTAAGGTAAGCCCATCCCACACTAATTTAATTTGGAAATTTCATTTAATTACCCTTTTGAGAGCTAGGGCACACTACAAGATTTTTAAAAAAAAAAAACAAAAAAACTAGGGTTTTGGCAGCGAAAAACCAATTTTTTGAAATGTGACCCTAGGTTTTTCCACTAAGGTATAACATATGACAAAGGGTGAAAATCCAAGCTAATAGGTACAACTTCTACCAAGTTTATGAAGTAATCTATAGTAGTAAGAATATAAATATGTCATTGAGAAGAGGGAGGATAAATCTTATCAATAAGATCAAAACTTGACACACTAAAAGGCCATAGTGGAACTTTAAAATGGAAAGCATATGCAGGAGCACCAATAAAATAATTATGGTGCCGACACTATGAACACTTTTTGAAAAAGGTGAATGAGTCTTATTCTATAGTTTGCTAATAATATTCCATTTGAAGGAATTTTTTAACCAATGATTTCTTGCCAAAATTCTTCCTACATGATCTAGCATGGTCTTTTTACAAAGCCATAGGAATTTTTGCTTTTATAATGCATCTAACATGAAGATTATCAAAAGAACTCTAATACAGAACTTCAACAAGGATGATATAATGAGCCACAAGTTTCCAGATCCTATTCCTAGAATTCCTACTTCTAGACTTAGAGAAAGATCCATCTTTAAGGTGCTAATTGTAATACCCCTAAATTGGAACATTGGCATTCTAAACCAATTTTGGTGCCTCGATCTTACACAATCTATTTGTTGATAAAATTTAAGTCCTATAATAGTATTGAGCTTTCATTTTGCATGATTTTTAACAACATGAATCCTTTCAAACTCCTCTCTTGAAAAGCTAATCTAAGGATCAACTCCAAGGTTCCAAGTGATCTTGTGACCTACTAGAATTTGCTGAGTTAAAGATAAATGTGAATGTTCACGAGGAGGCATTTTTCAACTCTAAATAATCTGGATAAGATTTTGGATCTGCCTAGTCTCTTAGAAGAATAATCAAAAAATAAAGAGATATATTTTTCTATTTTTCTTTTCCCTATGATGAATGCAATCTAACAATGCAACTATATGAACTCCTAATTTAACCAAGGTGTTAGTAAAGAAAATAATGGAGATAGGGAAACAAGAAATTTAAGAAAATAATATGAAACTAAATCCTAATGGACATAAACTACAGAAACAACATGTCTATGAGTTAAGCTTTTGAAAAGATCAGTAGGTAACCAATGAAACTAGGAGCATTGCTTCCTTAATTCCACTAATGCAATTGTCAATGGGAATTCAGTAACCATAATATGTTTTACTTTAAATCAAATCACAAGGCCATGGAAAGTGCGCTTATGTGAGACAAACAACTATGTAGGAACAATATGGTGATCTCTTCTTGAACTAGGTAGATCAACAAACTTTGTAAACTGTTAGCAAACACCAAAATTAAAAGATTGCACAACCAAAATAATTCAATAAAACTATTGGCTCAATTATATCACATGAACATACATTCATAAAAATATAACACACTTAGGAAAGAATCACTACACTCTGAATGTGAGCACCAGAAGCATATATTATTTCATCAAAATAATGGAAGCCATGAATACATATTACATTCCTAAATTTATAAGAAATATTCTCCTAAATTTATAAGAAATATTCTCCTCAATTTTTGTTGAGAGTGAGATATATCTTTATGAAATCATATGCTTCTAAACTAATAATTTTTTTTTTAATCTATTTACAAACTGACTATCTAACTAGTGCTAAGTAGGGCTCCATCCATATTTATATCATTAATTAGATTCATGAGCCTTTGCATTTCATAAAACAAAGAATGCATGAGAAAATAAGAAAGAGAGAGCCTTTAGTTGATGTAGGAGTGTTTGGAAGTGCCAAAAATAGAAGCTCCATCTTCGTAGGTGTCTATCAGAGTTAAACTGCTATCAAAATGCATTTCTAATGAATGAAAAGCTCTAAATTTAAAACTAGTAGTTAACTATAGTGCACCTCTAAATTCTCAAAACTTGTGGCTAGCCTCAAGAAAAGCACACATGTGCACCTAGAACACTAGTGCACTAGCACACTAGTGCACCAATGCACCTTTGAAGCAGGTTCAAAAAAAATTCAAAATTTCACTAAGTGTCAAAATTGAAATTTTGGCTTCTAGGTTTTGTTCTCCTTTATACCAAAGCTAGTCTGGGTATTTTCCCTTGAATTTTTCAATGACCCTAGTAACTTGGATTGCATCTAGAAAATCTAAGGCTTCATATTTATCTTGCACAGTCTACCTGTAGTTGCCAACCTTGATTCGAGTCTCCTCAAAATCTCCTAATTATATATCCAAGTCTAAGAATTCTTCTTCTATTCTAAATGTTTGCCTAATGTCATCATCATTAACAACCTTTTCAAAAAAAATCCATAATTTATCGACTACTACCTCTACAGCTAGTAACTTATCTCGAGAATCATCCTCAAAAAGGCCTAAACATGCATCACTATAATGCCTCTCTACTTCCACAATTTTCTCTTAGACTTGATCCTTAAGCCTATGAATCTTTTTATGTAATGTCTCCATTACTTTATTACCATTCACAATCTTTTTAGTCCAATCATCAATCTTGTCTAACCCCTTAGCTATATACATTTTCATCAACATTTGATACCTTTGGCCTTTAATTTCTTGTAATGCCTATAAATCCTTGCCCTGCATATGTATTTCATCCATTAGACCAAAATCTTGATTCAAAATAGCCACATGCCTATCCACATTCTCTTGCATTACGAGTAAAAGCTTTAGATTTCCTTGAATAACATATACCCCCTTTTCCTCAAAACTTTCTCTCCACTATTAAAAAGCTCTCAAAAATGGGTGGAACTATACCATACCCATATCTCTTCTCTTAATTGTTGCATACAAGTTTTCTTCAAGGTTTATGGGATCTAAAGGACCAACAAATTCTCTTAGATATCCTTTTAGGATCTCATTTTTCCTTTGAAGTGTTATCAATTTTGCCCCCTCCTGCTCTAAGCTCCTGAATACTTCTCTAATCCCTATTGTAACCATAAATATGATAGTATTCAATGTAGGTTTCCCAAGCATAACCTCCCTGATATGATAATCTAATGGAGTCAATTATTTAATGTTTGAATGAGGAGGAGGGGTAGCTACGTGACCAAACAAGTCTTGGCTCTGATCATTCTTGATGAAGGCTACTACCCATGCATATTTTGAGGGTGATTGAGGCCTCCTTAGGACTTTGATTAATTCCATCCTATCCTCTTCCTCTATGGTGAATTGTTTCTTCTTATTTCTTATTACTTCTTTGCTCAACCACCTTGGGATATGTTCCAATGGAGATTTTCCTTTTGAGGATGATGAGTTTCGTCAGGAATACTTTTTCCCTTATCTACCCTTTCTAGATTCCTCTCATTTTGTATGAGATCTATACTAGGAGTCTCTATCTCTATAAAGTCCATAGTACTTACCTTGGTCTATTAGGAATTTTGCTAAGTTTGTTCACTTATCTACCCTTCTTCTGACACTTCCTTGGTGGATTCTTGTCATGGCTCTTCCTCTTGCTCTACTTGAACTTGTTCTCTTTCAATATTTGGAGGTAGAGGGGTAGTTGATCCCTTGTCTACATATAATGTGCCTTGGACTAGGGATGATGAAACTACCTTAGGTCTTGTGGTTCGGGTGGTAGCTAACTCTAATCCTCCTATTGAGGTTGATTGGTTGGAGTGTCTCTTATCTTCTCCTTTCTAACTTTTTAGCTCTTGTGAGATGAGTCCTCCAATTCAAAGGTATATTATCCTCTTCATCCTTATCACCTTCTTTTGCTTATTTTGGAATAGGTTTAGGGACTGATGGGAAAGGAATCACTTTCCTAGTGACCTTTTGTCTACTCTTTACTAGAGTGTTGATTTTTCTCTTCTTAGGCACAGAGGTGGAGGCTTGTACTTCTTTTGAAGGCACTTCTTATATTTCAATATCAACTTCTCCTTGGCCTTGTTCAACTAGTAGTAGTTGAGGATCATCTTGAGGTTATGTGGATTCCATATTCTCTAGCCCTTGTACATTTTCTTCTCCCCACTATGGAGGTTCCTGAGTCGCTTCTTCTTCTGGCTTGGCCCACTGAGGAGAAGTTATCTTCCTCTTCCCTTTTCCCTTTTGAGCCATGTAATACCCAACTTATCTATCAAGTTGGTGTACTATATCAAGTCTCACTGGCAACTAGGCTATAAATGTAGGTACTATAACCTTAGCTGCTCGACCTTTAGCTAGGTAGGCTTGAGCATGAAAGATACATGTTTGAGGAATTGAATCAAGTTTGAAAGGTCTTTTGATCTAATACTTTGCAAATTTGATGTTCTACCTCACCCCATGATTAATGTCCAAGTTCTCTTCTTTTCCAATCTTGACATTCATAATAGGTATATCACCAATTTTGTTCCTATTGAACAATGGATTGAACAGATCCTCTGTATCTTGTTGCATAATATTTAATGTAATCTTCATCTTCAAAGAACTTTCTGCTAGATATAGAGTCATCCTACAATAATCCCTTATGCAAATATTGTACTCATCCACTACATTCATCCAATGATCCTCAATCGCATCCTCATGTTGGAATGTCTTGCCAACTAGATGTTGCACTCTTCTAATGTTATCAAAATAGGGGCATGGAGAATTATATTCTTCTAGGGGATACTGATCCCATTCAAACTCAAAAGATGGATTATCTTGTCTTTGATCCACACTAAATGGTCCTATAGCAATATGCCACACCCAAGTTATTTTTTGCTATCTTCGTACTTGAACATATGCAGATAAGAGTTGTCGATCAATCTCCAATAGTATAAGATTATCACTAGGATACCTACGGAGCTTCTTAGGATTGACAATTGTACCTACTACCCTCAAATATCTAAATGTTTGGTACTGAATGTAGTAGGTTCCAACTTTTATTATCTTAGTTGTTTTCTCTTCTGACATCCTCTTTGCATAATCTCCTTCAATGAACTAGATAATTGTGAATATAAAAGCATCATTTACTATCTTGTACTCCTTGCCATGCTCTTGAAGCTTCTTTTCTACTAGCTAAGGATATATATGTAACGCCATGAATTGGTATCTTGCATACTACCATTCTTATAGATCCCTAGATAATTCATCACCCTTGTCATGAAATTTTTTTGTTATTCTTCACTACCACTAGCTACTCACCCAAGTTCTTGTTGCAAATGGAAGCCCAATAAATTGACATCATTTTCATCTTGATAGTCTCAATGAAATGGACCATCCATATGTTCAAATATCCAAAAGTAGGAAAACTCATGACTCTACTCAAGAGTATGATCAAATATCCAATATCTTTCTTCATATATCCTCTTGTCATGTTGACATTACTTACTTTCTTCCCTACAGGAGTTTTCTCAATGAGGTATGATGACTGTGTGATTTTAGAAGCTTCATTAATATGTTCTCTATACCATCTCTTAACTTGGTGATAAGTTAATCTGATAAATTGATCTAGCCTAAGAAGATGGAACACCTTCTCCATATTGTTGGGTTAGAGATCTAGGATGATCTCTCTAGTTACACTCTTCATGACCCTATCTTCAAGAACATATTTCTCTATTAGTGTCATGACTAGTTCTAAGGACTACATTGAAACTAGATGTGATATTGCATTAAATAGTCTACAAGGAATCATAGTGGATATCATTGATGATCTTTCTATGGGTTTATTGCACAATGTTAGGAATGTACCCAAATCTGTGTGATCCAATTCAGTGTCTTAGATCTCTAAATAGTCATCTTGAAACTATGACATGGTTGGAATACCTTGAAACTTGAATACTACAAGCTTTGGTACAATCTTTGTAGTGAGGGAGGATGATGAGGAATCCATTGAATCTACATAAAAATGATGTCCATTAGTTCAAATTTGAAGAAAAAAGATTGAACCAAACCCTAAACATAAATGTTTGAAAACACTTGAAAACCTATCTTTAACCATCAAATGTAAGAAAAAAAAAGAAAAGGCTCACCTAGTGCACCTGGTAGGTGCGCCTGGTGCACCTTCTACCTTTTGAAAATGTGGGATGCACACCAGCACACCTCATGGGATGCATTTATGTGCACTCTATTTGGTCTTAGGAAAATTTTAAGTATTTTTTAAGGGTGTGTAGTAGCACACCTAATTAGGTGCACTACTACACCCCTCAATTTTGAGATTTTCTTTATTTTTTATTATTTTTAAATTTTTTATGCTTTCTTTTATGGGAAAAAAGGTACACAATAGTGCACCTAATTAGGTGTGCTACTATGCACCTTAATTCAAAATTTTAAAATTGTTCTTTTGTGTTCTTATAGATGGCAAGGAGTGAAGAAGGTGTAACTACAGAGGAGTGGTGCTATAGCTCATGGATACTTAGAATGAAAATTGGCAAGTGAGTAAATGGTGGGGGCCCCTAGGTTATATAGACTAGGGCCTAGAGCACCACTTGGTGTTGTGCTACTATGCATCAGCAAGTGATGATGTTTTGTAAGTAATTTGGGGTAGTAGTGCACCTAAGGAGGTGTGTTGGTGTGTCTCTTTTTTGCAAGAAATGACTTATCCCCCTAGAATAATGACTTTTTTTGGAAACTAGGTTTTCTAGTTGAGATCTAGATTTGACCAAGGACACTAGAAAAAACCCTAGAAAAGACCTAGACCCTAGTATAGGGATCTAAGAAGTTGAAAAATAAATTAAAGGCCCTCATTTCTATTCAAAATGGGGCATACATTGTGAAACCACAACAAATAGCCCCAACAAAAAGGAAGAAATGACAAAGGCATTTCCTCATTAGCAAACATTCCTCTAATATGTATCAAACACCAACTGAATCCCAAACACTCCAAGAATATTTTGAGTCACTTCTATAATTAAAATCTTAGAATCTTGAATCTCTAATTTTAGTGTATTCATTTCCTTTGACAACTCAAAATTTAGTCTATCAAAAGTTTCCAACAACTTGTAAACAATCTTCTAGCCAATCTGATTCATCTGTCGGGAATCTTCACAAAAGCTATTTATCAATCCTTTGTCTGACTAGATGGTAGGATTAGTTTTGAGGGCTCTTAGTAGGTTGTCACATTTCATTTGAATTTTCAGGTAACCCTTTAAATACTTTCTTCACATAGCTCACAATGTAGCCTTTTGATTTTTCAACGAAGTAATGGTTTTGATACTAGATAGCTTATTTAGAATGTGTATCCCTATTATTGGATTACCCTTTTTAGACTTTGTAGAATCATTCATTCTTAACACGTTTCTTTATTTTTTATTTTCTTTCTATATCTTGACCATGCTTAGACTACATGGTGAAGACACTGGTGTTGTTTCTGAGATTCAATCTTGCATGAACATCTTTTGTATTCCTCTTTTAAGAACCTTTTAGAAACTCTCATGCCAAACAATGACCTTAGCAATTCTTTTGAGAAGACCCTTTTGTTTGAACCAGTGGGGTTTGGACTATCCCTTGCTACCTTCCACCTTGGTTTGAAAACACCTAAGATAATTGATTTTTTAAATTTGCAAAGTGTTGAGAACTTGTTGATCTACAATTTTGAATTCAAGACTAAAAATCCCCTATAACTGCAAGTAACATTCGTTTCTTAGTTGGTATAGGAAACAAGATCATAAAAATGCTTTGACAAAGAAATAACTCTTCCCAAAAATCAGATCCAAAAGAATGGTTAGTAAGATATGTCAAAGTAGAATCTTGAGTACACCTACCCCCTAGATTGACACGCCTCTAAAAAAAACACACAACTAAAAGAAAACACACTTGTAGAAATATATATATATATATATATATATATATATACATATATATATATATACATATATACATATATATATATACATATATATATATATTCATTTTGTGATCTCTTAGGGATCAAAGAAATTCTTTGGAAATTTCCCATTGACTAATAATAGAACTAATTCCCCCTATAAGGAACTCAACCTAAAAGTATTTTCTCCTAGAATTTACATGATCTAATAAGGACCAATTCACAAGCATTGAAACTATGTGTGGCTACCCAACTTATCTTTTACCTTGCCCCAAAGTAGAAGAAGGCTGAATATATTTAAAGACTTTATCTTGACCCTCTTATCAAACCACCTCTTGACAACTACTTGATGTTTCGCCATATGTTCCAAAGTAGTTCTCTATTTTTTGTCCATATCTAAAAGATTCATCAATATAATTTGTACTCCATCAACATCTTCAACATATCCACTCATGAATTTCAAAATAGGAATCTTGATGTTAAGTGGAAATACTAGCTTTTGTCCATAGACAAGTAGATATGGAGATGTCCCCAAAGCATTTTTGACCCTTACTCGATCTATCCATAGAAAATATTTGAGTTGTGTATGCCAATCTCTAGGATTCTCCTTCAACAAACATCTTATTACTATGATTAGGTTATTATTTGTAGATTCAGCTACACCATTTCCTTGTAGATAGTAATTTGAAGAGAACTTGATAATAACCTAATTTTCTAGTGCCCATTGAGTTAGGAATACTGATGCAAAAGCTGATCCATTATAACACACTAGGGAGAACAAAATCCCAAATCTAGCAACAATGTGTTCTTCCAAGAAGTTTGTAACCACCTTAGCTATGCTATTCTTGAGTGTCTCTACTTATTTCCAATGCATACAACAATTAGTAGTTATGAGAATAAAAGTGTACCCTATTGACCATGGCAGATTCACTAGACCAATAAACTCTAGCTCCCACTTTGCAAAGGGACATATCTCGAACACCGGTTGCAATGGCATTGAAGGATGTCTTTCTATTAGCACTAGTTTGAAAACTATGACAAGTATGAACATGCTCAATAGTATCTTTGAATATCATGGGCTAGAAATAACCTAACCTTAAAATCATATGAGTAGTTGCTTCTACTAAACCATTCCCTATACCATACTTATCATGAAATCATTCCAAAACTTCTTTTACTTCCTCATGTCCCAAGTATTTTAGGTAAATCCCTTCATAGTTCCTTTTGTATAATTTTCTATCATGCAACATGTAGGATTTGCACTTCATTTTGAGTCCCCTACACTATGAACTATTCATCCAACTAGGATACTAATTTTGTAAAAGATAATAAACAATATCCTGGTACAAACATCTATTATTACACCCTGATCAATGTCAACTTGAGATACTACAATCCTTTTTTGATCTTCCACATTTGTTTCACCAAAAAATCAAAATTTCTTCTCATCTTCTATCTAGTTGTTTGCTATCATTTTTTATAATCCTTGACCTCTTACTAGCTTTATAGGTTGAATCTCTAAATCAAATATTTGAAGGATTGCCATCCATTTGCCTTGTCTCTTACCAAGTCCATTTTGCATCAACAATGCCTTAACTATTGGATTAGGTACAATCACATATACCTTGCTCCTCGGTATATAATGGTGAAATTTATTTACCTCTTTGATGAGAGAAAAATATTTTTTGTCGAGGTTAGGATAGTTCAACTCAACATTCTTTAGAGGGAAGCCCATAAAGGAAATGGGCCTTTCATCTTCATTTTCCTTCTTCTATGTAAGAATCTTGGCACATGAATGTTCTGAAGAAAAAGAGCATATTTTGAAAGGTATTCCATAGTCCAAACTTCCTAGTACCAAGGCTATGGAAATGACCACTCTGATATCCTCAAAAAAATTCTTCTGGAACCCATTCTATTTTAGCTCCCTTTCTAAGTAAATCATAAAGGGGACAAACTATCTCTGTAAACCCACTTATGAATTTTTGCACAAAATTTATCTTGCTAAAGAAAGACTTAATTCTCTTTGATTATGAAGAGGTGATAACTGTAGAATGGCATCAACTCTATCAGGATCAATGGAGATTCCAACTTTAGAGATTATATGATCTAGGAGCTTCCCTTTAGTAACCCCAAACACACATTTCTTGGGATTGAGTGATATGTCATACTTACAACATCTATTGAATACCTATCTTAAATCAGCAATATGAGTGCTTTGATTCTTTGAAAATATAGTTAAGTCATCCATTTAGATAACTATACACTTGTTTATCAATCCCTTAATAGCTTCATCCATGGCTTGTTGAAATGTAGCTCCTATATTAATTAGTTCGAATGGCATTCTTTTGCAGGAAGAGTTCCCCATTTAGTCATGAATGTTGTCTTTAGCCTATCCTCTTCATCAACCATTACTTGATTATATCCCAAATATCCATCCAAGAAAGACATCATCTTTGAACTATTAACAATTTGTAGAACTTAATTGTAGAATAACAACTCAAGCTCTTGATATGGAAAGTAGGAGCGATAGGGGTAGAGGATGGTGAAATGTGGCTTTTCAAAATTCAAAACCTATCCAAGGCGAGATTCCTCTAGTAGGGTGGGATCAAAATCATGGCTTGGGGCATGGATTGTAGGGAGGTGATAGAGTTTGTCAGGGAAACTTTGAGATCAAAGATGTGATAGAGAATGGAGATGGGGAACCACATATCGTTGGCAAGGATATGGAAAAATATTTTCCAACCTCTGAGGTGGGTCAGTGTGGTACACATTATGCAAAATGATCTTCTCTATTTGGAGTTAAACCAACTAGTAAGTCTTCTTTCCCATCAATTAAGGTATTCTTTGGGTCTGAAAAGGATTCATGTGTGATTGCAATTTTGGATGAGTTGGTAGACCACAACATTCCTACAATGGCTTCTACCTTGGTGGGTAAGTTCATTGGGAAAAGGCTAAATATAGATATAGTTAGAGCTTCCACATAGAAGAAATGGAACCTTAAGGGATAGGTCACTATAATTGCAATAGTGAAAGGTTTCATGTCTTTTGAATTTTCATGTAGCAAGGATTTGTCAAATATTTTGTGTGAAGGACCTTGGGTTATAGGACACTCAATGTTGGTCCTCTAGAAGTGGACTTTGAAGCTATGTTTGAATGATTCCTTTTTTGTGTAAGCTCTAGTGTGGGTCAGAATTTTAGAGCTTTTGTTGGAGATCTGGAATGAGGATGTGTTTGTAGGATGTATCTATATCAGAGTTTAGGAAGGGCATGATATGCTAGAGGTTGTGTGCTTTCATTCTAAACTAGGTATGCATGTCCAAAAGTTGGTTTATTAAAGTGTTCCTTTTTCTTTTTTCCATTGTTTGAAATTGGATCATAAGGCTAATCAATGCTTGAAGGCTAAAGAGAAAAAGAGTATAAAAAAAGAAATTTCTAAATCTAGAAAGGAGAAAAAGATCTGTAAAAAGAAGGAAATTAAGGATGTCCTTGAGATTTAGGAACGGAGGGTGGAAATACCTATAAAATATGGGCATGCATTAGAAAAAAAAGTGGGCAAGGAGATTGAAGAACTAGTTCCTACAATACCTAATTCTTAGACCACAAAATTAGATTAGATTGAACTCATGTTAGGAAAGGAGGAGGAACATCTGGTTTCTTAGGCTACTAAGGGGGCTATCCCAAGAAAGGAATTGATGGACACATAACTGGCTACTCCCCAGATCTCTAAGGCAATAAGTGAGCCTTCAAAGGGAGATAAAGGGATTGAAAAAGAGATAGAAAGGGTTTAGCATATGATATTTCTACAGGAAATTATGAATTTTTTTCTTGTGGAGAAGGGGGAGTAGAATATATTGAATGATGAAATGGAGGTAGTGAAGGAAACACAAGGCTACCAGGAAACCATGGTGGTTACCTCATTTTCAATGAAGGATCATTCTACTTCTTTTAATTTGGAAGAGAGGCTTATGCACATGGTTAGATTTTCTTCCCTGCGTAAGATTTCAAGAATTGTGGAATGGCTTGATAATAAAAAGGGAAGTGGGGTAAAGAACAAAAAGAAGAATACTAGGGATCCTTCCCCTGTCTTACTAGAAATGACCAAAAGCCAGGTGAAAGTGGATGTGGGAGTAAAGAAAAAGCTAGTAGGTTGAAAGAGTTCAAGCATAGTCATGTAAGAGGAGGCTAGAAGGAATTTGGTAGATGGGAGCCAAAGAACCATTTTGGAATGCTCTAGTAAAAAGAAATGAAGATTATATCCTAGAATATAAGTGGGATAAATGGGACCCCTAAATAGGAGGTAATTAGGAATATGATTAGAGACTAAAGACCTAATTTTATGCTGATCCAAGAAACAAAAATGTAGAAGGAAATTTTGGGAAACATTCCTTTAGCAACACCATGGCTAGTGAGGCAACAAATTTTGAGGGTGCCTCAAGAGGCTTACTTACTCTCTTTAACAATAAATTTTTTATAGTCTCTTCTTTGTGAAATGAAGGGAATATCCTCTTATGTAAAGTCTTCCATAGGAATAGCAATGGTTTCTTTTGAATGTGTATGCCACAAATACTAAAATGGAAAGGAAGGATTATTAGATGAAGCTTTGTTCTATTATTCAAAATTATAATCTCAATAAGGTTATAATTATGGGATATTTCAATACAACCCTTACTAATGAGGAAAAATTAGGAGGTTTTGCCCCTAATTTAGATAGTAATTTGGATCTTTCTAACTTCATTAATAGTTTGGCTCTTCTGGATGTTGATCTCTCGAGGGGGCTATGCACTTGGTCTAATAGGCGAATTGGGAGGGAGTGCATCCAGGTTCATTTGGACCATGATCTCATCTATGTAGCTTGGTTGAGTTCATTTTCCTATAAGCTCTCCCTTGTCCCTAGAGTTGGGTCAGATCATTCCCCCATCTCCCTTTCAATTGCTGCTCTTGAGGCCATGAGAAATTATTATTTCTAGTTTGAAAAGATGTGGATATCTCATCTGGATCTTTTGGAAAGAATCTCCTCTTGGTGGAATATTGAGATGGAAGGGACTATAATGTTTAGGGTAGCCAAGAAATTGAGCAATGTAAAACACAATATTAAAGTCTAGAATAAGATGGATTTTGAAAATATTTTTTAGGAAAAAGAGGAAAAGTTAGATATGCTTAGTAGTATTCAGGATACTATCTAGAAGGAAGGATATAATGATCAGAATAGGAATATAGAGATGTCAATTCTCTCGGATTTGCATAACATTATTAGTAGAGAAGAGAACTTTTGGAGACAAAGATCTCATATTAATTGGCTAAAAGGGGCAATCAAAACACTAGATTTTCTCACCTCTCCACCCTTAAGCATAGAGCAAATAATAGGATTTTAGGGGTTAAGAAGGGCCAAGCTCTTCTAACAAAAGAAAATGATATTGCTACTAGAGCTATTTCCTTTTTCTCTTCTCTTCTTTCTTGGGACCCCTCATTATCTATGGTAGATCAAAATGTAATTGTTTCATCTCTTCCCCAAGTTATTCAACCTCACCACAATAAAGTGTTGTGGGAATTCCTAAAAACTAGGAAGTTAAACAAGCTTTGTTCTCTCTTCCAATAGATAAATCCCCCAAGCTAGATGGTTTTCCTATGTTCTTCTTTGAGGTATATTGGGAGGTGGTCATGGAGGATGTAGTCAAGATGGTGCAAGAATTTTTTGGGGCTTAGAATCTCCTTAAGTCACTCAACTCTACTCTTTTGGTCCTCATTCCTAAAGTTCTAGGGGTGGATTCAATGGATCAATTTAGGACCATTAGTCTTTATAATTCTTTCTATAAGATCATTTCAAAGGTGTTGATGACAAAAATTCTTAACATTCCACCTCTGATTATATCCCAGCAATAGATGAGTTTTGTCCTTGGAAGACAGATCCTGAATTCTATCATGTTGGTTCATGAAGTTATTCATTCCCTGGAAGTGAGTAAAAGAGAAGGCTTCCTTCTCAAGTTGGACCTATCTAAAGCCTATGACTAGGTGGATTTAAATTTCCTTAGATCTATCCTCTAGGATTTTTGTTTTGATTAAGAGGTGTGTACACTCATTTCTCAACTTATTTCTACTTCTTTTATTGCTCTTTTGATCAATGGAGCTCCTTCTAATTTTTTCAAACCTTCAAGAGGCTTATAGTTGGGGGATCCCTTGTCACCTATATTTTTCATTATAATGGTTGAGTATATTGGTAGGTTGATTTAGAAAAAAAGATAGGATGGGGTATTAAGAGGTATTAAGCCTTCTTCAAGACATGTTACTTGCACTCATCAATAGTTTGTGGATGACAATATCAATGGAGGGAAGCTTTAGGTCAAGAGGATAAAGAGATGAAGAAATTATTGGATGTGTATGTTAGAGGATTAGGAAAGCTTATTAATTGGGCAAAAAGCTCAATTTTCTTTTCTAATACTCCTATTGATAGATAAAGGAAGATTGTAGGAATTCTTGGGTGTGGGATTGGTAACCTTCCAACTAACTATCTTGGTCTATTGTTGGGAACTAACCCACTAGATCAGTTCTGGAATGGAATTCTTGATAGTTTCATTAAGAAATTGGTTGGTTGGAAAGGTACTACTTTAAGTCAAGCTGGAAAATTTCTTTTGGTGAAAACCACACTTCAGAATCTCGCACTATATTCTCTAAGTCTCTTTGGGATTTTGGGTAAACATGCTAATAAAATGGAAAACATATAGAGAGATTTTATTTGGTCTATGCTTGAGGATCACTACAAATACCCTCTTGTGGCTTGGGACAATGTTTTTCCCCTAAGAGCTATGGAGGTCTTGGAATAAGGAAACTAAGACACATTAATAAGGCTCTTCTAGCTAAATAGATATGGTGCATTTTCAAAAGCTTGGGGGAATGGAGAGATGTTTTAGTGGAGAAGTATATTAGAATGCCTTCTCTTAGATTTTTTCTTAATGATAAACACATTTTTATTGGCTTAGTCATTTGGAATGGTATTATTAAAGCAATAGACCTGGCTAATTCTAAGACCAAGCAGAAGGTGGGAAATGGTGAATACATTATTTCGAATGATCTCAAGCTGATTATGGTGATGTTGAATACAATGATCTTGAACAATATGAGGGATGAATTAATATGGGAGGATAATACTAATGGTTTCTACTCAGTGGCATTAGGGTATAAATCCCTCTAGAGCTTGAAAGAGAAACCTACATGGGCTAAGGCCTGGTTGTCTGTACTTACCCCTAAGATTAATATATTCTTTTGGTTGATGCTAGAAGATAAAATTCTTAATTTGGATAATCTAGAAAAGAAAGGTCAACATATCCCAAATAGATGTATTCTCTATAAGCTTCATTTGAAGAGTGTGAATCATATTTTTATTCATTTTTATTACTATACGGAGGTCTGGGAATTGCTCACAAAAAAAATGGGGTTAGTTGGTGTAAGCCAAATAATGTTTTGGAATTATTTTGTTAATGGGATAGTATGTAT
Organism: Cupressus sempervirens; assembly: GCA_028749045.1. Lineage (NCBI taxonomy): Eukaryota > Viridiplantae > Streptophyta > Pinopsida > Cupressales > Cupressaceae > Cupressus > Cupressus sempervirens. Next base: position 269,398,421 of record CM053791.1, on the reverse strand, counting down.
AAAGGAACTAATTATTATGCCATAAGCTCCTATTCTTTGCCTCACTTCTACTGGGGAATATGGAGGGAGAGAAATAATCAAATCTTTAGAGATAGGGAGGTTCCTACTTATGTCCTTGTAGATAAAATCAATAGCACTTTGAAGGAAAATTTCTAGATAATAAAGGGAGGAGATATTGGAAGTAGAGATAGGAATAAGGAAAAGGAAAAGGACAATAGGAAAAAAAGATAGGAGGCAAAGTAGAAACTCTCACCTAAGGGCTAGGACAAAGAAAAGTTTGATGGAGCAGCTAAAGGGAACCCTGGCCTTTCTGAGGAATAATTAGAAACTATCATGGTAGTGGAGTTAGTGCTTTTTCTTACCCCTTGGGAATCTAGACAAATCATTTTGCTAAAGTTAGTGCTACTCTTTACACTATTAAATTAGCTCTAGATGTAGGAGTCAAAAATTATGGCTGGAGGGGGACTCAAGTAATATTATTAGATGTATTAAAGGGAGTATTCATCCTACCTGGACAATAGTAAATATAATTGAAGAAATCTATATAACTCGTGGAAATTGAAAGAATTTATGCTAGCCATGAGTGTAGGGAGGCTAACTTGGTGGCTGATTGGTTTTCCAATGAAGCAATAAAGAAAGAGATAGTGATGATATGGAATACCGACAGAAATTTTCTGACAGAAGCTAAAAGCCTAATTGTTCAAGAGAGGATCTAGGGAAGTATGGGTGTAATCCTAAGTTAATTATGGAAATTATTATTAGTATGTGTGAAATTCATCACATTAATTGTAAATATGGATGGAACATGTGGGTGACGTTTATTGTGTCAAATTGACACACTTTGTGGGTTATCCATTTCCTTTACCACATTTATGGCATCAAAAGATAGAATGGTGAAAAAAAATGTGATTTTATATAGAGTATCTAGTTGATAGCAAAAGGGAAATAAAGGAGGTGTTTATGAGAATTGTAAACATTTAGGCTATAGAGATGGTGGGTAAAAGGAGTAGGAAAGAACCAATAGGTGAGGTGGACAAATGGAAGCAAAGAACAAAAGTTTAGGAGAAGCTTGAAAAGAGTGGAATTGCAAAATTATATTGCCAAACTCCATGGATACGACCCGACAATAACCAATCTTATGGTTAATTCATGGAAGGATGTTAGGGTCAAAGTGGATGGGGTGTTGCATCAAATTACTATGGATGTTATTGCCCAGGTCATTGAAATTCCAAATGAGGGTTTACAATTTTACAAAGACAAAAAGGTGTTTGCAAATGCGGTTAAGGACTTCACTAAGAATACTAAAGAGAAAAGGGAACTGGTGAAGAGTGATACCTACTATAAGATGGATTCAATTGAAAAACTTTAGAGGTATGTACTTAGAGCCATTATTGAATATATATCTCTAGACTCCAGATTCGATAGGGTTAGAACCCATCACTTTGTTTTGCTCAACCATTTTTATTATGGGATAAAGATTTCCTTTCCGTTTGATTTATTTTCCTCTACAAATAAGATTATTTCTAGGCACAAAAAAACCCACTTCTAACCTAACCCTGCATGAGGGTTTATTGCTTTTGATATGTGAGCATTTTAAGGCTCAATCTAGAAGTAAAACCTTGTTGTTGGGGCTGTCTCTAAGGATATAGGGAGCTCTAACTTCTCTTCAAACTCAGAAGAGATTTAGAGTATTAGTTTAGAGGAAGATGAAGCTCTGCATTCATCTAGAAAAAAGGAAAGGGGTAAAGATAAGAATATGCCTACTCCATCAAAAATGTTGAGTAGGAAAAGTCCCAGGGGTCTTGGTCTCAAAATTGTTGATCAGGGGGAAGAAGAATATAATGAAGAAGGTAAAGACATGGATATAAAAGAGGAGAATAATGTTGAGGAAGATGAAGAGATGGAGGAGCTAGTTGAAAACCATAAAAAGAAATAGAGGAGGATTAAAGAGGAGGTCAAACCTATAGAGGAGAAAAATATGTCTAGTCCAAAATTTTTGGTGCTCCCACCCTCTCCAAGTCTCCTTTAGGAGTATGAAAAGGAAAAAATAGAGAAAGATAGTGGTGAAGTGGTTATAAAAGATAGACATCTAGCATGGAAAATTTTAAATGTTAGAACTTTGAAGATGGGGATAGTGAGGGAAGCCATGAATCCAAAAATCTTAGAAGAGAATGAGGGAATGGTCCAAATGGAGGATCTTATAGGTCTAGTACTAGTGGCTATAACTAATAATGTGAGGGAAGTGGGAATGAACCTAGAAGTAGTATGATAGATAATTTTAGATCAATTAAATGGTTGTTTAATGAACTAGAGGAGGTTAAAGAAAGAATGGGATAGCTAGAAAGCCAAGGGAAGAAATTTGAGGGAGGGAATGTCACATATTAGGGGGATGCTATTAGGTTGATAAAAAAAAAGATGAAAATTTTGGAGACTTACAACCATAACATGGCTAACCAAATCATCTCCATTCTGAACTCTCTCAATGAAAACATTGTTACTCTTGCTAGAAAGCTAAAAGAAAGGGGCCTTCTCAAGGATAATGAGGAAAATGATAGAGATGAAAATAGGAAGGATGATGAAACCATAATGGACATATCCCATAGCCAACTGGATAGGATTTTCTTGAAGAAATAGAAGCAAATGGTTGAGGAGTGTCAAAAATCCTATGAAGTGGTGGAAACAATGTAGGACCTCGAAAGGAAAGTAGAAGAGTAAGGTCTATTTTTTCTATCTTTTGGTTTTCTTGTTTTAGCAAGTTTAATGTTTGGCTTTTTGTATGTCTTTCAATCTAGCCTCTTGTTTGGCTATAGTACTTTTCTAGGCTATTGTTGATTTTTTTTTATAGCCCTATTATACATAATAACTTTTGGGTTTTAGGATCCCTGTAAAACCTATTTTTCTTATCAATTTTATTTTTTAGAACTTCATCTAGTGAGGGAAAAGGGTAATTGTCCTTTTGTGATACAAGGTTCAAGTTACAAAAATCCATGCAAAGACAAATCTCTCTATTCTTTTTCTATATAGGAACTAAATCAGCCACCCACATAGAATGGCGAATGGGGAAGATGATCTTGGCATCAAGCAACTTATTAACTTTCTTCATTATTAGTGGTTTAATGATAGGATTAATAGGCCTTTGTTGCTGCCAAAAAGGTTTTGCATTAGGTTTTAAAGGAATTCAATGCATTATAATCTTAGGATTATACATTTTTATCTCTTTGTAATTCTAAGCAATGACATCCTTATACTCTATAAGTAATTTGATAATATCCTCCCTTTCTTGTGCATTACATGCCTTTCTAATCCTTACCATCCTAAGATCTTCATTAGTACCCAAATTGTATGAATCACATTATTTGATCCCCTTTTCTTGGACCATTCTCCTATTAAGTGTTGATTCATCATGACCAAAAATGCATTCCAACTTAATTGTTCCTTTAGGAATAGTGTTGGTTTTCAAATTCAAGATCCCATCTTCATCTTCAAGTTCATCATCTTCATGTTTATTGTCAAGAGCATCATCAATTTCTTTCCCTTTATAGTGGTCATTGCACATGATAAACTCAAGTATATGTTGATCATCTTGAAAAACTTGGAAGTTCATAATTTTATCCAAGATAGATGGAGCATCAACCAATTTGACTAAAGACCTTTTCAATTTTGTTCTCTCAATAGGTTTTAATGTGCTAGCTGAAATAGTGAAGGCATCTACTACCATGGTTTTCCTCCTTAGAGTATATTTTATATTCAAAGCTTCAAAATAATCCCATACTCTCTTCCTATATCCAAACAACCTATTATCATTGCAAGAATATACCAACTTCACTTGTCTTATAACCAACTAAAAATCTCCCTTAACTATGAGAGCTGTGATTCATTTCTCCAATGTGAAAGGAGTCCTCGGATCAATTCTTCATATTCTACAATGTTATTAGTACATCTAAATTGTAATTGATAAATTGTGTAGAAAGACTTACCTTTTGGGTTGACCAACTCAATACCTACATCGGCTCCTAATTTTCATTTGGAAATGTCAAAGAAAAGTGTCTAGATTGGATCTTCTTTAGGCTTCCTAACCTTATGCCTAAAAGGATTATTTCTTGGGGATCGACTATAGTCTTTCACAAGGTGGACTTGATGGTTCTCCATAGTTATTCCTTGATACGAGAATTGTATGTTTTTCTTGTTTATCTTGGATTCCCTCTATCAATTCTATAATTTCATCCACTTTGGGTTTAGGATGGATGACTATTGAAGTCCATCCTTGACCTTTCACGTATAATATTCTTCTTTGAATTTTGATCATTCCATGTGGAGGAGAAGACAAACCCCCACCATCTGAAGGTTATCACTATATGACACATTTAGATCTTCAATTTCCTCTTCAACCTTTTTCATAGATTTAGATATTCTTATAGGATCTTGATTCTCTATGGGTTCATCTTTTGGAATGTTACCATTCTTTAATTCCATTATCTGTATTAATACCTTGGCAACTACTTGGAATAATGAACATTCAAACTCTAAATGATTAACTTTATGTAATCAAAAAAATCTTGGAAGAAGGAGGATACTGGGGTCAACTTTTTCTCCTAAAAATCATAAGTTAGCCATCATGGTGTCTATGAATTGCATTACAATCTAATCCTTTGGGATTAAAATCCTAGATTTTAGATCTTGTTCATCTAATATTCTGGTTGAAGTTGTATCAAAAGTCATCACCTTGTAAGAGCCCAATTTTTTTTGTAGGAATGCTACCTCATTCGAAGCATTGTATTCAATAATCATTATTTTTAACTTTGTCTCTACATCTATCTTAACTTGATTGTTTAACTCTTTCCATGGTAACCATAACTAAGTAAAGTCTATAGAAAACCATCCTCTTAGGAATTTGGTCCATTCTCTACTTAGTAGTTGTCTATATGTTTCCAGGATATCAACCACATGTATATTGATGATGCCTTGAATTTGGGCATTTACCATCAACTATATTTGAACATCTTTCAATACACCAATGACCTTCACCTCTATTTTATCCAATTGTACCACTATTTTATTGGAGGGCTAAGGGGTGACTCCTAACCTTTGTGCTATTGATAGTGGTATAACATTACAAGAGGCCCCTGAATCAATTAGGAAATTATAGAGATTCTTCCCATATATCCTACTACTTAGTAGAAACAAGGGTACCTCAACATTGTCTTTAAACATAGCAGGCATTGCCTCTAAAGCATTGACTTGTTCAGATATTGCCTTTTGAGGAACAATACTTATATTATGGGGTGCCTTTGTATGATAAAGAGTTTTCATTAGCACCTCTCATTCATGGGGTCAACTCTACAACATGTCAAACATAGAAATATTGGCCTTTGTTTGCTTCAAATATTCCACTGCATTATACTTTTCAGTAGCCCAGGCAAGATTTTTCAAGATCATTGGCACATTTCCTTGATTCTAATTTTGTTTTCCTCCATATGGTGGCCTGACTAGTACTAGATTATTACTTGCTCTCAGATTGAGAGGTATAAGTTGTAATGCTAGATGAATTCCATCTATCATAGGTTCTTTTCTACTTCATAGATTGTAAGTATTTCAATTATCATTGCAAAAATAAAACACCTCTTTCTGTTGAACGTCTAGTTCCTAACTAAATGAAAAAGAGAATTCTTCATTGGTTGGTTGTTCCACCTATGTGTTCTATGTAGAATCATAGGATTCTAGTAGCATAGCATTAAATTGTACAAGAGACACGTTATCATTAACTTGTGAATTTTGAGTCATGTATTGATTTCCATTGTAGTACAGACCATCATTATTAGATGTGTTTTGACCATCATTATACTGATTAATGTCCACGTACTGAACATTATTGTTGTTGTCATCAGTAGGAATGCTCCCATTTTTTGGATGAGTGTTCCATTTTCTATTATGTCTTTGGAAGCCGTTATTATGATCATGAGGATTGAAATTTTTTCCACCATTGTTATTTCTAGCATTTTTGTTTCTATCATAGTTGTTTCCAGAAAAATTCCTATTGTAGTTCTAATTGTAATTGTTGTTGTTGTAAGGACTAGCATTGTTTCTTTGAAAGTTTTTATTCTATCCTTGTGACAACCTTAAGAAATTTAGCTCACTATTCATTTGTGACATGGTCTTCTTCATTTGACCAAATTCAAAGGAAAAATTATTGTCTGCCTTAGTAGAAGCTACTACCTTTTTCTTAAAGAAAGTATCTTTTGGAGGTTCATATCTTGGATATGTTAAAGTGGGGTTTTGTGAGGTGGGTGGCTATTTTAATGGAACTAGATTCATAGGTATGAATTGGATAGGCATAAAAGGTTCTCCGATAGGATATGTTGGCATCATTGTAATAGCTCAAGCTAGAAGCATCAATCCTCCTCCATTAGGATTGGCTTTCTTAGCGAAGGTAATTGCTTCTGCGAAGACTTTGTCCAATGTGTCAAGATCTATTGCAAGAATTCTTCTTAGAAAAATAGCACTAAGATGGTCCATAGCATTCAGATAAATATGAATTCTAGCTTCAACGAGTATAGTGTATGGAATTTCTAGCTTGTAGTTTGCCATGTGAAAGTGGAGGTTGAAGTGTGCAACTGTCTCAACTAGGTCCTTTTTGATTGATATGAATTGTTGATGTATCATGGCTAGATTGATGAAAGTTTTGAATTGTTCCAAGAATTTTTTTTTGAGAGTAGCCTAGTCTCCAATACATCTAGGTGGAAAATTAACATGCCAATTAAAGGCAACTTCCCCCAAAGAGTAGGGGAATAAGAAAAGAACCACATTCTCATTAGCAATCTACTTTTAGTTGAAAATTTCCTAGAATACCTTGATGTGATCTTTACTAGTTCATGTCTCTCCATAGATGAACCTTGGGAAAAACTTCTCAAGATTCTTAGGAAGATCATTCAGTACAACTATCAAGTTAATTGGTGATTCTACAAAATTTGTAAAAAATGTCATTAGAGGATTAGGTAGACTGATGGGTGGGTGTTGTGGTGGCACTGTCAGAGGACTTGGTGGAACATTAGGTGGTTGTTGCAGAGGCAAAATTAAAAAAGATGATGAAATTTTGAAAGGAAGTGGTAGAATTTGGGGGATTCCTTTGTCACTATGAAGCTTACAGAAATAGCTAAGCTTGAGGAACTCGTGTACACTTGGTGAAGATCTTAAAGCTTGCTAAAATAGGGATGATAGATTAGAATCATCTAGTTTTCATCAATTCTAGAAAAAACACACCTCTACAAAAGTACACTTTCTCACAAATAGGGTGCACCTTGGAATTTGGCGCACCTATGCACCTGGTGCACTTGTGCACCTATAGAGCTTGGAAGCTCAAAAACTTAGAAATTTTTTTGAACTTGTAGAAAATATAGAATTTTGAAGTTTTCAAATTTTTTTCTTCTATTTTTAATGTTAAGGTACCCTCCTTCTAGTGCCACTTCTATTGAGTTATCATTTTACATGATGCTTAATGGTAGGAAACCTTTCGGACTCCTCTCTTGAAAAGCTAATTTGAGGATCAACTCCAAGGTTCTAGATGATCTTGTGACCTATTAGAATCTACTCAATTGAAGATAAATGTGAATGTTCATGAGGAGTCCTTTTCTAGTTCTAAACAATCTAGATAAGATTTTGGATCTTCTTGCTATCTCAAAGGAATAATTAAAAAAGAAGTAGATATATTTTTGTATTTTTCTATTTTTTATGATGAATAAAATCTAACAATGCAACTATATGAATTCTTAATTTAACCAAGGGGTTAGTAAATGAAATAACAGAGATAGGGAAATAAGAAATTTAAGCAAATAATATGAAAGAAAATCCTAATAGACATAAACTACAAAAACAACACATCTAAGAGTTAAGCTTTTGAAAAGATCAGTAGGTAACCAATGAAAGTAGGAGCAGTGCTTTCTTAATTCCATTGATGCAATTGTCAATGGGAATTTAGTAACTATAAGATGTTTCACTTTTCATCAAATTGCAAGGCCACAAAAAGTGTGCTTATGTGAGATGAATAGCTATGCAGGAACAATATGGTGATCTCTTCTTGAACTAAGTATGTCAGTAGAATTTGTAGACCAGTATAAAACACCAAAACTAAAAGATCACACAACCAAAATAATGCAAAATATTGTTGGCTCAATTAAATTCCATGAACATACATTCACAAAATATAACATACTTAGGCAAGAATCATTAAACTCCAAATGCGAGCACCAACAACATATAATATTGCATCAAAATAATGGTAGGCATGAATACATATTACATTCCTAAATTTATATGAAATATTCTCCTCAATTTGTGTTAAGAGTGAGAGATATCTTTATGGAATCATATGCTTCTAAACTAATAAAACAAATCTATTTATGTACAAACCAACTATCTAACTAGAGCTAAGTAGGACTTCATCCATATTTATATCATTAATTGGATTCATGAACCTTTACATGTCATAAAAAAATTAAGCATAAGAAAATAAGAAAGAGAGAGCCTTTAGTTGATGTAGGAGTGTTTGGAAGTGCCAAAAATAGAAGCTCCATCTTCACTAGGTGTGTTTTGAAGTTAAACTGATGTCAAAATGTGTTTCTAATGCATGGAAAGCCCTAAATTTAGAACTAGCTGTTAACTATCAGCGTACCTTTAAATCCTCAAAACTTGTGGCAAACCTCTTTAAAAGTGCACCTATGCACCTAGCACAAATGCACCAATGCACCTTGGAAGTAGGTTCAAAAAGTTAAAAAATTAAAAGAAATACAAAATTTTATTGAACCTTGGAAGTAGGTTCAAAAATAAAAATAAAAATAAAAATGTAAAATTTCACTAAGTGTCAAATATAAATTTTGGCTTTTGGGTTTTGTTCTCCTTTATACTAGAGCTATGTCTAAGTATTTTCCCTTGAATTTCTTAGTGAGCCTAGTAACTTGGGCCGCATATGGTAAATCTAAGGCTTTATATTTATCTTTCACCTTCTGCCTATAGTTGCCAACCTTGATACGAGTCTCCTCAAAATCTCCTAATTTTACATCCAAGTCTAACAATGCTTCTTTTGTTCTAAATGCTTTCCTAGTGTCATCATCATTAGTATCCTCTTCAAAAAATTTCTAAAATTTCTTGACTACTACCTTTATAGCTAGTAACTTCTTCTTGGAATCATCCTCAAAAATGTCTAAACATGCATCACTATAATACCTTTGTATTTCCATAATTTTCTCTTGGGCTTGATCCTTGAGCTTGTGAATATTCATATGTAATGCCTCCATTACTTTATTACCATCTACAATCTTTTCAATCCAATCATCAATCTTGTCTAACTCCTCAGCTATATATGCTTCCACAGACATCTGATACCTTTGGCCTTTAATTGCCTATAATGCCTGTAAATCCTTGCTCCAGGTATGTACTTCATCTATTAGATCAAAATCTTGATTGAAAATAGCCACAAGCCTATCTACATTATCTTGCATGATGTGTAATAGCTTCAATTTTTTTTTGAATTATCTATATCCTTTTTTTCTTAAAACATTCTCTCCATTATTGATAAGCTCTCAAAAATGGGTCCAACTGTACCGTACCCTTATCTCTTCTATCAATTGTTGCATTCAAGGTTTCCTAGAGGTTTGTGGGATCTAAGGGACCAACAACTTCACTCAAATATCCTTTTAGGATATCATTTTGCCTTCAAAGTGTTATCAATTATGCCCCCTCCTACTCTAAGCTCCTGAATATTTCTTTAATTTCTATTGTAACCATAAGCTTAGCAGTATCCAAGGTAGGTTTCCCAAGCATAATATCCCTAATTTGATAATCTTGTGGAGTCAATTCTTCAATGTTTGAATGTGAAGGAGGGATACCTACATGAGAAAACAAGTCCTAGCTTTGATCACTCATGATGAATTCTAATGCCTATGCATCTTTTGGGGGAGATTCAGGCCTCCTTAGGACTTTGATCAATTCCATCCTATCCTCTTCCTCTATGGTGAATTGTTGCTTCTTATTTCTTATTACTTATTTCCTCAACCACCTTGGGATATGCTCCAATGAAGATTTTCCTTTTGAGAACAAAGAAGTTTACTTAGCAATGATTTTTCCCTTATCTCCCCTTTTTGGAATCCTCTCCTTTTGTATAAGATCTATACTAGGAGTCTCTGTATCTATAGAGTCCATAGTCCTTACCTCAATATATTGAGAATTTTTTTGAGGTTTTTCACTTATCTTCCCTTCTTCTAACACTTCCTTGGAGGATGCTTGTTGTGGATCTTCATCTTTCTCTACCTAAACCTATTCTCTTTCAACATTTGGAGGTAGAGGGGTACCTAATCCTTTGTCTACATAGAATGTGACTTGTACTAGGGATGATGGAACTACCTTAGGTCCTTATGGTTTGGGTGGAAGTTGACTTCAATCCTCCTATTCAGATTGATTGTTTGGAGTGTCTCTTATCTTATCCCCAGCCAATTTAGTACCCATGGGCATAAAACCAAAATATAACATCTAAATTACATCAGTTTCCTCCACATCTTGCTCATCTATTCACTATTGCATTTCATCTTCTGCTGTTGTAGTCTAAATGGGTTGCTTAGGAATAGATGGAGGTGTGATGATGGAGCTTCTTCTCCATTCTGACTATCTAGCTCTTTCAAGATGAGCCCTTTGATTCAAAGGTAGATTCCCCTCTTCATCCTCATCACCTTCTTCTTTTGCTTTGTCTAGAATAGGTTTAGGTATTGATGGGAAAGGAATCACTTTCCTAGTGATTTTTTTTCTCCTCTTTACCAGAGTCTTTCTTTTTCTCTTCTTAGGTGTGGAGGAGGAGGCTTGGACTTCTTTTAAAGGCACTTCTTGTATTTCAATCTTAGCTTTTCCTTGGCCTTGTTCAACTAGAACACTTGAAGATCATCTTGAGCTTGTGTGGCTTCCACATTATCCAAACCTTGTACATTTTCTTCTCCCTACTATGGAGGTGTGTGGGTTGCTTCTTCTTCTAGCTCATCCCATTGATGATAAGTTCTTTTCCACTTCCCTTTGCCCTTTTGAGCCCTATAATACCCAACTAGTCTATCAAGTTGGTGTACTATCTTAGGTCTCACTGGCAACTAAGCTATAAATATAGGTACTATGACCTTAACTCCTTGACCTTTAGCTAGGGGGCTTGAGCATGAAAGACCACTATTCAAGGAATTGGATAAAGTTTGAAATGTCTCTTGATCCAATCCTTTGTCAATTTGATGACATGCCTCACCCTTTGATTAATGTTTGAGTTCTCTTCTTTTTCAATCTCAACATTCATAATAGGTCTATCACCAATCTTGTCTCTATTCAATAATGGATTGAATAGATCCTCTATATCTCGTTGCACAATCCTCAATGGAATCTCCACCTTCAAATGACTTTCTACTAGATATAGAGTCATCCTAATATAGTCCCTTATGTGGATATCATAGTCATCCACTACGTTCATCTAGTGATCCTTAATCGCATCCTCATGCTAGAATGTCTTGCCAGCTAGATGTTGCACTCTTTTAATGTTATCAAAATATGACCATGGAGAATTATATTTTTCTAAGGGATAAAAATTTCATTTAGACCCAAAAGATGGAATATCTTATCTTTGATCCACACTGAATGGTCCTATAGCAATAGGTCACACCCAAGTTATTTAATGTTATCTTCATACTCAAGCATATGTAAACAAGAGTTTTCAAGCAATCCCTAATAGTATAAGCCTATCAATAGGATACATAAGGAGCTTCTTAGGATTGATAGTTGTACCTACTACCCTCAAATATGTAAATGTTCAATATTGGATGTAGTAGGCTCCAACTTCTGATATCTTAGTCACTACCTCTTCTAATATCCTCTTTGCATAATCTTGTTCAATGAACTAGATAATTGTCAATATGAAAGCATCTTTTACTATCCTATACTCTTTGGTATGTTCCTGAAGCTTCTTTTCTACTAGCTAAGTATATACTATGTTTAGCCATGCATTGGCATCTTACATACTGTGTGTCTTATAGAGCCCTGGATAATCTGTTGCCCATGTAGCTAACAAGTACACCAAGTATGATGTCATGCAAAATTTTATGTTATTCTTCACTGTCATCAGCTACTCATTGAAGTTCTTGTTGAGTGTGGAAGCTCAATCAATTGGCATCTTCACCATCTTGATAGTCTTAATGAAATTGACCATTCATATGTTCAAATGCCTAGAAGAAAGAAAAAGCATGAATCTACTCAAGAGTATGATCAAATATCCAATATCTTCCTTGATATATCCTCTTTTCATGCTGACTTTGCCTACTTTGCATGTTAGAGGAGTTTTCTCAATGAGGTATGATGACTGTGTGATTTCAGAAGCTTCATCAATATATTCCCTATACCATCTATCATCTTGGTCATAAGTTAATCTAATAAATTGATCTACCCTTGGAAGATGGAACACCTTCTCTATATTGTTGGGTTAGAGATCTAGGACGATCTCTCCAATTATGCTCTTTATGACTCTTTCTTCAAGAACATATTTCTCTGCCAGTGTCATGACCAATTTTGAGGATGACACTAAACTTGGATGTGATACTACATTAAATAGTCTAGAGTGAATCAGAGTGGATATCATCGGTGATTTTTCTTTGGGTTGATTACACAATGTTAGGAATGCACCCAAATTTGTGTGACCAAATTCAATGTCCTAGATCTCTAAATAGTCATCTTGAAACTATGACTTGGTCGGAACACCTTGAAAATTGAATACTATGAGCTTTGGTACAATCTCTGTGACAAGGGAGAAAAATGAGGAATCCATTGAATTTTCATAAAAATGATGTCCATTAGTTTAGATTTGAAGAAAAAATGGTTGACAAACCCTAAAACTAACATGAACAAAACCCGAAAAACCTAAATGTTTGAAAACACCCAAAAACCTAACTTCAACCCTCAAATGAAAAAAAATAAAATTAAAGGTGAACTTGGGGCACCTAGTAGTTGTGCCTAGTATGCCTTCTACCATTTGAAAATGTGGGGTGTGTAGCAGCTGACCTCATGGGTTGCACTAATGTGCACCCTATTTGGTCTTAGGCAAATTTTATGTGTTTTTTAAAGGTGCGCAGTAGCGATTTGGAGATTTTCTTTGTTTTTATTATTTTTAAGGTTTTTATGTTTTTGCTTTGATAGGAACAAAGTTGTGCAGTAATGCACCTTAACTCAAAGTTTTAACTTTTTTTTTTTTGTTCTTGCAGATGGCAAGGAGTGAAGAAGGCACACCTGTAGAGGTGTGGTGCTACGGCTCATGGATGCGCAAAATGAAAAATGCCAAGTGGGGAAATGGTGAGGGTCTCGAGTTATATAGACCTAGGGCCCAACACACCACCTGGTGTTGTGCAGTTGTGCTACTATGCATCACCAAGTGATGATGTTTTGTAAGTAATTTGGCACACTAGTACACCTTAGGAGGTGCACTAGTGCGCTTCTTTTTTGCAAGAAATGACTTCCCCCCCAGAATACTAACTTTTTTTGGAAACTATATTTTCCATTTGAGACCTAGATTTGACCTAGAACACTAGACAAAACTCTAGAAAAGACCCAAACCCCAAACTAGGGATCCAGAAGCTAAAAAAATTAAGTAGGGGATTCTCATTTCTAGTTTAAATGGGTCATGTGTTTTGAAACCATAAAAAATACTAGGCATTTGTAATTTTGATAATCTCTACTTGACCTAAGTGTCAAATATAGAAAATCACTAATCTATATTAGCCACATACTTTATTTAATTACTAAATATTGATTGAAATTAGTTAAATTAATCCCTAATTGAATTAATTTATTTGTAAGTCCTAAGTACTTTAATTAAATTAAATCCAACCTCTTTAGCTAGTACACATCAAAAAGGAATTAAAATACATTGATTTAATTAAATATACATATCATAAGTGTTGAAACTAATTATTTAATTAATTAGAATATTCTATTATGATGTCATGTTTGAATGGATCAATATTATTTCCCAATTCATCTCATATGAAAAAAGGAATTAAGTATACCGATTAAATCAAATATTCTCATCATAATTATTTCATTAATTAGAAAATTAATTATGAGCATATATTTGAATGGACCAATGCTATTTCCTATTTCATCTCATTTAACTCCATAAAAAATTGGACTTAGTCTCACATTCAATCTAAACCATACACTTGGTTTAAACTTGACCATTGATTGGATCCATGATTCTATAAAAGGAGACCCCCACCTCTCATTTGGGAGGATGCACATGAAGAGTATCAAATCATTGTTAGATTGATCACTCATGTACTTTGCATTCAAATCAATTTTTCTCTAGAGCTCATCATTTAGACTAAAATGCATTCATTTATCTTAACTTGTTATTTATTGTTCTTAAATTAAGTTGAAGTTCATTTAGATTAATTCATAATCTTTCCATTCGAAAAAAAATCAAAAACATAGATTAGATTTCATTTGCATTCATAAATCCTTTGTACTAGTTTGTTCTAGTTATTAAAGTCACAATTTTGAGAGTGAATAGTAAAACATGGTCTAATTAAAAGGCTGTAGATCACCTTGTGTAGGCATACCAAATGAATTGTCTCATATTCATTTCAAGATGAAACTAAAAAATAATGATCATGTTGAAGTGTGTGTGGATTTAAATGCCTATATTTAACACTCAAATTTTTGGCACCCACAGTGGGGTAGAAAAAAATTAATTTTCTGGTCTCATTTTATTCATTTTTTGACATTATACATTTTTTTGTTCATACAAAACAATGAATTCTCACACGATATGAAGCTTTCTCATGGGATAAAACTAAAATTTCACACCATTTCTATACTTCCTCACATGGTAACTCATATGCTCACACAATGAAAGCACTTTCTCATGTGGCATAAAGAGAATCCCCACACAATTAGGTACAAAATCTTGCACGAGTCTTGACATCAAAATAGGGAAAATAACAATTTTGAGTTTTTTATTCATGATTATTTATTTTATCTAACACTTTTTTTCAAAGCATTTGTTTTATGTTTTATGATTTTTGAAGTATCTTGACAGTGGTTTGTAGGATGATTTCCAAAGACACCTTGAAATAAACATAAAAGTAGTACTAATGGTTTGATTATAGAATGTTTTTCAAAGATATGCTAGTCAAAGAACATATTCAAACCTACTCAAACAATGTATATATTTTCATATTTTTTTTTTCATACACATTGTCTAATAGATCTTGTAAACTACATAGGGCTCTAGGTAAAGAAATAGGGGAGTGTGATCTTTTCTACTTGGAAGTGATGCCCAAGAGTAAATCAAAAACCTAGAACCCTTTGGAAGATGATACGCAAAGGAGGCAAGAAAGGTAGTGGTTCTCCCATGAAAATATTTTTATGAAGAGATGATGCTCTGTTCCTTTTAGGAAAATCAAAATCTTGAAAATAGACAAGTTGGGATTGATAAGATAGCTTGGTGATGAATATGTTTTGCATGTTTGGGTAAGGTGATGAGGTAGAGGAGTATGCTCTTTTTCCTTTGGGAAAATCATAAACTTGTACCCTTGAATCTAAGATATAGTCTAAGTCAATCTTTAGAGGGCCTGCTAGAGTGATCCAAACTCTAGGAATGACCTAAGTGAGCACACACCTCATGTCACTGATTCCAACTCACTATAATAAAGAATCTTAATAGAATAAAACACTCCAAAGCCATGTTAATTTCTTCTTCTTTATTTTGATATCACATATCAAGAAGAGGCTATGTCTATTACACTAGGTGACATCACCCCCAATCTTTCTAGTCAAGTGTGTGCACTTTTAGGTATTAGTGTGGATTGCTAGTGTTAGCCTTGTTCATGAGGCCACCAAGGAATAATATGAATGAAAGCCTATTAAAAACTTTGTAGTCAATTACTACTTGATTTGCCTCTAAAAGGGGGCATAATATTTGTGCAAGGAGTGGGAAGAATCTCTCATGTAGATCCTCACCATAGGCATGTACCTAGATGTTGGATGGTGGTATATGCCCTTAATCCCTTCCATAAGGGTTCTCAGTGAGTGTATATATTATTGAGTTCTTGGAATACACCATAAACATAGGCACCTTCTAGTGGCATGATAATGTGAACACATGCACATAAGTTGTGAGAGAAAGATGATGATACCTCTACCATTTCTAGTTATAGGGATAAAAGAGTATCTTTTTTGAGTGTACAAATTGTCCAAACTGTCCAAACAAAAAGGTCAAGATTCCCCTGTACCTTTGAGTTTCTTTGCCCTTGGTTGGATTATTTACAACTACTATTTGAATCCCTTGCCACAAATACCATTTAATTTACTTGCAATTTGAAATGGTCTCCAAATCTAAAAATGATGTGTACATCTAATTGAAAACTACAAACATTATCAACACTCTATCCAAAAATTATCAAAACTTACCAAAAATGTCTTCAAATTCAGTCAAAACCTATTAGTCTATCCTTTACGTGCTTGTACTTTTGCAAAATTTCACTTGAGTAAAGACCTATAGGTCTATTAATCTATGTTTTCTCACATTATAATCTACCAAAACACTCTCAAATAGTCTCCAAATTGTCAAAACATTGTTCAAACTGGCAATCTATCATTTCCTCATGCGGTTCAATACATAACTCTACATGAGAAAATGCTAGGAAAATTGTTGTTCTATATCGTCCCACAGTCCTATATACTTCCTCACATGGTTCTTCAAGAATCCGCACACAAGATTTGGTTATTAAACTATTAAAATGTGTTTAAAATTGGTTTGTCAGAGGTGTTTCCTCACATAGTTTACAATAATTTATGACATCAGAGTCATTTCCTCATGTCTATCTGTCAAGAATTATCAAAAAATAGTGAGAAATTTTGAGCTTCCTCATCAAAACTTGATCCAAATTTGGTCTTTGACAAAAAAGATTAAGTCATTCCTCTATTTGCAATATTTTAAAACTCAGACATATTGCTTAGTGGATTACTTGCGATCTACACACAAACTATCCTTGTTACTTTGTTGTCCTATTTTTTCTCTCTTGTTTGTCATATCTTGTGTCATGATAGTGAAAAATATGAGATATTATAGCTATTTATCTAAGTACTCATACCTAAGTATACAATACACTTACTAATTCTTACTTACTTTTAGACAATGTTCTAGTGTGATCCTTTCTCAAACATTGTCATAAGTCATTGTCTATGATTGTTGCAACTATGAGTGAAAATGTGTTTCCTCCCCATAGGCTAAGATGAGGTAGAAATCATGGTAGATGTCATTCCCAAGTTTACATACAATCCAAGTATAGTAAAGGGTCATCATGATCTGTTTAACCTATTAGTCCACTTAGTTCTTGAAGAGTCTTATCCATAAACTTGCAACAAGTTAGGAATCTATTATTTCAAGAACATATAGACATTGAAAAGACACCTACCTTTCTTAAAAAAAAAAAGTGAACTTCTATTTGAAACACCTATAAAACCTAAATAAATTGAAAAACTTCTACACCCCTAGAATGACATATCAAGATCAAGAAATAGGGGAAAAAATAGGAGAAAATACCAAGAAGACATCCAAAGAAATGAAATGATGAAGGATTCTTACACCTATACAAATGAATATGGGGATATTGAATAGATATCCCTAGAAGACATAGAGAAATGTCATAATAATAATAAAAATTAGAAAATGATGGAAATCTTACTTCATGATGATAAAGAGAAATATTTCCTCAAACTCACTTAAGAAGGAGAAGAACTACCTAAACACTTCAAATTGTAACACAAGAAGAGGAAATTGACACCCCAAAGTTAAAAAACAACTCTAGGCCATGTAGGAGAAATTTGGCCAAATGTTGAAAGACAAAGATAAGCCAACTAAACAATACATGATAGACACTATTTGTCCATTTCCTTTTGACAAGGACACATATGCCTCCTTTCCCTATAGGAGTTGAGTTACCCAAATACAAAAGATACTTAGCAAGATATGATCCCCAAGATCACTTGAGGGATTTTGGTGCTTTTTCTATAGGGTTCATGCACAATCAAACACATCTTATGCATTTTTTCCCATAGAATCTATGTGGTCAAGCCATGGAATGGTTTTCAATATTATCTACTAGAATTAAAACATTTAATGAGATTTCTAATATGTTTATTCAATAATACTCACATAATATAAAACATCTAGTAAACATACAAGACTTATGTAACCTTTAACAAAGAATTGGAGAACCTTTCCTAACATTTCTCCAAAGATGGCAACAATTGGATACCAAATACTCATGTAAAATCCCCAAAACTGAATAGCTTGATATCTTCATGGATAATATTTGACCTAATTTTGGGTATAGAATAAAACTTCAAGCTGCACATACCTTTGAGGACATGATTAGACAAGGTATTTGAATAGAATAGTTCAAGGTAAAGAAATTTTAATGAACCCATCAAAAAGACATCAAACATGGGTCTACCTTTAGCAAAGATAAATCCAAGTATGTTAATAAAAACTAAGAGATAGTACATGATGGAGTGGAAGATAATATCACTCCCAAACCTTATAAAGTATATTTTAACCTCATAAATAACATAAATGCATCTAAAACTACTAAAAAATCTATTCTAGATGAAAGACATTTGGAAACAAAGAAAAAAACTCATCGTGGGTTACTTGAGCCAAATGTGGATACACACCCCTAGGTGAACCTTTAGACGTGGTCTATAAATTTTTTCTTCAAAATCATATTATTACTCCACTTGATAATTCTTATCCTTATGATTGACAACCATGACCCACATGGTGGAATGAGAACGTGTATTGTGAACACCATCAGAACAAGGATCATAAAGAAAATAACTATATTAACCTACGTCATAATGTTCAAGACCTCAGTGATGGTAAATTATTTAAGGGTGGACATAACAAGAACTCAGATCACAAAGATTTTATGGAACTATTGCTATATTATGAAAAGGGAGAAAGCTCTAAATAGAAAAACAATAACAAGGTCAACTATAAATATACCAATTATGATAATATAATAAAGATGGTTGAACCTTTAAATTGTGAACATTGTGGTGTTATCACAATTATAGGAAAACAACACAATACGAAACATAAGACTCCATTTATCTTAAGGGGTTCTACATCTCTTACATTTTATCATAAATAGTCACAATCTTGTGCCAATGTTGTTACACATTCTTGTGCCAAGATAGTACTCAAAGTTCATGTGCCTTCTATTCCTAAGGTAGATTAACATAAAGACAAACCTATTGCCGACCCATCCAATTTCTTTTTGAAAAACTACAACATCCTCCATAGCTTGAAACTATAGTATCCTTGAACAATTTTAATGAATGAATTCTCAAATAACAATATTTGAACTACTTAAAATCTTTCCTTCTCATAGGAAGATTCTTGACAAAGTGCTCAATGTGTGTACCTTAAGATATTTATTTTGATAGGTTTCAATCTATGGCAAGTCAATCGACATCACCTCATTATTTTTCATTTTATGAAGAGGATGATAATTCATTGAGTCATCCTCATAATCAACCATTTCATATTGAAGTCATGATACATCAAAAATGTGTTTTTTGTGTGCCTATAGACAATGGATTTTTCCTTAATATCTATTCTACTACTTTGCTCACACAAATAGGTTATGTTGAAGAGTTTATCGATCCTAATTTTTAAATAATCATCAAAGAATATGATGATGTAGATAAGAAATCCTTAGGTGTCATTGTGTTGCCTCTCTAAGTTGGTTCTATAGAAAGAGATGTTACCTATTTGGTCCTTGATATTCCTTTAGCATACAATATATTGTTAGGAAGACCATGGATTCATTAAATGCAAGTAGTACCTTCAACATACCATCAATGTGTCAAGTTTCCATTCCAAGGATTAGAAGTTAGTATACCTTCTAATACCCATTACACATGTAACATGCTCAAGTATGCTAACATTTTTATTCCTAATTATAGAGTCTATAGACAATCATGTCAACAAGCTCAAAGAAATAGAGAAGACTCTCAAGTTAATAGAAAAAGGAATGGGAAAATATCACATGGAACTAGTTTTTTCTTTGACATCTCCTCTTGAATCTCTTCATCATTATGGAAGACCATATGAACTGAAGAGACCTTTTATATTATCACTTAAGACTAAATTCAATGGTGCCTTTGTAAAATAGAGCCATCATTGCATGGTTATACAAAGAAGAAGTCACAATTGATCTCACATACCAATCTCATGAGATAACTCCTGAAAAGTATGGACTAGGTCTTAAATTTATAAAAAATCTTGGTTAAAAAGGCAATGGTCCCATCAGATATAAGAACAACAAGATGATTGATCCAATAAAGGCAAAATTTAGAAGGCCTCATGACACAAAATGCTTAGGCTTCAAGAAATTTCCCTTTTATCTTGGGTTATCTGCAACATCATGGTGGGCTAAACTATGGTCTAAAGTGGCAGTCTAAAGTGGCAATAAAAAATCACAACATCAATGTTAGTCAACTTGATGTGAAATTTTGAACTAGTTATGAAGCTTATGTAAAAAATTTGCAAAAATAGAATCTATAGTAAATTGAATGTAGTTTCTAAAATACGAGCCCTTTTTTGATAAAATAATAATTGAAGTGGTCAAAATTTTTAATTTCAATGCAAAAGTACCAAAAAAAAAGGAAAAAATAAGAAGTAGGTGTAAATCTGACCACTTTAATCACAATTGAATAATAAATATTTTTTTTTATGGTTCTAGATGTAAGATGTTGAAACATACCTAGATGTGATACATATTTTTCTATAATTTTATTCCAAGGAAATAATTAATTTTGAATTTTCTACTATAAATATTTTTGGAATAAAAAGTTCTTGTGTCTAACTACCTTAGCTTATTCAAAATTATACAAAAAAAAAAAAAAAATCTATTTTATTTAGCATAGAAAGTGACACATCTTTTGGATTTGAGAAGTTTATACCATTTCAAAGTTATAACTTTTTTTCAATCAGTACATAAATCAACACTTTATAAGTAACCCCATTAGAAAATAGCTCATAATTACTCACTAAAATCATAATTTGACAACAATTATATTGATGGAAAGTTAATAATTTCCTTAAGAAACCCTTTTTATTTCATCAAATTTAGATGAAAACTGATTTTTTTATCACCACTTTTTGGCTCATCATGATCCTGCACATACTCCTAGGGATTAATAAATTTGTGCCACAATTAGATAGTTCATCTAAACATGAGTCACAAACTAAGTCTGATAATCAATCATACAACTTTGATGATGAGGATACTTTTCCTTATCCTATTCCACTAGATCGTAATATGTTCTTTGTAGAACCTGATGACTCTATACCACATGTTAGTACTACTAACACTGACAGTGATTCCTCTGAAAACACTACTAATAATCCCCAAATTCAACAAGAATAGGACAAATCTAGTCATACTATATTTGTTGAATGACATTTTAAAAATCAATATGATAATGAAAGTGGAGAATAGGTTCCCGTAACTATTGCAAAATTTTATAGTTTACCTTCATTTGGCATAGACTCTTGAGAATATGAATTTGATTCTCTATCAGAGGAAACTTTAGACAAGGACATTAGATAAAATTCATACATATGAAAATAAGATTAAAATAGGAGAGCAATCTAGGCTTTGGTCGAATGAGTCTCATACTTCTAATGTGATGGGTCTTCAATTAATGTTGTTAGAACTCAAAGGAATTCAAGCATACCTTTAGACAAAATTTCTTTAGTTCTCAAATTACTTGTCCATGCATTTGATTACTATACTATGAACACCATCAAACCTAACACTTCTCTTTCCCTCACTTAGTCTGAGTTAATAGACTAGAAATCCAATACTACATGTAGTGAAGTCCCTAAGATCTAGAATGACTATGCTCTCTCCTGCTATCTACACATCATTGAACTAGTCATATCCTCCACTAATGAACAAAGTGTTAATATAATTAAAGTGTAAATCAAATATCTTAGTCATATAATTTAAAAATAAAAAAACATTCTAATGGTGAAAACCACATTGTGGCAGTATTGAAACCAAAAAATAGTAAAAGAAAAAGACATATTCAAAGGTGAAAAAATCTCTTAGGAACCTATAGATCATATATTATATGTTATTCTAAGTCATTTTTAGGAGAGATCATCAGTGTTAATAGAACTAACACAACCAATCAATCTAGGAAGTGAGGAATACCCTTATGTAATACACCTTTCATAGTCTTTATTTGAAGAGGAAAAAGAGGAATTTGTTTCTTTCTTCTAAGAGAAGAAAATAAATTTTGCATGGACTTACTCACATATGCTAGGCTTAGATCATGATCTCATAATGGATCATTTTTCTATTGCACCACCAGTGAAACCTTTCAAAGAAAAACTAAGGAAAATGCATCCTCATGTGGCACTACTTTTAAATTTTTTTTAAGTTGAACTAGAAATGATCTAGGAAGTTGGTTTCATCCATGTTATTGATCATGTTGAATGGATCTCATACATAGTCATAATCTCAAAACATGAGAAGTCTATTAGAGTTTGCACTATTTTTTAGATCTGAATAAAGCATGTCCCAAGGATGACTTTTCACTACCCAACATTGATATGATAGTTGACATGACAACAAGATATGAAATTGTGATATTGCTATTAGGATTTAACTATGTGATTTTGAGTCAAACTCATTGACCCATGTTTTATGAGTAGTGATTCAACATGAATCCATATATCATGAGAATAAATGGAAAACTTAGCACTCATTGGATCCAGGTGATGCTCAGAGGGGTGAATCACTACTCATGAAACATGGGTCAATAAGTTTGACTCAAAATCACACAGTTAAATCCTAATAGCAATATCACAATTCGACTTGCTATGGAAATTATCATCTACTTATCAAGATATAAAATGTACTCAATCATGTATGGTTTTTTTGGTTATAATCAAATTACAATTGGACCAGAAGACCAAAAGGAAAAAAAATTCAATCGTGCATGTAATTTTTGTTGGAATTTAATGTCATTCAATTTGAAAAAAGCTAGTACCACATATCAATGAGTAGTTACAACAATCTTCCATGACATGATGCACAAAATGATAGAAGACAATTTTGATGATACCTTGGTCAAAAGTATGTAGTGAAACACTCATCTTCAAGATCTAGAACTTATACTAGATTGTATGGAGAAATTTAGTCTCAAGTTAAATACTAGGAAATGTGCTTTTGGTATTACATCAGGGAAGCTACTTGGTTATATTGTGTTTGAAAAAGGAATTGAGGTGGACCTAGAATAGGTTCAATATATAATGTAAATTCTTCCACCTTGCAACAATAATCAAATGAAGGGCTTACAAGGAAGACTTCAATCTATTCACAAATTCATGTCTTAGTTAGGTAATAAGTTAGAACATTTTACTAAGGCTTTGCATAAAGGTGTGAATGTGACTAGAATAAGGATTGTGATCAAATCTTAGTGCATATTGAAAACTATCTTACTAATCCACTTATCTTGATGCATCCTATTTAAGGGAAGCCTCTCATTTTGTATATCTCTACAACAAACTCAACTCTAAGCATCTTTCTATCTAAAGAAGGCAACAAGAAAAAGGAACAAGCTATTTATTATCTTAATCATACATTAATCTCCTATTAGATGAACTACAATATTATTGAGAAAGTTTACTTAGTATTTTTTTCACTTCAAAATAGTTGAGACAGTACATGCTTGCTCTTACTACATGACTAATTGCAAAGATTGATCCATTGAAGTACTTTCTTAGCAAGGATACTCTTAGAGCAAGGCTAGCTAAATAGGTCATGATCTTGAGGGAGTTTGACATTCAATATGTTGAAAGGAAGTCTATAAAAGGATAGACAATTGTTGATCATCTAATAGACACACCAATGCAAAGAATTCAACCAATAAATATTGAATTCCCTAATGAATTGATTTTAATGCTAATGCATCAAACATGGGTGATGTTCATTGATGGCTCCTTCACATAGTAGGGATATGATGTTGGAATTATTTTTATAACACCATAGAAATATTCTTTACCTAAGGCATACAAGATTCTATTTCCTTGTACAAATAATATTGCAGAATATGAAGCCTTATTCAATGGCATGAAAATTGTAGTTGAATAAAGGGTAGATGAATTGAATATCATTGGTGACTCACAGTCAATAATAAGTCAAGTCAATGATGTTTACCAGAAAAAGGATAAGAAGTTCACATCTTACATAAAAATGGTTGATGATTTGAAAAATTACTTTTCACATGACACTTTTTAACAAATTCCTCGGGCAGATATCATAGTGGTCAATGCAATGGTCACTCTCGCTCCCATGCTACTAATACCAAAAAATTAGTTTTGACATGAGTAACTAGTGGAGATGTTATCCTACCCTACTTATGATTCACCTGAATCCTAAATGATTTGTTCTATCATAGGACACAAATTATCTCACTACCATCGTATCTATTCTTACATGTGTGACTAGATTGTTCTGGACAATCTAACCCAACATGAAAAATGTCACCTAATATGTAGTGCTTCATGGCATGTCATCATAGCTAATGACTTTTTTAGGAGATTTCTTGATGATACAATCCTTAGGTGCTATTGGTGTTTGAAAATATTACCAGTTTCCAATTACTCTGATGAGAATAAAACACATCTAGCGGAAGCTAACTCCCATTTTAAACTTACCCATTTAGACACCAAGCCAACTATAAGGCTTGACCGTTCTTCTTCTTTAGGATCTACAAAACCTAGGTGGGTAGACCTATAGATTCCTTATATGGTACTAGTTATCAAAGCATACACTGAATCTAATATGAAGCAGATAAAATCCTTATTTCTCCTAATGACACAAATTTATAGTAGCTAAGTGCAAAGCTATGAATCTCATAAGTTGAGTGAGGGCATTCTATTATAGCTCTTCAACATGAAAGGGAAAAGCGTTTGATTATTGATGTTGAGTTTCAACAAATCCTCAAACATGCAGCAATATAACAAGTGATCCTATAATTGATCAGTGCCTAATCCATTGGGCAATTCCATGAATTCAAAACATACATCTATGACATCAGGACATATTTTGTATACCCAAACATAAGATCTATCTAATCACCTTGTGATTTAGACATCAGTTTTCATTGGGTAAAAGCACAAACTTGTGTCACCTTTTATGAAGAAAAGTGATATCAGAATGCGACAGTTCAACATTAATGACAAAAAAAATGGTATTTGTGTTTAGAATTTGAAAATGATGTAAACTGATGAAATGTGTAGAATTGGATGAACTTTATGCCTATCATTTTAAAAAAAAATTCTAAGTAAGAATTTATTCATTTCTTTTATTTTGAAGTCCCTTTTTTTAACTATAAAAAATATAGGGTGTAGTTCCCATCGAAAAAAAAAATGCAAATCATCTTTTTTTGTTTTGATTTGAGAATATCTTATATATGACATGTATATCTAGTGCACAAAAAAAGAAATAATTAGTTTTTATCTATATTTTCTTTGTTATAAGTACTCAAGCTCGACCTTCTCAGAAGCCAATAGTTTTTTCCTCCCATCAAAACTTCCCAATCAAATCTACACTTTCTTGAGAAAAAATTACATATTCATGAAGAGGACTCTCTCCTCTAGAGGTAAATGTAATTTTTTTGTTTTTTTGGTATGATTTACTATTTTTTTCCATTTTTTAAGTGAGCATCTTCTAAAATGTTGAAATATTGACTTATAATATTTTGAAATTTTAACATATTATAACTAATCAAAACACTCAAAAATTTATATAATGATGATATTGAATCTAAGATCTATAAAAGGGTATTTTTAGTTTTTGAATAAAATTGAGTTTTGATAGAGAAATGAAATTTGACCAAAACAGGTTTTGATATCACAAACGGTGACACAGATCTATGCTTTTACCCCATTCAGATCTCATTCTCACAAAATATCCTTCTCAAGTAACCAATAACCTTGTTAAACATATCAAGCATTTATTTGGCCCTTTGGTCCAATAGAAAAATACATCAAACATACAACCTGAAGGGGATGCAAATGGATCTTAGATCTTTGTTCTAAGACCACATAAGACTTACAGATTGTTGAGACAAGAGACAAGAAATAGAATGAAACTAGTGAAACTATTGCTCATATGTATTCATTTTCTTTGAAAATATACATTCAGGTGCATGAAATCAAAACATGAAACAACCTAACATCTCAGAACTATCTGTATTATCTTTACACTTGTTGTTCACAGAAGAGAAAAATACCGAAGAATGAAGGTGGAATCACAGATTTGGATCCAACAAAGTGGTCTCATAGAAGGACTGAAGATTTCCAACCCACAATGGTTTCTCAGTAACAAAAAACTAGCACCAAAAACTGGAACCCCCACAATGAAAGAAATAATGAAAGATATAGGAGAAGATGAAATTCTTGGATCTGATATGCAACTGCCATCTGTCCACTTGAAATTCAATCTTTGGCAAATGAATCATCTCTCTCTTCTTTCCACCATTGATCTGATTTTTGTTTCATGATTCCTATCTAACTGATTGAAAAAATCTCTATTCAAATGATGAAATCCCTTGTTGAATCATCAGAATATCTTATTTACCTTATGAAAATACTAGTAAAATTTGAGATTTTACTAAGTGAATACTATTAGAATTAATTCAACCCAAACTGCATTTCAACAATCTTTTAACCACATTCAGGCCATTTTTATGTTATAAAATCAAATCTGAACTTCCTGGTCTAAATACAATTGCAATTTAGGTATCTAAGAGAAAACCCTATGTAGCTTGAATAGATGGATTCCTGTGTAGAAACTAACATTGGAATTGGAAAATTCAGACTTCCACATTTTCGACGGTATATGATAAGGCATATCTGGCCTTCAGGAAACCCCTTGGATCTCATTTTGAAAAATGCCCCTCTACTATAAATGAAACACAGGTCTGCACATTTGGATTTTAAATTTCAAAAATTTAAAATATCTAATGTTTGAACATTAGAGTGGATCCCTTTGAATTTAAAATCAAATCTGAATGTGCACTCATTTTTGAGAAAAATATTAAAATTTGCATTTTTTTTAACAAAATACATTTTATTTTCCCTCTGCCTTAAAATTTGAGTCAATAGGCTTTGACTGAGCCTTTCTACCACGTGGTGGCCTTTGATTGGCCAACCATTTCTCTCAGATGCCATGTCATCATCTATGGCACCTACGCCACGTGTCACCATTCAGCAATCCCGCATTATTTAACCGGTGCGCATCTTCATTTTGTGAAAATATGCCATCCGTCGAATCTGCCATGTGGTAGCATCCTGTACCTCCATTTGAACCTATAACTATGATGCCACATCATCACTCAATTGGGACCCATCACCATGTGTCATTTATCTACTTTCTCACATTTTTTATCCACCTTACAACTTAATCTTGTGGTTTTGCACAATCTGTCGATCTCGCCACGTATCTTCATTTCCTTGCATCTAACTTTTGGGCACCAACTCATCATTACTGCACGTTCGGTCAAAATTTTTCTTTTGTCTCCTTCCTCTAATGTCATTGTGGGACCCCCAGCCTGCATAAGCTTCAAAAGCAAGTGGCTTTGAGATACCATCAATTGTTGTGATTTGGCATTTAAACAAGTTTAAAACCCCCCCGTGCTCCCAATGTGGGACTAAAAGCATGAATTCTTTTTTTACATTTTTCAACTAACAAATTCATTGGAATGCTACCAAGTCATATCTCAGAAATGAGTGAGTTGAGAGTCTTGAATATCTCAAGTAATTCTTTTAGTGGCTTCATTTCGTCTATTTTCTTGGGTAATTTAACGCTATTGGAGATCTTGGATTTATCAAAAAATGATCTTTTCAGCACCATTCTTACCACTTTTATGGCTCACTCGAATCTAACACAACTCTCTCTTTATAAAAGCAACTTGTCTAAACAAATTTTGAAGAACATTGACTAGCTCGCAAGGTTATCTTCTTAGATCAACAAGATGCCCTTTGGTCCTTTTACTGTGTGGTTTCCTTATTTTTTCTGTGATCTTCCTCCATCTTTTAGCACTGGTGCTCTCCTCTCCCTATATGTTCCTTTCTAATGGCGTTGAATGCATCTTATTGCAGGTTGCGTGGATGGCTTTGCAAATCTGTGGCTCCCTGCTCCGTGGTAATGCTTCCAATGCATTGACTGTGAGTTTCTTTTCTTACCATGAGCCCTTACGCTACATTCCCTTGTTCTTTGGCATGTGGATTCTTTCTTTGAAAACATGGGAGTGCCTTTTAAATGCATGTGTTTCCCTTTTGATAGCGGACTGCTCTTCAGAAAACATGGGTTCCCTTCTGGTTGCTCAATCTACATTCTCCTTTTCCACGCATGCCATCTCTACTTCATACTACGAGTTTGTCTTTTGCTTGAGCGTTAAAAAATTTATACCTTTCATACTTTGACTACTAATTTAAATGTCGCATCTGCAATTGCATACTTCTGAAGTAGCAGCTCAAGTTGACAATTTTCTATAACATGGAATACAATGCATGGAAGTTGCTTTCTGCAACATACGATTCAACACAGGTTGCTGCAAGGGCCACAACAACATCTACACCATCAAGCTTGGAAGAGAATTTTAGAAGGGTAGTAGTCTTTGTTGGTTGTAAATTCCAAACATAGTTTCTAATTCTTTGGCCTTGTGATTCAATGATTTCCCTCTTCATTTGATACAGTAAAGAGTGCTATGAATTCATCTGAAAACTAATTCACAACCAATGCAAAACCCAATTCATAGCAAGTTTATGAATTCCAAAGTGCTTAGAAGTAAATCTAACTCACCAGGTTTTCAAATCAATCCATCATTCTTGAGAAATTAGTTGGACCCCAACGTGGGTCCGACTAAAAAAAAAAAATTTGTTTCCAAACACCTCTATACCATTGTGAAAATTGTGTCAAGAGGTCTGTCACCTGGCTTTAAAAACTGATGAAAACATCTAGTAAAGCTCTGAAACTCATGATCTCTGTTCTCTCTGACATGTTCAACAAGCCTACAAAAACTCATTGCATGACGACATCAGGGTCAAAAGATATCAACCTCCGAAGTTGCCAACTTAAATTCACCTACAGATAAGCATGTTAGAAAACAGGAAAGTGCGTTTGGAAATGGCCTAGAAAATTGGACATATGGGCACTTCGGGATCTGGAAATTGGGGCATTGGTTCTCTGTCATGAGGACAATATGGATCTACGATTTAGGCTCATGAAGAATAAATGGGCGCAAATGGATTACGTTCAAAGTGGGCTACTTGGAATTTTGCAACTAGGAACACTGACTAAAAAGTTATTTTTAAAAATGGAAAGACCCTAAAAAAGTGTACAAATAGATTTTTCAAGATTTGAAATTTGGCACACTTGGAGTATTTTCAGTATAGAACATAGGCAAAAAAACCATTTGATCTCACCTATCATGGATCAGGAGATATGAAGTCACAAACAGGGGTTCCTATCAATTTGCACTTACTAACACCAGCAAAAGATAGAAATTCCATTTGGGATCATGTTTGAAAACTGATCAAACAGATTCGTCATGAGATGAAACTTGAAACATAATAAGTCTCTGATGCCTACAATGCAATGCAATAGGAATTTCAACATTTGAGTCAATTGTGTCAAAATTATAACATGTCAAACAGGGCTTCCCATAAAAGTGATCAAAGTGCAAGTGCATGAAAACAGTAACTGACCAACTTTGAGGGATTCAAAACCTAGTCAAACGGATTTGAAATAACTCAATATCTAAAACATAGGTTATTAGGTATGGATACTAGACACTCTCAAAGGGGTAAGTCATGATACATTTTTGGTGCAAGATACTTAGGTGCAAACAGGGCTTCCTATCGTTGTATGACACTAGGGGTAAAATGCAAATTAGACATTGGCTCA
This sequence comes from Cupressus sempervirens, assembly GCA_028749045.1. NCBI lineage: Eukaryota > Viridiplantae > Streptophyta > Pinopsida > Cupressales > Cupressaceae > Cupressus > Cupressus sempervirens. The sequence continues at coordinate 269,368,365 of CM053791.1, read as the reverse complement.
AAACAGGACTTTGCCAAATGGCTCAAAATCTCAACTTAACTTCATAAAATAGATAGGTAGATTGAATGGAAGGTGTTAGAAACATTAGACACCCCTTAGGCCTCAAACTGACAGCTGGGTACATAGGCTTCACAAAGCAATTATAGGCTTGATTTCTCAAAATTTTAAAATGGGACTAAAAATGAAGCATGCAATTTTTCGTCCTAACAGTGGCTCTACTTGGGGATGCATGCCCCCTTGCGGGCATGGAAAGATTCAAGATCTCTGGGGAGAAGCAGACCACACACTTGATAGCAAAAACTATCTTGAACAGCTTATTGAAAGCAAGGAAACAACAACTACTATTTACAAATGATGACCTTGGGCCACCAAGCTTCAACAAAATTATTTACCTCTATCATAAACACAATTTTCATCTGAACTTGCATGAGATAAATTGGGATTATCACTCATATCAGTTTCACCAATTAGATATATATCTTGAATCTCACCACTTAGCAAAACTGAATCTAAACCTTGACGTCCACAATGCATATAAAAATTTGATTCACTCTCCACAACTTGCACATCATGAAAGTTCCGATCAACATGCTTATAACTATTAGACTCAAAGTGAAAACTCTCTTCATTCAATGTATCAAGCATGCTATCAATCTCAAATATGAATGCATCATATTCAACATGGGGAAAAGAATAACTCATACCTTGAAATTGTGCATCCTTTTGCATAACCGGATAGAAATCAAATGAACAATCTGATTGGTACTCACATATGTCATCCAAATTAGAATTTGAAACAAATCCATAATCTTTAGATGGTTCTTCACAATCAGCAAATGGATTAGTCTTTGCATTAAAATATTCATCATAAAACTTAGTACAAGGTGCATGCTGATTTTCAAGAACAACTGCATCAAACACCTTGCCATCTATCTCATTAGATGCAACATCGTAATCATTTTCTCTATCAAACTCAGAAGAAGAACATTCTAATCTCTTACAGCAATAAGATAAAGTATCATCATCAAACTCATTCTCAACTAAATCTGAATTGTCCATGTCTTCTTCAAAAAGAGGATTGATAATTCCATGCAAAGCACCTTTGTAGATCAATATCAAACTCCTCACCATATAAAAAATTAGTGAAAACTTTAAAAACATCTCTAACATCACTATCATGGACACTTTCAGCATATGAAGAAGAAAAATTAGAATCATCATTCGAAGACACATCATTAATTCCATCAATGAAGCATGTAGAATATAAATCAAAGTTACTTTCATTGTCTTCATGTAGGTGATTCAAATGTCTTGTAGGCAAACCATCATTTATCTTACCAATTGGTACTGAAGCATTAATTTTAGGATCACTCATATACTGATCATCACTATATACATCCTCAAGACATTCTTCTACACAATTAGGTAATATGTCCTTATGTATAACCTCTTTGACTTCATATTGTGTAGACACATTTTCTTCATAACTTTCAATCTCAAATTGATTTACACAATTCTGAAATGGAAACCCACTTTCAGATTTACAAATAGTACTCATACCTTTACTAGCAAGAGAATACTTACTCATGTTATTATTTTCTTCTTCCCAATCAGCATCTGATTCACATGAAGATGCATATTTACTATCACAATCATCTTCTTGACTTGAGCAACAAGTCTTGCCATTGTCTTCACATGATGCTTCTTCACAATATGGAAGATCAACAATTTCAACTTTATCACTTGATACATCACTTCTAGGTTCTTCATGCTCATACTGAGATAAATACCTTTCCTCTTCCTGATTCATTATGTTTTCAACACAATGCAAATCATCAATGGGAAAATGAATGACTGGACTTATATCTTGCATTCTTAACTCATTAAGTGAATCAACTCTATCATTTGATGTTGTAATACCATAAACATGTGCATTCAATTCAGCATGAATGGAATCATTTCTTCTTTGCAACAAACAGATTTCATGTTCACATGTTTTTATTTCTAAATCTTCAACAAAACTATTTACAACAGCAGGGGTACTTATTTGCTGACCTGAAATTAAACATTCTATATGACATTGATTTGTTCTTTACACCTCATCTTGCTGGCAAATATTTCTAGAGAAGTGACTCTGGGTTAAGCCATATTTTATGTTATTCTCAATCTCTATAGCTATCATGAATGCCTGATGCAAAATCTTAGGTTCTTTATCTCTCAACAGATAGCTCATCTTCTTATCAAATGCACTGAGATAAACCGCTAAACACATTTGATCATCCAGCTTGTAACTTTCAGGAATTCCATTTAAAACCTTTGCAAATCTGATATTAAATTCATGAACTAGCTCACCTTTCCTGACTTGGATATTCAAAAACTTATCAAAATAATCAGAGATGCTTACTCTTTCCCCAAACTGCATCATGAATGTCGACAGTAATTCATCCTAGGATGAAATTGAACATGCTGGTAAAAACAAAAACAATCTCTAGCATCATCTTCTAAAGTATGAACAAATAACTTCATCTGAATGTCTTCATTAGCAATTTCAAAATCACCAACCAAGTCACTAAACAACTGAACATGATAATTGACTGAATTTTCATGGTTCCCACTAAACTTAGGTAAATAGTTTCTAAGGTCATAAGGCATAGTATTTAGGAAACCATGAATACCATTAAAATTCAATGGCATATACCTCCTAGTAGAAACAGATCTAAAACTTTCACTAACGGGCTGCATACTAGATGAGATGAAACTCAACATTCTTCAAACTCAAGACTCATTCACCATTAGACACTTTCAAAATTTATTAATTATAACAGATTTGGAGTTCTTTCTACCAATTCAAAAATTCAAACATACTTTGACATATAGAACACTTTTGCTGAATCTACTTTCCACAAAGCATGTTGAAGTGTACTGAACCAATCTCCTATTTAATGCTATAAACCATTTTATGGAGAAAATTTTGTGAATCTTTACTTTCATGTAAATAAAATCACATGAGAATGGAAAATACCTTTTAATATGGATGCCTGCAACTACTTCAATGCTGCAAATAACAACATATTCAAATCTTAACTAGATTTATTAACACTTGCATTGCATCTCGTTTGATTCTTTTACCCAGTGTTAAGAACTTGAAATGAATTCTTTAAATCTACCTTCCCATTGTTGTTCCCTTCATAATACCTTCACACTTATTAAGCACTAGTGCAAAGATTTTACTTTGAGTCGCCACTCACTTAGTGTGAAAAGATTAACCAACTTGCAAAACAAAACAAGATGGTCCAGAACTTACAACTAGTATTTGCAAACTGTATTCAACAGCAAGAGAATTTCACATTCTTGACAAAATAAAAGAACATGACATTAACTCTAAATTTTGATAGCAACTTATCAAAACTTCAAGTGACTTTGATATTACAAATTATTCAATTCAATTAAACTTCTACTGTCAATGAATAAGAACATTGGGGGACATGAAACTTCAGCAAGGAAATAAGAAAGACCTCTTGCTATATATTTTCTATATTTGATCTATTTCATGCTAGAGATATTGATTCTTTTTGTATGCACATTCCCCAGCAGAGTCGCTATTTTGTTGGTGTTTGAAAACATTACCAGTTTCCAATTACCCTGATGAGAACAAAACACATCTAGGGGCAGCTAACCGTCATTTTTAGCATGCCCATTCAGACACTAGGCCAACTATAAGGCTTGACCATTCTTCTTCTTCAGGCTTTGCAAAACCTACGCAGGTAGACCTATAGATTCTTTATATGGTACCAGTTATCAAAGCATACACTGAATCTAATATGAAGCAGATAAAACCCTTATTTCTCCTAATGACTCATGAAATGACATAGATTTATAGTGGCTAAGTGCAAAGCTATGAATCTCATAAGCTGAGTGAGGGCATTCTATTATAGCTCTTCAACATGAAAGGGGAAAGCGTTTAATTATTGATGTTGAGTTTCAACAAATCCTCAAACATGCAGCAATATAACAAGTGATCCTATAACTGGTCAGTGCCTAATTCATTGGGCAATTCCATGAATTCAAAGCATACATCTATGATATCAGGACCTATTTTGTATACCCAGACATCAGATCTATCTAATCACCTTGTGATTAAGACATCAGTGTTCATTCATATCTCATTCTCACAAAATATCCTTCTCAAGTAACCAATAACCTTGTTAAACATATCAAGCATTTACTTGGCCCTTTGGTCCAACAACAATATACATCAAACATACAACCTGAAAGGGATGCAAATGGATCTTAGATCTTTTTTCTAAGACCACATAAGACTTACAGATTACTGAGATAAGAGACAAGAAAAAGAATGAAACTAGTGAAACTATTGCTCATATGTATTCATTTTCATTGAAAATATACATTCAGGTGCATGAAATCAAAACATGAAACAACCTAACATCTCAGAACTATCTGTATTATCTTTACACTTGTTGTTCACATAAGAGAAAAATGCCGAAGAATGAAGGTGGAATCACAGATCTAGATCCAACAAAGTGGTCTCACAGAAGGACTGAAGATTTCCAACCCACAATGGTTTCTCAGTAACAAAAAATTGGCACCAAAAACTGGAACCCCCAAAATGAAAGAAAGAATGAAAGATATAGGAGAAGATGAAATTCTTGGATCTGATATGCAATTGTCATCTGTCCACTTGAAATTCAATCTTTGGCAACTGAATCATCTCTCTCTTCTTTCTACCATTGATCTAATTTTTGTTTCATCATTCCTATCTAACTGATTGGAAAATATCTCTGTTCAAATGATGAAATCTCTTATTGAGTCATCCGAATATTTGATTTACCTTATGAAAATACTGGTAAAATTTGAGATTTTATTGAGTGAATACTATTAGAATTCAACCCAAACTGCATTTCAACTATCTTTTAACCACATTTAGGTCATTTTTATGTTATAAAATCAAATTTGAACTTCCTAGTCTAAATACAATTGTAATTCAGGTACCTAAGAGAAAACCTTGTGTAGCTTGAATAGATGGATTCCTATGTAGAAACTAACCTTGGAATCAAAAATTTCAAACTTCCACAATTCTGGCAGTATATGATAAGGCATATCTGGCCTTCAGGAAACCCCTTGGATCTCATTTTGAAAAATGCCCCTCTGCTATAAATGAAACACAGGTTTGCACATTTGGATTTTAAATTTTAAAAATTTAAAATATCTAATGTTTGAACATTAGAGTGGATCCCTTTGAATTTAAAATCAAATCTGAACGTGCACTCATTTTTGAGAAAAATATTAAAATTTGCATTTAAAAAAAAAAATACATTTTATTTTCCTTGTGCCTTCAAATTCGAGTCAATAGGCTTTGACCGAGCCTTTATGCCACATGGTGGCCTCTGATTGGCTAACCATTTCTCTCAGATGCCACATCATCATCTATGGGACCCGCACCATGTTTCACCATTCCACAATCCTGCATTATTTAACTGGTGCGCATCTTCATTTTGCGAAAATGCGCCATCTATTTAATCTACCACGTGGTAGCATCATGTACCTTCGTTTGAACCTATTCCTACAGTGCCATGTCATCACCTAACTGGGACCCATCACCATTTGTCATTTATCTGCTTTCCCACATTTTTTATCAACCTTGTAACTTAATCTTGCATTTTTGCGCAATCTGTCGATCTCGCCACGTGTCTTCATTTCCTTGCATCTGACTTTTGGGTGCCAACTCATCATTACTGCATGCTTGGTCAAAATTTTGCTTTTGTCTCCTTTTGTTGATGTCATTGTGGGACCCCTAGCCTGTGTGAGCTTCAAAAGCAAGTGGCTTTGAGATACCATCAATTGTTGTGATGGGGCATTTAAACAAGTTTAAAACCCCCCCGTGCTCCTAATGTGGGACTAAAAGCATGAATTCCTTTCTTACATTTGTCAACTAACAACTTCATTGGAATTCCACCAAGTCATATCTCAAAAATGAGTGAGTTGAGAGTCCTGAATATCTCAGGTAATTCTTTCAGTGGCTCCATTCTATCTATTTTCTTGGGCAATTTAACCTGTTGGAGATCTTGGATTTATCAAAAAATGATCTTTTGGGCACTATTCTTACCACTTTTTTGGCTCACTTGAATCTAACACAACTCTCTCTTTATAAAAACAACTTGTCTAAATGAATTTCAGAGAACATTGACTAACTCGCAAGGTTATCTTCTCAGATCGATAAGACACCCCTTGGTCCTTTTACTACGCGGTTTGCTTATTTTTTCTATGATCTTCCTCCATCTTTTAGCACTGATGCTCTCCTCTCCTTGCCTGTTCCTTTTTAATGGTGTTGAATGCATCTTGCTGCAGGTTGCATGGATGGCTTTGCAAATCTGTGGCTCCGTACTCTATGGTAATGCTTCCAATGTGTTGACTGCGAGTTTCTTTTCTTACCATGAGCCCTTACACTTCAGTCCCCTATTCTTTGGCATGCGGATTCTTTCTTTGAAAACATGGGAGTGCCTTTTAAATGCATGTGTTTCCCTTTTGACAGCGGACTGTTGTTCAGAAAATGTGGGTTCCCTTTTGGTTGCTGAAACTGCATTCTCCTTTTCCACGCATGCCATCTCTACTTCTTACTACGAGTTTTTCTTTTTCTTGGGCATTAAAAAATTTATACCTTTCATAGTTTGACTACTAATTCTGACATCGCATCTGCAATTGTATACTTCTGAAGTAGCAGCTCAAGTTGACAATTTTCTATAACATGGAATACAATGCAAGGAAGTTTCTTTCTGCAACATACGATTCAACATAGGTTGCTGCAAGGGCCACAAGGATGTCTACACCATCAAGCTTGAAAGAGAATTTTAGAAGGGTAGTAGTCTTTGTTGTTTGTAAATTCCAAACATAGTTTCTAATTCTCTGGCCTTGTGATTCAGTGATTTCCCTCTTCATTTGATACAGCAAAGAGTGCTATGAATTCATTTGAAAATTGATTCACAACCAATGCAAAACCCAATTCATAGCGAGTTTATGAATTCCAAAGTGCTTAGAAGTAAATCTAACTCACCAAGATTTCAAATCAATCCATCATTCTTAAGCAATTAGTCAGACCCCAACATGGGTCCGACTAAAAAAAAAATTTGTTTCCAAACACCTCTGTACCATTGTGAAAATTGTGTCAGGAGGCCTGTCGCTTGGCTTTAAAAATTGATGAAAACATCTGGCAAAGCTCTAAAACTCAGGATCTCTATTCTCTTTGACATGTTCAACAAGCCTGCAAAAACTCGTTGCATGATGACATTAGCTTAAAAAGGTATCGATCTCTGAAGTTGCCAACTTAAATTCACCTGCAGATAAACATGTTAGAAAATTGGAAAGTGCATTTGGAAATGGCCTGGAAAACTGGACATATGGGCACTTGGGGATTTAGAAACTGGGGCATTGGTTCTCTATCATGAGGACAATATGGATCTATGATTTAGGCTCATGATGAATAACTAGGCACAAATGGTGTACATTCAAAGTGGGCTACTTGGAATTTTGCAACTAGGAACTCTAACTGAAAATGATTTTTAGAAATGGAAAGACCCTAGAAAAGTGTACAAATGGATTCATCAAGATTTGAAAACTTGCACACTTGGAGTATTTTCAGTATAGAACACAGCGAAATAAACCATTTTATCTCACCTATCACGGATCAGGAGATATGACATAACAAACTAGGGTTCCAATCAATCTGCACTTACTGACACCAGGAAAAGATAGAAATTCCATTTGGAATCACATTTGAAAACTGATCAAACAGATTCATCATGAGATGAAACTTGAAACATAATAAGTCTCTGACGCCTACAATGCAACGCAATAGGAATTTCAACATTTGAGTCAACTATGTCAAAATTATAACACATCAAATAGGGCTTCCCAGAAAAGTGATCAAAGTGCAAGTGCATGAAAATAATAATTGACCAACTTTGAGGGATTCAAAACCTAGTCAAATAGATTCAAAATGACTCAATATTTGAAACATAGGTTATCAGGTATGGATACTAGACACTCTCAAAGGGGTAAGTCATGATGCATTTCTAGGTGTAATATATTCATTTGCAAACAGGGCTTCCTGTCATTGTTTGACACTAGGGGTAAAATGCAAATTAGACATTGGCTGAAAATAGGACTTTGCCAAATGGCTTGGAATCTCAATTTAACTTCATAAAACACATAAGTAGACTGAATGGAAGGTGTTAGAAACATTAAACACCCCTTAGGCCTCAAATTGATAGCCAGGTACATAGGCTTCACAAAGCAATTATAGGCCTGATTTCTCAAAATTTTAAAATGGGACTAAAAATGAAGCATGCAACTTTTCGTCCCAACAAGCACCTAGAAATTGATGAGTGAAAATGTGCATTAATAGATGTACACAAAGGCATTTATAGATCACACACAGATGGCTTGACACTAGCTCACAAACTTATTAGAGCTAGTTACTATTGGCTAGATATGGAGAAAGAGGCAATTAAAATATGCCAAGTCTTACAAATAGTGCCAAATTTATGGAAATATGATTCATACTAATGTAGACACCTAAATTTGATTACACAATAGGTAATCATTTTTAGTCATCTCCTAGGACATTGTTAATTAAATATTTACTATTTAATTAATTAATTGTTATCCCCTAGTTAATTAATTAAATAAATTAACTATAGTCCAATTGATAAAATCAAATGATAACCCAAAATTAACTTATCAATTAAAACCCTATTCCTTTATTAAATTGAATAAATCCTCAAATCTATTTAATTTAATTTCATACCCTCATTTTATTAAATAAATCATTTAATAAAATATCTAAATCCCTAAAACATCCCTAAGACCAAACCTTTACCCCTAATCCAACCCATTCACCCATACTAACCTCACTTAGTCATCTAACTAACCCATCCCATCTAGGCTAAGCTACTTGCCCCCCAATCCCCTTTCTAAGCTAATCCTAATCCCCCTCCTAAACATGTGCACAACTTTAAGCAAGGGTTAAGACTTACTAACCCAAGCTAAAGTCAACTATCTCATCCTCACCCTCGCCCTCCAATATTTATGACTCATACATCCCCCTTTATGGCTCTTTCACAAACATTTATGACTCTTACAAAGCATTTATGAGCATTTAAGGAGCCCTTATCTCTTGAGCCTCCTTTGTTGACCATCCACTATGCCCTTCCCTTCATCCAATCACCCTATGACATGTGTCACTTCCCTATTGTCTCTAAATAAGCACAAGCCATGTGCTCCCTTTTGAATGCATCTTGACCCTCCCTCACCATTTTGCATCCTGACCATCCATCTCTCTACCCTTTAGCTTATAAATGAAACGCTCTCCCTTCACAAAAATTATCCACTTTTCATGCAAAGTTATAATGCTATTTTGAGAGCCTAAAAACTACCAAAATACCATCATAATGTTGAAATCCCTGCATACCTCCATTGTTCAAATCCCCACCCATACAAACACTTGGTAAAAAATCCCATCCTTTGGAAGCTTGAGCACATGAGCATACATCTACTCCCATCAGGGACACATCCACTTCATCATGGGTTGTACCATAAGGATCCTACCATTCTTGGTTTGCTTCCTTTTGTGGTAATAATCTTTGTCCTATCATAAGTATTTACTATTTTTAGTATTGAGAATTCTTCAATAGATTAGAATTCAATTTACATTACTAGATTAGGTGATACAACTCCAACCATGGAGCTAATTCCTTTCATCATTCTTTGGCCATTTCAACAATGTGCCTTTGATCTAGTGGGTCAGATTCATTTGTCTTCTTTGAATGGACACAAGTTCATTATCACAACTATAAACTACTTCACAAAATGGGTAGAAGCAATTCCTCTTTCTAAGGCTAATGGAAAAATTGTAGATCTGTTCATTCTCAACTACATCATCTAAAATAATGGTGTAGCACCCTCCACCATTACTGACAATGGGGGACATTTTAAAAATAAGGATCTCAAGGAACTATGTTAAAAAATTTAAAATCATGTAACATTGGTCTTCTATTTATTATCCCTAGGATAATGGACAAGCTAAAGCATTGAATAAGGCTATTCTTAAGATCTTGCATCACACACTCAACAAATCTAGAAGGGACTAGCACCTTTAGATCAATCCAAATTTATGGGCTTATAGAATTGGTATTAGAACTCCTACGAGAATAAATTCATTTTCTTTGGTATCTGGAGCAGATGTTGTGCTTCCTATTAAGGATGAAATTCCTACTTTGCGAATCTCTCTGAAAGGCCTCATTACTAATGATGATTACATAATATCTCAACTACAAGATCTAGAACTACTAGATGAATGTTGAAAAGTGGTTTTTGATTATCTCTGAGTTTATCAAAAGAAAATATCTAATAGCTATAATAAGAAAATTAAACCATGTGAATTCAAGGTGTGTGCCTCATCTTGAGGGAAAACCACAAGAGTTAGTAAAAATGGATACAAAAAAGGGAAGTTTGGACCTAACTAGCTTAGTATATATAGTCACTGCAATGTTTGGATTCAATGCTTATCAACTTTCAACAACTTAGGGAATTTTTTAAAGAGCTGATCAACACCCTTAATCTAAAATGGTTATATAGCTGACATGCATTCGAACCGCTTTTTACATAATTAAATGTCCTAAAAAAATCTATTATCTTGGTGAAAACCTAGAAATAGATTCCATGGTAATATATTAAAAATCAAAATTGAAAATAATTGAAAATTTTGAAAAAAAAAAAAAACCCCAAAAAATTGAAACACTAAAAAATACGAAAAAATTGAAAAACAATAAAAAGTGTCATTGATGAAAACCTGGCAAATAGGCATCATGGTAAAAAAAATAGAATCTTTTCTAAGAAGGTTAAAACATGGTAAATAGGCACCTCTTTTTTCAAATGATACATCCTTCAACACATCTTTTGGCTCCTTTACAGTTGCTTTCTTGCTTTAGTTTATTGCTTTTTCTCATGCATACACTCTCAGTTACATTTGAGACCTTTCTTGAAACTTAGATTGAAACTGGTCATAGTCTTGGGGGAAACACCCTATGGTCTCCCAAAGAAGATCTCTTATGTGTCAGTCACAAATTGTTCTAGTTGTGTTTGTCTACTATTATTTACTTTACTATTGAGATTCCTCTTAAATAAGATCTCTTCAACATCAGTCACCAATTGTTCTAGCTATGTCTATCTTGTCATGCCCAAAATACAGGGCAAAAACACACATACAATTTTTTTTAAAGTAATAATAATCAAGTTCACTAAGTTTGATAAGTTTAATTTAGTTAAGACATAGCTATATTTTGAGACAACAAGAAGTTTCCCATAACAATGTCTTGACATCTCTATTTAAGTTTAAAAACAAGGAGTATGAATAGATCGTTAAATTTGAGCATTCGTTATTAACTTGATTTTGATATTTGTTTTGTTATTACATTAATTTTAAACAAGATAAATCGATCTATTTCAAAACATTGAAATCAAAAGGAGTAACTAAAGAATATAATCATCTAACCATTACATAACTAAACTTTATTAAATCTAACGTAAGCAAAACATCTTTTTGATCAAAACTATAATTAAATAATCACAATAGTTAATTAAAACATAAACTACAATTCTAGCATTAATTTAAACCAAATTTATTATCCTTGTACTTATCACATAAATAAATCCCAAAAAAATAATAACATAAAACAATAATATATTAAACTTAAGTTATCTAATTAATAAATAATACATTTAACTAAAAACTAATAATTAGCTCCCTCTACTAACTTAACTTATTGAATTTTATAATTTAAGTAAAACACTTAACTCTACTATTATAAAAATATTTAAAATTAAACTAGCTAAACAACATATATACCAATCTATACTAACTAAATAAAATAATAAACAAAACTAATCGTCTAGTATTAATTATGATAATTTCAAAATTACTAACATGAAATAATAATAAATTTAATTTATACTACGATCACTTAACTAAAATAAACTAATATCTAAAAAGATTAAAAAAATTAAACTACTTAACATATAACTTAAACTAAAACTTAAAACTTTTAACAAAATTTACTAACCACCCTAAACCCCCCCTCTACCCACCCCCTATCCTAACCCAAGCGCTTTTCAAAGTTCTTCCCAAGGCCATGCACACTGACTCCAAACAACCCACATGGGTGTAGAACCCCACACTGCCCATCCCCTTACATGGCATGTTGCCCCACCTTACTAACTGCATGGTCTGTGTTTTCCCAGCTTGGGTTGCTCCCAACTCTCCCTTCACGTGAACCAATGAAAGGCTTGTCATATGCATGGTGAGGTGAGGGTGGGTAAAATATTTCCCTCCAATAACATACCCCTTTCCCCATTTAATAAGCTGTCCTCCCCACTTGGTCAGAATTTGCATGGGAAAATAGAGGGTTAAAAAGCCCTTGTCCCATCAATTCTTTTAAAAACAAATGAGACCCCCTATTTAAAAAAAAATGCATTTGATGCACGCAACAAATAAAGGATGACTACGCTTAGGGCTAGAAGGTTAAGAAGAATTATGGTTTAAAGTAAGGTTGGTAGAATCCTAGGATATTTAGGAGTAGATAATTATATTTCTTTCTTTATTTATTTTTTAAATTAAAAATTTTAAAAGAGTATCTATAGGGAATATTCCCTTTCAACACAAGGGGATATAAATTCTTTCCCCATACAAACTCCACAGAGTTTTTACTCGTAGGAGACAAAAAAAAAAATTTAAGTGTTGGGAAATTTGCTAATAAAAGAATTTGCCAAGGGGATATTTTTGAGACCTATATTCTTTTTTTTTTCTAAGTATTGAATTAATACCATCATCTCTATTAGACCAAGGGGAACATTATCATGGATTTATTTTATTTTCTCATTGGATTTAAAACATAGGATTATAATGTATTATGGGTACAATAGTGTAGGATTAATATCCATTAAATCAAATATGAAAGAAAGCAAGATATGATTTTTATTCATGTAACTTCAAATTTACTTGACATGGTTCGAATTTAAATTGCTTACTTATATGCCATCATTTTATCCAATTAACATAAATCCAGTGGATGAAACTTCAAAGTGTATAATTGCCACAATAAGGTGAATCATCATCACATCAAATTTGAAGTAAGCATATGCAAAGGAAAAATGAAATACTATAAAACTCAAATGCAAGAAGAATATTTACTCAATCTCTTTTTCTATTAAAATACCTAATTCAAGGCTTCGCCTGGAAAGAACCAGTATGAAAACCTTGCTTCGTTGCCACTTCAACAATAAGTTTAAAAGTAACATTTTTACATAGGATATTATCCCGAGGGAAAAACTCCCAACATATTTAAAATCCAATACAATTCTGAATTTCCTTCTTGGTCCCAAACAAGGAATCCATTACGAATTTTGCAAGACATCATGATAATCATGGAGAGAATTAAAATTGACTAGGAGAAAACCAATCATAACATGAAGACACAATCAAACATTCACTCCCATCCCGAGTTTACACAACAGGTTTTTCATTGAACTAGACTAGGGAGAAGGTGGATTTTTCCAACAGGAGACATCAGACACAACGTCATAACATATGCCCAATTAGGGCTAAAATCTCAAGAACTTTCATTCTTCCAAAAATGCCCTTTTGGGGCTAATATAACAAGAAATTTTGTTCTTCCATTCTTACATACCAAAACTCAAAATATGGTTTGTGCTAATAGGTAGGGACCCATAACACCCTGCCCTCTTTCCCTCTTCTCATCCTAAGAAGAGATTCTGCACTATTGGAGTCCAACTAAAGACCTTCCCCCATACATGACCACTTCTACCATATCCAAGGGTGAGTAATGACAACACGCCCATATAATCCCTTCAAAATTCAAGGCAAAACACAAAGGAAAGACATTCAAGAAAACCTGTTTCAATTCCTCCCAACATACCCAACACACATACAACATACAAATGCAAACACAATAACTTAAGCATGAAAAAAACATGAACAATATGAGAAAAATAAGCTAAAGGATTCCTACCTTCAAAAATAGGGTTATGGAAAAATGAACAAATTTGAAATGATTTTTCCTCCCTTCTCCTTCTCCTTCAATTTTTAAAATCCCTCTAAAACTCAAGGTTTTGTGAACACTCATAACCCTCTCAAAATTGCCTCTCAATAAGATCCTAAACTCAACCACTCTAAAAAGAAATAACTCCCCCCACTTGCCTAAAGTTCTAGAGGCTTCTAACTCAAAGACTTAAGGCTAGCCTCAAGGTGGAGTTAAAGTTATCCAACTCATGATGAAAATAATCAATTTTCGCAATAAAACAAAAATGGGGTTTTTGAGTGACCATAAAAGTCAACAAAAGAGGCTAGGGGGGTGGAAAATGCCCCCATCCCATACCCATACCCCTTAGGTACTTAGATTTCATGATTTTAGGCCTTTAAAATTAATTAGGGACCTATCAAAAGCTAGGAAAATTTTAGGACTTCTAGCAACCTTCAAAATGCAGATTACTCACTAATCTTGATTAGGGTTAATTAACCTCGATTACTAACTAATTAGCAAAAAGGTCACTAGCCTAGTCTGATTTAGATCTTTAGGTTACTCGGTTAATCCTAACTATCATGCTGGAATGCATATACAATTCATGAGTGTCAAGCGACATTATAAAAACACTGTTACAAAACATTAACATCTAAAGATTACAAAATGATACATTCATCCAATCCATGATACAAATAGAATATGAACAATGGGGTTTGGGCCTTTTGTTATACTCAACCCTAGTTTCCATGATTGATACATAGGGTTCAGTTTTGTTTCTCCATTAGATTCCCTGACTAATAAATATCATGCACACTCATTGCACACATCAGTAGCTCAAGAAAATCACATACATATATTCAAAACTTATCTAGATAGTTACATAAATCAAAACATGAATCTTCCATATGATTAATTGTTTAATTCATTTCTATTCACATTTAATCATTAGTAATCACATAATCAATATAAAGTAACTTATTCATTAATTCAGATTAAAATACTAGAATAATCATCATTAGGCATGCACATACCTAACATCATAAACATCACCATTTAAGGAATAGTGAACTATTTGGAGCATAAAACTTAATCATTAGGGTATCAAAATCAACACCCTTATCATTAGGTGAAAATGCCTCGTATCATCATTAGTGAAATTTTAATATTTAAATAGTCGAGATAATCTAGTTTGTTCTCAAATCAGTGAATATTTAAAACATGAATGTATTAGGATCTCAGTTCTTATTAGGACATCTAAACCATAAAACATTATTTCATATCCATTCTACTCTACTACAATAGTTTTAAAAGAGAGATACATATTTAATAAGTACATGCGGGGAAGGACCTCACATATCTAGTCTCCCTTACTTTACTATTGAGATTCCTCTCAAATAAGATGTCTTTAGTATCAATCATTAGTTGTTCTAGCTATATTTGTTTACTATCACTTAGTCTCCTACTAAGATTCATCTCAGTGAAGATTTCTCTCTAACATCCATCACCAATTGTCCTAACTAGGTCTATCTATTATCATCCTTCTACTGAATATATTTCTTACACATATGTTCTGAACATCAACACTTGACATCAATCCAATGAAACTAAAACTGAAATAGAAATATTGACACTATTTGAGCTATGTTGATCTTTTCTTTGTTTTTTTTTCTTTTTCTTTTTCATTCCCCTTTGAGAAACTCAAGGATGCCTATTTTGATTGGAGAAGCAAGGACTAGAGGCATGATATTTTATTGCTTTTATACTTGATGGTTTAGTTACAATGACTTGTAGAAAACATATGAAAGGAGTGCCCACTTTAAGAGCCTTTATCTTGTATTGGATGGTCATGTGTGCCTCAACTCATTTTATATGAACACTTTAGTGAGGTTGGTTCTTCTCCTTGATTGTTTGAGTGAATTCTCTATGTTATAGTAAGATATTGATACTTGTCCTACTAAGTGAACATATGGGTCACTGCATGTATACTTAGCACACTTCTATCTTATGTTATGAATGCAAGGATCATTGTAGACAAAATACTTACTAATTACTTAGCATGAGAAGGATCTCTCACATGTCTAGTTTATTTTCATGCAAGAAACATTTTGGTCACCTTAATGTTTTTTCTTTGATGCTTATATTTTGTTGTTACATTCAAAGGGATAGATGTTTTGGTTGTTCTAACTTCTTATACCTTTTTTCTTACAACTAATCTTGACAAAACTAAGGCATGTGTCATATTCATATTCTCATGATTGCAGTGTCAATATGAATTATATGGCATTCATGGGTCTAACTAAAAAATATATGATCATAACTATCTTATGAGTTTAGTAACTAGTCCTAAGGATTGTATCTAGCATAGGATTACATTTCATACTTACATTGCATTAGGGCATAGCTCCAATTACTTCTTTACTTTTATCTTTCAACTTAAGAGGTCATTGACTTCTTCATTGTATCACATTTCATCTCAACTACACAAGTGACCAATAAATCACCCCCTAGCTAATTGGACAACCCTAAACTCATTTTTAGGATCAAAATTAAAATCTGACAAACTTAAACAACTCAAAATCGCATATTAAAATTTTGAGACCCACATGATCGAACACTTTCGCAATCTATTTTTCTCATACTTTATGAATCTCAAATCATCATCATATCAATATTTGCTCAAAATTCTCAAATTTTTTATCAAAATTCAACCCTGGTCAAATCTAGTCAACCTTGGTCAAACTTGGTCAATTAGACCTCAAAATTACTCCAAATCAACTACAATTTGTTTCATGCTCTTATGATCTATTCTATATTGTTCTAAATCTTTGATCTTTTGATTTCTCTCTTGAGGGGGCGTGATGATTACATCATTGAATGTTTCAAAATTGGCTTCAACTTAATCTAAACATAATGTCCTAATTTCTATGGCCCTCTCATGACTCGGGGTGTCTTTACTCAATCTATTTGGCATCATATGATATCTAATCTTACTTATTGATCAACTATTCAAAATCATGACAATGGTAGTCATAGCATGATGGACAAGTACCAGGGCATTCTAATCCCAACTCCTGAGGATTAAGACTCATTTCAAGGATAATCCTATAACTTGTGATTAGGTCTTGTTATATTTTATGGACTAGTATTCAAGTGTTATGCTTGCACTCTAGAGGATTAAGCTTTTCCATGAAGATAATTCTAAGTTTTCTTTCAATAATTGTGTAATGGATAGGTATGGTGGCACACAAAACTTGACTCCTAAGGATTAAGCCTTGTTCCAAGGATAATTATATGGATCATGATTAATATTTTCATCTTTTAATTGATAAGTATTAGGACAGTCTAATTGTGACTCCTAAAGATTGAGTTAAATTCTAGGAACAATCTTGTGAATTTTGACAAACTTTGTTCTATAAAAATAGTATTTAGGTGTGCTATCTTGAATTTGAAGGGTTAAGCTTCATTTTTGAGATAACCCTAAAAATTTCATCAATTGGTTTTTGTATCATCAATCTTAGAATCAATCTCAGTCCTTGACCTATACTTTAGACTTTTGATTTCTTTGAATCGATGTATTGTTTGCACATTTATTCAAAGAGGGACAAATGTAATACCTTGATATTTGCACATTGGCATTTTGAAAAAATTTATGTGCCTCAATCTACATCTCTTTGTTGATAAAATTTAAGTCCTATTATACTAGGTATTTTTGATTTTGATCATCTCTACTTGACATAAGTGTTGAATACAAAAAATCACCAATGTGTATTAATCACATAATTTATTTAATTCCCAAATATTGATTGAAATTAGCTAAATTTAACTCCTAATTGAATTGTTATAGTTATAAGTCCTAAGTACTTTAATTAAGTTAAATCCACCATCTTTAGCTAATACATATTAAAAAGGAATTAAAATACATTGATTTAATTAAATATATATATATATATATCATAAGTATTGAAACTAATTATTTAATTAATTAGAATATTCTATTATGATGTCATTTTTGAATACATCAATATTCTTTCCTAATTCATTTCATATGAAAAAGGGAATTAAATATATTGATTAAATCAAATATTCTCATCATAATTGTTGAATCTAATTATTTAATTAATTAGAAAAATAATTATGAGCACATATTTTGATGGATCAATGTTATCTCATGTTTCTTCTCATTCATCTATATAAAAAAGGAATACTCAATCTCGCATTCATTCTAATCCATACACTTGGTTTGATCTTGACTATTAATCAAGTCCAAGATTTTATAAAAAGAGAACCCCAACCTTTGATTTGGGAGGATGCACATGAAGAGTATCAAATCATTATTGGATTGATCACTCAAGTGGTTAGCATTCAAATATCTTTTGGTTTACGTGTTCATCATTTAGACTAAAATAAATTCATTTAGCTTAACTTGTTATTCATTGATCTTAGATTAATTTGAAATTCATTTAGATTCATTCATAACCTTTTCATTCTAACACACCTTCCTCTCAAGTAATAAGAGATGTTGAACTAGTCATAGCTTCAGCATGTTGATTATTTCGAGGTAGGTTTTGAATAGAGTAAGAATAAAATATTCCAAGAAGGTCTATAGCTAGATCTTAATCCTTGGTCAATTTATCATTCTTATCTTGATATATATTATTAATATATTGTATAACAATTTGTGAATCACCAAATATCTTAATGTGCTTAATATGTAAGGATAAAGCCACTTTTAAACCATTAATTAGAACTTCATACTTAGAAGAATTATTAGTACATAAAATGTTGAGCTTGTAAGACAAAGTAATAGGTTTCCTAGATAGGGATATCAATATAATTGCAATTCTGCATCTAGTTTGACATCTAGATCCATTAAAGTACAAATCCCATGTCTTATCTATATCAATTGGCAAGACAAATTCAATAGGAAACTTAATATGTTATATTTTCAAAATAGGAGAGCTCAACCAAATGATTAATCAAGGATTTCCCTTTAATAAATTTGTAAGAGATGAATTTTACATCAAACTTTGTTAAGAACATGACCTATTAAGTAAGTCACCTTGATAAATCTATTTTTGAGCAGAGATTCTTTAAAGGGTCAAACTTCACATAAACATTAACTTCTACATTAAGAGATAGTGTTTGAGTTTTTGAAAAGTAAAAACTAAAGCAAGACATTGTTTCTAAATTGTAGTGTAACTTATTTCATCATCAATCAATGTATAACTTATATAATAAATAGGACATCCCTTACCATCTTTATTATTCTAAACTAATTTATCACTCAACACCTTAGAAGAGGAAGAAGTATAAAGAAATAATTTCTTATTAGGCTAAGCCACCTGTAAGATAGGAGGATTAGAAAGAAAAGTCTTCAATTCCTGAAATGAGAGCTTCCAATCTGCATCCAAGAGAAAGTAGAGTCTTTCTTAAGAAAGGAAGTGACAGGAATAGTATGATCTTCTAGGTTAGAAACAAACCTATGAATTTCTTGTATAATTTATTGTAATATTTAGAGTTGAAAGATATTATAAGAAGGCATATTGACAATAGCATCAATTTTCTCTCTATCTACCTCAGTACCTTTGTTAGATATGATAAACCCTAGGAATTTTCCACTGTCAATTTGAAAGGAACATTTTTTGTGGGTTCAAATGCATGAAATACTTCCTTACTCTTTCAAATATTTGTTTAAGATTAGGAACATGATCGTCATGTTTCATAGATTTATCTCAAATACCATCCACGTAGTCCTCAAGAATCTTGTACATGTTGTTGTGAAAGATCAAATTCATAGCTCATTGATAAGTAGTACCCACATTTCTTAACCAAAAATGTATCATTACCTAATAGAATGTTCCCCAATGAGTGATGAAAGTAATTTTATATTGATCATAAGGGGCAACAAAAATCTAATTATACTGAGAGAATAAATCCATAAAATATAGTAACATATGTCTAGAAATTGAGTGTACTATCATTTCAATGTTAGGTGAAAGAAAGTCATATTTTCAAGATTTTTGTTTTTTAAATCGTGAAAATTAGTGCACATACTTATCATAATTTTTCCCTTAGAGACAACCACAATGTTAGAAATCTGAGGAGAATAATCTTTAGCACATATAAAACTAGCATCTAAGAGTTTTTCTATCTCATCCTTAATAAGAAGAACGATGCTAGGATTCATTTTATGAATCTTCTTCTTAACAAGCTTACAATCATGTTTCAAAACAATATTATGAGTGAAAATTTTAAGACAAATATTAGGCATACCAGAATACTTCCAAGAAAAGATATCAAAAAATAAAATAAAAAGCTTGGTAAGCTATTTTTTTATTCTATTTCATCCAAGAATTATCCATTCTTAATAATGTTTTTAGAATCATCCTGATCTATAGGAACACCTATCATTTTAGTGATTAAAAGATTTCTCATTTGTTCTTCCTCCATAGAAGCAAGAAGATCAACATGTTGTTTTCATTCAATTTCTTCTCCAAAATATTTGCTAGTATCGAAACAATAAGGTTTTCTCTTATTATGGCAAAAAGAAAGTAAATCCTCATATTCTCCTAGAATTTTAGCTAAAGCATCATTAGGAGAAAAAATCCAAAGATGGTGATTAATCAAATGTGCAAAGATATAGGTTTGATAACTTCAACTAACCACAGCAAATATGATTCACATTTAGAAAGAAGGAAGGTTTATTATAAGTATTAAATCCCAAGCCATAAGTATGCTCGTAACCATCATTAGATAAGGAACATGTATTCCTTGTTCATACTTTCCACATCCTCAACCATAAAAATTGTGTTTAGCAAGAAAATGGTATCCAAGACTATAACAACCAACCATGCCAGAAATAGTAAAGGGAGCTTCATAAAAACTACCTCTTGGCCATGAACTTTGATAATTTCAATGGTTTCCTTAGATGAAGATGCTATGAATTTATTACTTATCTAGAATGAGGGTTTGAAACATCTTTTTTGTCCTTAGGTTGTTCAGATACTTTCAAGAAAGAGAGATCAAAGACCTTGTATTCTCCAATTAATTTAAAATTGAAGTCTAAAGTATAAAAATCATCTTCATATAAATAAGAAGAGGGTTCTACAATTTTTTAATGTTAGTTTGAATTTTTTCCTTTAACTTCTCTTACTTAGGTCCCAACACCTTAGAAGATTTAGAATTATAGCAACTATAGGTCTATCATCTACATGAAGAGTATACATTGGATTCTCATATATAAACTTAACATTATGATGAAGAGTAAAGGAATAGCATGTATATTATGTAACCACGGTGTTCCCAAAAAAAGGTTATAGCTGAGAGGTCTAGGAATCATATGAATTAGAGTGTCTAATAAAATAGGACCAAATTTAATAAGAAGGGTTATGACTCCAAAATTTTTCTTAGAAATGTTATCAAAGCCAAAGATAGGAATACTATCTAGCATCATAGTAGAAATATTAGCACTGATATCTTTCAACATATTCAAGCTAGAAACTTTCAACTCTGGCCCATTATCAATTAAATTTCTTCGAATAATATTTCCATTGATAAGGGTTGCAAGCATAAGAGAATCATACTAGCCTTAAACATCCTTAGGAGGAACATAATATTCAATAAACACAATCTGAAGAGGAGAGTGTATAACATGCATACACTCTAAGAAAAAAATAATGTTGTCCTAATTAGGTGGAGTTTTAGGAAGAGTAGATAAAGCCTTTTGTAAAGCTTCATGGTAAGTAGGGGATGTTTGAATAATCTCTAATAGAGAGATCTTAGTAGGAGTAGTATGTAAGTTTTTGACTAAATCATACTCTTTTCTAAAGGAACTAGGTAAATGAGGTGCTTCTTGAGAAGGTGGTATAGCTATATGAGCTATGAGAATATTTGGTTAGGGATTATTACATATTTGATAAGTGTGAGTAACTAAATTATAATTAGATTTCCTTTTAAAGACTATAAAAGGCTTATCCTCCTAAGGAACTCTCTTAAGAGTGATAATGGTTTGTTTTGTACTTTCTTTAAGAGTTATAGGTGGTTGCAAGAACCACATAGGTTCAATACTACATACACTATCACACATATGAAGCCATGATATAACACTATCATAAAGGTTGGTTGTAAGAGATGTAGAATAGGTTTTAGTAGGAATGGATTCAATAAATATCTAATTATTTTCATTGGACTCTTTGCTACTAGAAGCCTTTAAAGGTTTACTAATCAATACATCATTAAAATACTCATGAAAGAAATCATACATCTAGAAGAAAAACAATATCACTCAAGAGTATATAAGAATGTAAAAAGAAAATGAATCCTAACAATGCCATATATTTTTGTATTTTTAAATTTATAAATGCAATTCATAAAGGAAATATATTACTACCAAGATCAAACAAAAAGACTATTTACATCATGTTCACAAAAAATATTCAGAGGGTGAAATGACACCAATGATTTACAATGAAAACAATACTAAGAAAGATGAGAAATTTGTCCTTGAGTCATTCAATACAAGAGATGGAGGGGCTTTGACCAAGAATAAATCTCAATAAGCCCTAAATTTGATTAGAAGTACCCCAAAGAGGATAAAGTGATGCCAATACAAAATCTAGAAGTTTGTCAAGGAAGTATGCTAGCAAGTTCTCTTTCATACAATGTAAGCAATATAACAAGTATAAATCTTCAATAAACACAAGTAACCCAATAGAGATTTAAAAGTAGATGTATGATAAAATGAAAAATAAATGATGAGGTACTCACCTTAGAAGATAAAGAGAAAGATTTAATTTAGTCCAAAACTAGCAGATCTGAACTATTTTTGAACTTTTGACCGTGGACCTCAGAATAAAATGGCAAAAGGAAAAAAACCCTAAAATCTCCTCAAAAATAGAGGCTAGAGGACTATCTCAACTTGGGAAGACATCTTACACCTAGGTTGATGTATTATAGGGACCTAAAATTGACTTCTCTAAAAATCTCCAAAAAATTAGGTTCTATTTCTATAAACCTTTCGTTGATGTCTTGCAATTCTATAATATGTTGTGTGTGGGTGGGTGGATATAAAGGAATTTTCCTTAGTGAAGCCCCCATTATTATGATTTCCACCTCCTCAAATATCCATTAGGAACAAATTTGTGTGTATGTTTGTATCGTAGATTTGCAAATCAAGAATGCAAATATGTTAAAATGCTAAAAATGTACTTTGTGAGTGAAACCCTAGCATGTAAGTGTGCATGTATGATGGTGAAAATAATTATATCTATTTTATGGTATAGAAATTATATAAATCCACAAAGGATAAAGTAATATAACCATCTTTGAGATCCCTTTGCAACTCTATGTTTGATATATTTTCCTTTGAAAGCTTGATGAAGAACAATAACTTCACTTGCGATGAATAATATGCATCCAACCCTTTCTTTCACCTTAAAATTACTCTAACTAAGATTCAAATGTCCACAAGTGCTTTCTCCTTGATCCTCTCATCTACAAATGATTTTTTGAATGCCTTTGTATAGGATATTTTGTGAAATTACTCTGCAAGGGATGACTACACAAGGGAGATTTTACTATAGAAGTTAGAGGTTTTGAGTCTATAATCAATGGAAACCCTAGGACTTGGTCAACTTTGGTTGACCTATTCTAGAAGGTTGAGCTTCACGTCTACATGTCTAGGTTCAATAATAGTAAGGGTTAGTGATGGAATAAGTGTGTTAGACTATAACCTAGAGACCCAATTTGGGATTTTGAGGTCCTAGGAAGAGAGGATACTCACATATTAGGTCCTAATCTAGTGAATATTGTTAGCATGACAATTAATTGTATTTCTTTGGGGGAGCATCCTAAGCATTCCTAGAGCATGTGGAGATTGGTAGTGTGATTGATGTGTTACATTCACAACTCTATTTGTCATTAATGACAACATAGAATGGTTTTTGTAAAGACTTGTAGACAAGAAGATAGAGATTGGGGTTTTACAAATATAGGTTTGATGTTTAGGTCAAGAGCGGTTGAGGACATGTCTTGCACCATGTCATGATGACAAGTTTAAGTGCATATGAAGTAAGTCAAAGATGTGCAAAAAATATGCCTAGTTTGAAGACATCAATATACAAACATAATTCTTTAGAAGTAGTTTTTGATGGTTGGATTTTATCTCTTCACAAAGATAGAATATTGATTTGGAAAGTCATATGGTGATATTAGACAATCTGATGATGATGTTAGCAAGTGCACAATGTCTGGAGTCACATGCATGATAAGATATATAGAAATTGAGATTATAGTGTTGTTTAATTATGAAATAACAAATTCTCTTAATATGATTCTATTATAATTAATTGGGAAATCCACAAGGCCAACTCTAGGAATTTCTTTTGAGGACATGGTATAAAGGAAGGGTATTTTCCTTGTTTGAAAGTGTATCAAGTGTGTAAAGAGTTTGAATGAGAGAAGAGTATTTGGTAAATGTGTGTAAGTGATTCAAGGGATTATTAGTTGTGAAGTTGGTGATCTAGTATCAAGATTAGAACAAGAAGAGAAGTCTGGTTGACAGGACAAAGGAAGAGGAAGTACAAGTGCAATTCTTTTATGTTATTCTACAAGGAATAATACATAAATCATTTGGACATTGAGTTCATTGGTCTTGTTGCTAACACTTTTTGGATAGTTAGTCCATCTTCCTTCTACAACTCCTAATAGGGTTGGAATCTCCTAACATGGATTCAAAGACTCCTAATAGGTACTAATATGTAATAAATGTTTTTATTGACTTCTAATACGGTTGATCCTCTTTCAAGTAATTTATATATTAGTACATCATCTTGTGGTTACCATGCCCACCAAAGTTTTTTCCCTGATCAAGGGTTTCCCTAGTTGGCATATCTAGTGGTATTGTGCATGAGGGTCTTATTTTGGTTACTAATTATATTACTCATATGGTTAAGTATTAGTAAGGTTGATAATGGTTATATTAGTTAGATAGTTGATTTACCCCCCCGCCCCGCCCCCCCCCCCCCGCCCTCTTAGTTATATTTTTGGACTTTACATTATAACAATTTGTATTAGAGCCTCAAATTCTTGAAGAGAAAGATTAACAACTTTGGGAGATCAATGGTGAGTCACTTTAGAAAAGAAATTCCTAAGTTTGATGGAGTTAACTATGATAGATGGAAGCAAAATATGAAGACTCCTTTTCTATGAGTGGGTCCATGATATTGTTGTTGAAACAAAATTGATACAAGTATGAGAATGTGTTTCAATGATTGTTTTGTCATTGATGTCAAACTTGCTACCTGCTGGGAAGATAACTACTTAGTCAATTTGAGTACTATCATATTTTTGATTGATTAGGAGGATTTGATCAAATGAGATAACAAAATCCCCTAGAGAAAAGGTTGAGTTATGGTATGTAAAAAGGAGTACAAAGATCACTTAAGACAATGATGATATAGTGCATTGATTATCTACTTATAGTTACAAATGTTAGATACACTGACAAAGTGTAGAAGAACAAGTAAGAAGAATTTATTCTACCAAGCTTTACCAAGTGGACAATAGGTGTCAAGAAAAGTTAGCACAAGTCGAGAAAAAAATTAGTTGGAGCTAAATAAACTCAAAGATCAATGTAAGTCGTGTAAATATTAGTTTATGCTAAGTACTAGTAAACTTTAGTGTTTTTTTAGTGATATAGTTAAATATGAGTGGAAGAATAGTATGGAAGCCGAGTGACAATATAATAATTCTAAGAGCTAGTATTCATGTTAAATCATGGATTTGATGAATTTGAGCTGAATATTTTGTTTTCATGAATTTTGTGATGCGTTTGGAAGATAACTATGATGAGTTGATGGCACAAAAATCATTGAAAACCATTTTGAGGCAAATTCAAAGAGGATTGAATAAAAAGTTTCTAAAAGAGAAAAAAATGAAAAGATGGGTAGATTCATTAAATCCTACCTAATCCTACCTGACCCTAAAATGGACAATAAAGAATGAATGGAAAAATATCTTAATTTTGTATTTATAGAGCTAGCTAGTCAGAAGTAAGGTTAATCAATATTCGAGAATCTAAGTTAGACAAGAGTTATAAGGTATTTCTTCATTCAGAGACAAAATAGAAGAGACTATTATTAGAAAGCAAAGAAAGAATGCTTAAGAGTATGAGTTCTTGAAGGGTGAACAAGCTATTAGAGCTTAATTATGTGGAATCCAAGAAAAATGAAGGATTGAATTAAAGATCTATAATCTGTAAGTGAATTGTAATTTATTATTAGATCAAGCCTTGCTTATAGTTTCTAATCATTATACTAGTCTAGGGTAAATCCTTTGTACTAAGGTTGACCTAATAGTCATTTTTAAATCCTTTAACTATGTGGAATTCCATGTGAATGATCTAAAGTCCTCTAGAAAGGCTCACTCCTAATAGGGTTATTGAAATCCTCTAACCAAGTCACATTTAATAGTGTGTATTGTAACCTTTAACAGGGTTGGTCTTTCATAGGGCATCACTTTAGAAGAGTGATAATGAGTAGCATGTTATTGGTGTTTTTTCCAATTTGGGTTTTCACGTAAAATTATTATGTGAAATGTGTTAGTGAATCTATTATCTTGCATGCTTACATTTTTACAAAGTTGATTTGATAGTAACCTACAAAGTTTAAGTGATTTTATGATCTCATGGATTTAGGCATGAATATGTTTTATGGATATAGGTTTACTAAGCTATGAAAATTTTGTACATTTGGACCTTGGATAACTGATTCATCCACTCCTCTCTTAGTTCTTCTAAAGAATTCCAATAATTGGTATTAGAGCCATCTACTTAAGAGGACTAGTTTGAAGGTACTAGAAGAAAAAGATCAAGATGTTAAGAAGAGAGGTACACAAGCCTAATAGGGACAACTTTCTTGGATGGAAAATTCTAATTAAGCTATAACTAGGAGGTGTTGGAGACCATGCACAATCTACCATCACCATTGAGCATGTTGATCATGTTGGAGCCCTAACTCTTGAAGATCTGAAAAAGAAGTGTTGCAAGCATGAATGTTCATGATATTCCTATGGGGGAGTATCATAGATATGTTACTGTTATGATATGTTACATTCATGATTGAGTTTTTCATTGATGTCAACATAGTAGTTTTATGTGGTACAAAAGCATAGTGGAAAGATCAAGGTGGTATGAAAGGCTATTTGAGTATTCTAACTATCTGAGGTTATAGGAGATACTTCTAAGTATCTAGTATATGCAGTAAATGCCAAAAGAAGAAATGATAAGTGTGGAACAAGTTATGTAAGTTTTGGTGATGACTATTTTGAGATAGTTTATAGAGGCATACTCTGGTAAGCTTGTTATATCTCTTAGAAAATTTTTTATTCTAAGAATCAAAGTTGAGGATATGAAGAAGATATGTTGGTGATGATATGACTAAGCTTTCTCATCATAATAGTGCATATTTATAAAATTATTCAAGTTGCAAGGAAGAAGATTAATGTTATCTCTAACTGTAACATCTTCTTAATGAGGTCCTATAATGATTAATTGAGAAGGTCTAGTAGCTAACTTAGGGAATTGTTTTATGGATTCAGTATAAAGGAGGGACATTTTCCTTTATCTATCATGGATGAGATGATATGGTTTTAATTAATGATAAGAAATAGTAAGAGTAGAATGCAAAGTTGAGGAGAGGAGTGTAGAAGTGAAGGAAACTTCATTGTTGAGGTTTTGCTGAGTGATCTGAGGTTGATATTTGGATCCAAGGTTCATGACCTAGTCTACTAGGTTAGATATTGATTGGTTTAGTTGAAAAAACAAAGAAAAGAAGAACATAACAGTAAATTACTTGTTTGAGTAGCGAGCTCTTCTTGTAGTTGAAATTGCATGTTTAGGCAATGGGTTCTTCTTGCATACATTTTACTACAACTCCTAACAGGGTTAGGACAAATCTTAATAGGGTTTGAATCTCCTAACAAGGATTCAAATTCTCCTAATAGGGATTTAATATACTAAATGTTGTAATAGACTCCTAATAGGATCCATCCTCTAACAAGGAATATTTATATTAGTATATCATCTTGTGGGCATCATTCCCACTAGGGGTTTTTCTCTAATCAAGGGTTTTCCTAGTTAGCATATCCATTGCAATTATCTACATGTATCTTATTATGGTTGCTATTTACTTTGGTTGAATGGTTAAGTTTTTTTAAAGAAGATAAATGCATTAAGTGTTGGATAATTGATTCACCCCCTACCCTTCCCCCCCCCCCCCCCCAAACCTTAGTTATCTTGATGGACTATTATTTCTAACAATTTCTATTAGAGATTTAGGTCCTTGAAGATAAAATTTAACAACTTTGGGAGATCCATGGCAAGCATGTTCAAGAAAGATAGTCTGAAGTTTGATGGAACAAATTATGATAGCTAGAAGGAAAAGATGAAGACACATTTTTTGTGTATGGGCTCAGGATATTAGATCTTGACCAAATTAGTGGAGATAATCATTGCTGAAAAGGATTTGGAAAACTATACTAAGGATGAAAGAGATCTTTTTATATGTGACATTCAAGAGCTAGAGAACCAATATTGACTACACTTCTTGAAATAGAATAGAATTAGGTAAAATTACTTGCTACTTCACATTTGATTTGGAAAGCTTTGGAAACTAGTTTTGAAGGTGATGCACATTCTAATAAGTTGAGGTTACAAAGTTATATTTGTGCATTTCAACATGCTAAAATGATGGAAGATGAATCTATAAGAACATATATAGCTATGATATTAGAAATTACTGTAGGTATTAGATCTCAAGGAAGAACCAAAGAAGATGGTAGGTTATATGGAAGATATTGAAGACTCTAACAAAACCATGTAAGTCAGTAGTTCAAATGATACAATTGTTGATATCTAGTACCAAAGATTTCACAAAGGAGACATTGCTTGGAAGACTTGAAGCAGTTAAAAAGGAGCTTAGATAGTCTGGAGAGTTGACTAGAATAGAGACAACTTTCAGTGCCTTGAATATTTGACCTAGTTTATCAAGGAGCATAAGTGCTAGAGGAGATTTTTCTAGCAATAGAAAATCTGCTAGAGGAGATTGAGGAAGGAGTAGCCCTTCTAGTAAGAAGAGAAAAAGGAGGTATTAAAATCATTAAATGTTGGACTTGTGATGAATATGGTCATTATGCATCTAAGTGTCCTTAAAGAGAGATAAGGTATAAAGGAAATTAAAAACCTAGAAAAGATAGAGCGTTTGTATGAAAATGAAGAAAATGATTCTAATGAACAAGCATTAAGTGCTAGTGATGATGAAATTGGATTTGTGGCAATTAAAGAAGAAATCTAGATAAATTAGCTTTGGTGTCATAGGTTGAGAAGAAATCTAATTGGATAATTAACAATTTTTGTTCTCATCATATGATTGGTAATCTGAACAAACTTGCTGACTTCAAAAGTCAGGACGAAGGAATTGTAAGAGTTGGAAACAATCCAGCATGCCAAGGTAAAGGTATTAGATATATAACTCTTGATGGTAAACCTAACACTAAGGATGTATATTTTTTTGATGGTTTAAAGTACAATATTTTTGAGTATTGGACAACTTGTAGATAGAGGTTATCAGTTATAGTTCATAGAGAAAACATGCATGATCAAAGATAAAGATGGAAAAGTAATTGGAATAGGAACCAGATCTAGAGGTAACATATTTCAAATGAATCCCATTGAAATTAAATCTTTGGTTGTAAAGGTATATTTTTTCATATAAACTTTAATAGTATTGTGAAGACTAGTAGTACATTTTCTATTAGAGATTTTCCTAAGATTGTAAAGCATACTAACACAATTTGCAAGGAATGTGTGTTAGTAAAGCATAACAAAACTTCTTTTACCTACAAGAATTTTATTGCTACAATAAAATTGGAGATTGTACACATAGATCTCAGTGGTCCTACAAAGACCAAAGGATTCTATGGTGAAAGGTATTTTATGATTCTAGTTAATGAATTTTCTAGAATGATGTGGGTCACATTTCTTAAAGAGAAATCTAAGGCATTTGATAAGTTTAAGATATTCAAGAATAGAGTTGAGAATTTGGGTAAAAAATCTGATTTTTCATAGTATAGAAAACATCTGATATTTGGGTAAAAAATTAGTTAAATCTTTGATTCTTGCAAATTAGGGTTTTATCTTGTGAAATCTTGAAAATCATTAGATTACCCTAGTTGTGCCCTATTCTGTTGTTTGTGTTGTCCTTTTAAATTCTCAAGGTTTGTCTCTCAAATTGTCCTTGAAAAGGCCCCAAGTGGGTAAAAACCCTTATACCTTTGTTTTGTGTTGCCCTAGTTTTCAAAATTTTCAAAAGGTATTGTTTCAAATATTTGGTGCAACATTTTATCTTAAAGATTTATTTGCATCAGAATACCTTTTATCCTTATGATAAACATTTTATGCACTTTAATTGGATATTTTAT
This sequence comes from Cupressus sempervirens, assembly GCA_028749045.1. Classification (NCBI taxonomy): domain Eukaryota; kingdom Viridiplantae; phylum Streptophyta; class Pinopsida; order Cupressales; family Cupressaceae; genus Cupressus; species Cupressus sempervirens. The sequence continues at coordinate 269,337,778 of CM053791.1, read as the reverse complement.
TTCAAAAAGGACGCCAAGTTGAAATATTTTTCATCAATGTTGATTTTCTCAAGATCAAGGGTCCCCACATTCTTGCATTATCAAGTTGCAAGGTCTTTAAATAATGTGAGGAAATGGATTTGTGACACATTTCCCCTAATGGTTTTTGGGATTTAGTGCACCGCAAGAGGTCTGGTATGTCAGCATGGGTCAGGACACTTTTTGCAGAATCGTCAGATTTGTCAAGACATGTTTTATGTTCCTGCCTTCTCATTGGTTGTTCATATCAATGAAAACTTCACCTTATGATCAATATTCATCAACCATGGATCTTGTTTAGATCTACGGTTCCCACATTCCTTCATTTTCAAAATGTGCAGTCTTTAAATAATGCGGGGAAGTGGGCTCACGATGTGTGGCAATCATGAAATCATGGGCCTGCCTTCTGCAGAAAGGTAATAATGGTATGTCCTATGTGGCAGTTGTCAGATGACATGGAATGAAGAGAAAGAATTTCATTGGTCCATTCAGATTGAATGAGTGCACAATCATCACAAGTTTTTGATCACCATTGATTAAAGCAAGATCAATGGATTCCACATTCCTGCATTATCAAGTTGCGAGGTTTTTAAATAATGTGGACAAGTGGGCATGGTGGGACTTGGACAAAGCTTTAATAAATATGTCGAGTCATGCCACACTAGAAAAGATTAAATGAAATGAAACACGCTCATTGGTGGTGGGTGACAGGTATGCCAATTTGGAAGTAGCGATGTCATGGGCATGAAAACTTCAATTACTACAATTAAAATTGTCAGAGCACATGGATTAAAGGGTCACATTTTCATTGGTCAAGTTGGTTTGGTTGGCTAACAAATAAAGAGATCTTGATTCATCGTCGATTAGGGTAAGATCAATGGTGCCTGCATTCCCGCATTTTCAAAATGCAAGGTCTTTAAATAATGCAGGCAAGTGGGGTTTTGGCGTGTGGCCGAAGATCCCAGAGTTTTAAGAGACTTTCTATTTTTGAAACAAAACCATTCGATCAAAGGGAGATCAATCGATAGAATTCAAATTCAAGATACAACATGAAAGTAGTGGTTGTAGAAATAAATATGATACAGAGTTTCCTTCATGTGACCTAAATACTGTGATATAGCATGTGAATTTTCCATTATTGAAGCATAGTTACAGATTTTCTTAGTGCAAGAGGATTTCTAGAGCTAAGGCACATAATTTTTCAAGGGTTCCAACATAATTCATAGAGAAAATTGCAGAGAAAGGAGGGTGAATCTGGCAGATAAGTGATCTGTAACCAGTAGAAATAAAAATTTTGCTATTATAAATGTTCTGAAGCCTCCACGAAAGGATTTTTTTGGGCAAACTGAATATTCAAATAGGGGTGTGCATGATGATTTTTTGGAACAATTTCGTTTATCAGTACATGAGATAACTAAGGGGAGGGATTTGACTCGTAAAAATCCTAGAGTAGCTATAATAGAGGGTTTTAATGATAAGGCCAATTGGGTACGAGATGCTTAGGTATCCATGGGAGGTTTGGAATTATCCAGAAAGTGGTTTTTAGAGCAAAAACTGGATACTCCTTTGAGCAATGTCTAGGAGTTTGATATTGGAAAGTTGACAATCCCTACAATTTTCTTCAATAGTGATTTATTAATGGATTTGGCCAAGAAGTATGACCCAATTATAGGGTGCATAAAAAATCATGCTAGAGCAAACCTTTTTAGGGTTTTCCCTAAACTGATTAGAGAAGTTTTCAATCTTAACCCTAACCATGATGTGCATGAAACCATTGACATGGATAACCTACAAGAAAGGTATAATTCACAAAAAACCTACTTGAAAAGAGGACCACTATAGGAGCATGCTACCAAGGTTGGTAATTTGTCTATAATTACTATCAGCACCCCAGAGCCACTATTAAAAAGACATTTTAACATTAGGGCTAAGGCATTATATGTTTCTCTTTGTAAGATTTTTGGAATAGATGAGGTAGAAAAAATTCCAAGCTCAATTGTCCTCATCATGGCAGAAACTCTTCAATTTGGAATGAGCTCTATTCTAGATTTTGCAACATTTCTCGCAAGAGAAATTCACAATGGTTTGGTTGGGATAGCAAAAGGGAAAAGTAGATAAACCATTATGTTGGTATTCATTGCTTATGCATGTGTGCTTGTACAAGGGATTTACATTTTTCTCCATAGGTATAGAATTGGAAACAACCAAGGAGGGGGAGAAGAATTTAGTACAGTTGTGGAGTGTAGATATGACCTCAAAAGCCATAGGTGCCAGTTATGTGAGGTTTGATAGGTATTTTGCATCAAAGCTTAGATTGCTTTTAAGAGGAGATAGCCCTAAAGAATCCCACAAGCATTGTTAGAATTGGTCAGACCCAAGGACCATGCTAAAGGGCTACTTGTTAGTCATAACTAGGGGGATATAATTCCCTTACAATATTTCAACAGTGATAAGAGTGTATGGTTTTTTGGGAAAACCTCATGTGCTACCATTTCATGTGCCTTTGAAGATAGGAATAGCTGAGCTGTTATGGCAAATAGGTACCATAGATGAAAGGGAGTTGACTAGGAAGGGCACATTTTTTCCAATTGTCACTGTGGCCCATGATTTTGTTTTTGTAAGGAAAGGTTGGAAACATCTGAACTTTTTTTTAGACAAATATAATATGGCAGAATCTCATGCCAGATTTATTGATCCTGAAGGTTTCTATGATATCTTTAGGGAGAGAATAAAAGCTTCTCACATGGTCCAACAAGTCTACTATCCTGAAGATATGATTAGAAACATTTTCAACTTACAAGAACAAGATTTGAGAAAGGAAAAGTGGATGGTGTTTAGCAAAACTCTTGAATTCATTAATGCTTTTGATCCCCACTATGACCCATTAAAAGAAAAGAAATACTGGGGAGCCAAGATGCGGGCCTTGATGAATAATTTTGCGAAGATAACATAGGCTATTAATGAAAAAAGGGCTACATATGTTAGGGCATACCCAGACAAGGCTGTAGAAGTGTAGAAAAGAATCAATAGTAAAAACATAGTAGCTCCTTGCCAATATACCTTGTAGAAAAAGTCAGGTTATGTAATGATTTAGAGTATGCAACAGGGTCCTCTTCATCAAGGAAAAAGACCAAGAAGTCCATCTACAACCAGTGCTCCAAAAAGGCAAAAGTTAGAATAGGGATCTTCTTCTTCTCAGCTAGAACAATACTCCCTGAGCCAATCCCAAATCAGGATAGGTGATGAAGCATCTTTAGGGGAACAATTAAGAAAAATTGGTGGAGAAGGGGATATAATTGTTACTTCCACAGATCTGGAGATTGGGGAACCACAAGAACCCCCTGCACCTTCCTTGGAGATTACTATTGCTGACTATAAAGGTAAGGAAATTGATCCTATAGTTGCCCAAGCCTCTGAGAGGTTTGTAAATGATGAAAATTTTGTGAAATCTAGAGCATTTGCACAATTTTTGTGGAGATTGAATATAGGAAATTTTGAAAATACTTGTGAAAAATAAAAACAGAGCAACTAGATAAACCAGACTCTATTATTAAAGAAGAGGTAAAATCTAAATTTTGGAATGATTTTTTCCAATTCACACCTGAGGCCGAAAGGCAATTAGTTAAACAATTAGGAGTCCTTATCTTACTTGAATGGGATATAATGAATGCTATGATTTTTGATTCAGTAAGAAAACAAAAGGATGTCTAGTTACAAATTGAAGAAGAGATATTACAAGCTCATAGAGGAGTCAAATTTAGTGAAGATCACCAAGCCCTTGTAATTTGGTCAATTGCGAAAAGAGATAAAACTAGGATGCAAGAAATCTATACTGTAGAACATACTAGTGCATTAACAGTATACAGGGCTGGTGAGGTTGGTAGTAAACAGATAATGGGAATGGCTTTAGAAATGCTAATATTTGGTGGTGTGGTATTTGGCCAGGAAGAAGATAAATTTGCTCAGCTAAATGCTAGATTTGAAGAAGTGCTAAAGGCATATGAAGAGAGGGGCACACGAATACAAAATTTGGAGAATCAGGTGTCTCAAATGGAGAAGATACTTGGGAAGAGAAAGGTGGGAGAATCTAGTGCACCTAGAATTGCATACCCTCCCTAGTCATTTGTTAAAATAACCCCTGAAAGGCCTCAATTCTATACTGTAGAGGACTTTGAAGAAGAAAAAGCCAAACTACATGAGTTGCAGGTAGAATTAAAGAATCAATATGAAGGAAAATTAAAGCAGGGTGTGATGTATTTAAGGGATAAAATACAATGGTCAACCTTCTTTGATCAGTTGACAAGAACTACAACCCTCATGGATGAGTTGAACAGAGATGAGGCTAAATTGATTCCTCTGGCACATAAGTGGAAGGAGAGAAATAATGATATCACATTCATGTGTATATTTTCCATCCAAATGCCTTGTCATCAAGTAGAGAAATTTTTTGATTTATTAAATAAGCTAGAAGATTTTGATGATAAAAGGGATTCTTTGCAAAAAAGATTAACACATTGTTTTTCCAAGTATATTGCTGAAAAATTCATTTTATTTCCTTGTGCTTTAGAATCTGTTGACACAATAAAGGAAAAGGAAAAGTGGAAAAAAGAGTTGGATGAAATATTTTATGAAAGGATCAAGAAATCATGAGTGAAACTAGTCACTGGTTTTGGGCAAGGACAAATGAAGATTTGGTAAAGATATAATTATTTTATAATGCCATCAGAAAAGAGCTTGATGATTTAGAGGAATTGGCAAATTCTTTAGTGATTGTACAAAGAGAGGCTCTAAATTTTGATTAGCCAAAAGATGATTCTTATAATGAATGGAAAAATTAGTTCCTAGTACAAATGTCAGAAGATGGTGAGGAGGAAGATACAAAAGTAAAAGTTACCCTCATAGTTAATAATGAAGACATGAAAATCCCCAAATTAAAGTAAGTTTGGAGGTAATTGAAGATGATACATCACTTTCAAACCTTGTGGCTATTTACTCTGAGGATGAAGAATAAATGAAGAATCAAATCATATTTTCTTGTCTCAACATTTGAGAAGCATAACAGAAAGGGACCCACCAAGGAATGTTCGATGTAATAGTCTTTCTGTTATTTGATTCTATCTTTTATGATAGATGTATGTCAGTATCTTTTAGAAGACACTCATCACTTTCTTTTAGCCTAAAGCTTGTTGCATCTCACATTATTTAAGTGAGATTCCAAGGCTAAAGAATGGTCTAAATTCTATTTTTCTAAGTAATAATCTTAGTCTATCTTTGGTCCAAATTTTTGAAAGCAAGTTTATGATGAACTTTCTCTGTCAATTCTTTGAGAATACATGAATATAGAGTGAGTTGTGTTTCTTTTTGAAGGTCATTCTGAGTCTATTGTAAATGGTATACAATTTTCAAAGAAAATAAATACAAATTGTGAATTGTCCCCATATCATTCCTTTCTGAATCTTGTCTCCTTTATATTACTTGGTTATCTTGATATTGTATAAGTAAAGGCTTGTGCAATTGAATGCAATCCAGTTAGCTTGTATATCTATTTATCACTACTATTAATTCAATGGATTAAATAAAAGCTTTGGTGAGTGTGATAAGGTTTTTTTAGTATTGGAAAGGGTTTTGAATGATAAATTTTGATAAGAATTGTTGATACAATTTGTTGTAAGGCAGCAAATTAGACCTAAGAATTTGCTATAGACTCTGAACCCCAATGGATTAGGCATTGATCAAATTGATTCAGCTGAAGGAGAAATATATCATGAATGGTTATCAAAATGCAGCATCAAATCAAATTTTACATTTATTTCTAGTAGATCTTCAAAGGCTGGCCAGTACTTGTCTGCATGGAATGTTCTAGCTTCAGTTAGCCACTATTGTTGAGAACATCTGCAGATTTATAGAAGAATTTTTGGCCATATCTGTTATATGGGATGTATTTAGAAAATTGTCATGAATTATGTATGTATTTGAGGATTTTGAGATGAGAATCAGAATGAAACTAAAATAATCCTCATACAATCTTTCCTAGTTGTGAATCATCCCTGGGTACACCCACCCTGGCTTTGCAGAGGCAAAAGAGTAGAAAACCACCCTTGGTTTTGTTGAAGTTGGGCCCAAATGCTTTGCACATATAATTGTTAATAAGAATTGGCTAGTCTTTAGATTGTGTGAGTAATGTCAACTTGGTATGAAGCATTTTGTTGCTTAATAGTTTTAAGTTCATTTTTAAAACAACACAAAGACCAAAGGATTCTATGGTGAAAGGTATTTTATGATTCTAGTCAATGAATTTTCTAGAATGATGTGGCTTGCATTTCTTAAAGAGAAATCTAAGGGATTTGATAAGTTTAAGATATTCAAGAATAGAGTTGAGAATTAATTTGGTATGGAGATTAAATGTTTAAGATTAGATAGAGGAGGAGAATTTATCTCAAATTATTTTTAAAAAAATTGTGAAGAAAATGGAATCAAAAGATAATTATCAGCTCCGAGAACCCCTAAAAAAAATGGCATTTTAGGGAGAAGGAACGGGTAAAAGCACAAACCCGTGTCACCTTTTATAAAGAAACGTGATATCAAAATGTGATAGTTCAACATTAGTGACAAAAAAAATGGTATTTGTGTTTAAAATATAAAGATGATGGAAACTGATGAAATGTGTAGAATTGGATGAATTTTATGCCTATAATTTTTATAATTTTTTTGAGTAGGAATTTATTCATTTTATTTTATTTTGAAGTCCCTTTTTTAACTGTCAAAAATATAGGGTGTAGTTCCCGTCAAACAAGTATATGCAAATCATCTTTTTTTGTTTTGATTTGAAAATATCTTGTAGATGACATGTATAGCTAGTGCACAAAAAAATAAATAATTATTTTTGATGTATATTTTCTTTGTTATAAGTACACAAGTTTGACCTTATCAGAATCCAACAATTTTTTCCTCCCGTCAAAACTTTCCTATGAAATCTATACCTTCTTGAAAAAAAACTACATATTTGTGAAGAGGATTATCTCCTCTAGAGATAAATATAATTTTTAAATTTTTCTGATATAATTTACTATTTTTTTCCTTTTTTGAGGGAGCATCTTCTGAAATGTTGAAATATCGACTTATAATACTTTGAGGTTATAACATATTATAACTAATCAAAACACTCAAAAATTTATATAATGATGATATTGAATCTGAAATCTATAAAAGGGTATATTTAGTTTTTGAAAAAAATTGAGTTTTGATAGAGAAATGAGATTTGACCAAAATAGGTTTTGGTATCACAAACGGTGACACAGATCTATGCTTTTACCTGAACATATTAGTTACAAAATTTATAAGAGCTATATTAGCTAAGAATGATGTATCCAAGACATTTTGAAGTGAATTTGTGAATATAGTAGTCTATGCTATGAATAGAGTGCGAGTTAGGAAAGACAAAAACAAGACCCTCAAGAAACTCACAAAAGGAGTGTTGACCCTCCTAAATGCATTTGATCCCCACTATAGAATGGAAAGCCCTCAATACATTAAAAAATTCCTTGGAAGCTTGATCTCCAACCTCTAGCTAGTGAAGGTGGGCCTTGAGTTGAGTTCCTCTGGTAGTATAATTGTCTACAACCTGCTTCTAGTGGCAAAGGTTGCCAAGTCAAACCTAGAGATCCATGTCAAAAGGATTCATGGCTAGAGCTTCAGTGGTTGTACAAAGATCTTTGGTAGTGGCCAACTATCTCCCATAAATATGAAGAAACCTCATAGTACAGGTGATGGCATCATTCCACCACTAAATCCACCCAGAGGTAGAATGGAGCCTAGGTTCAAGATTCCAAGTTTGTGAAATATGAGAGGTAGTGGGCGAATGTGATAGCACTACTGTATTAAGGTAAAACTAATTTATACAATTATGAGGAGGGGCAAAATGCTAGCTAATGGAGAAGTGAATGGTAAAATGGTCAAAAAGAGTCACATCAGGGAGTGGACTGACAAGTAGCATACTCGTGTGAGAAAAGGAAAAAAAAAAGGACAAAGAAGAAATCATAGCATGGTCTAGCTTTTTAAGAACCTTGTCAGATCCCTCTTGAAAGTTGGACTAGGTGTACCGAAAACCATCAATCTGGTGGTGATGAACATTGGGATCAAAAAGACCTAGCATGTTCTACATGTAAAACTAGGCTTCTCACTCTCCAGTTAACCATTGAAAAGGTAGAAGGCCCACTTTATCAATAGCTAACTCAACCATATTGAAATCTCCATAGAATATCTAGGTAGTAGGTAGCAAAGAATCAACTAGCCACATCCACAAGTGTAGCACTCAACCACATCATTAGGGACATAGAAATTGACAATGGCAAAAGAATGATTTTGAAAAGATAGAAAAATCCAAACAACTCTTTGTATGGGGTCAGAACCATGGGAAATAACAAAAGGAAAAGGTTGAGGGGAGAGGAGAATTGCTGCACCACCTCAACTAGCTTATGCTAAGAAGAAAAACTAACACCATCTGGCCATATCACACAACATGCTAAGTTAAGAAGAAACCCAAAGACTCTGACTTCTTGTAGGCATAGAACAACAATATTTCCAAGCCTAAACTTGGTATCATGAACATAATAGTTTCTAGGGAGGAAACTATGACAAAAAATTCATTATAAATAGGCTTGCATATTCTCCTCATCCCCAAGAAAGGAAATGTTGTTATGCATGAAAGTAGAGGATTCAAATGATGGTCACCCAAAGTGATCATTTTTCATTTATCCCCAATGATAGAAACAACATTTTGGCCTTCAAGGCTATGAGAGTGATAGAGAGACTGAGAGGAAACCATAGAAGTTTCTTAAGGTGCATGAACCTAAGAAGCTTGGACCTCCAGCTATTCTATCCCCTACAATGTAGGGTTTAAAATAGGTGGTGGCACAACCACAGGAACCTTAGGTTTCATGAACACATGAGGAGCCACACTAGAGCTAGGATGGCTAGGTTCTTGAGAAATGAGGCTTGGCTTAGTAGTGCCCTTGCCTTTCTTGACAATCATTGTCCATTCATCTTTTTTAATGGCCAGAGCCAGCTTGGATTCCTAAACTGAAGAGTGATTGCACTCAAGAAGAGGAAAATATTTTATCCTATAGCTAGAAGATTGACAATGAAATCAAGTACTCATGAGATTTAGCTAAAGTGCCTTTTGGGCAAAGGTGGTAGCACCAATCTAAATTTCTACATACTCTTTAAGATCCCTAGAGGGGTTGACCTCAACACAAACCCTCTATTGAGGGTGGGTATTGAAAATTTTGTTTGGTTCCAAAAAATTCACTTTGCCCATAGTTTGGGAAATTTTTAGGAGGAAATACCAGTAAGTGATGGGTAGCCTAGGGAACTCTACCCAAACTAGAACCCTAAGTTTGCAGTCATCTGAGACATAAAAGTCTCGAGATCATCTCTGAAAAATAAGTAGAGATGAGTGAATTGTCCATGAGCCATGGCTGAAAATGCTCTCAACCTAGGAGGGGTTACCAAAACAAAACAAAAAAAAATCCCTTAATGAGGCTTTGAATCCCTTCAAGGTGAATCCCCTAGGGGACCTTAGTGACCCATTCACGCAGCATGCTTTCAGATGGAGTGCGACCCACAAAATACCCAATAAGGGTTTGAGTTTCTAGTCATTGAAAAGTACATTCAAAATTAGAAATATTGAAAAGCAAGTTGGGAGAGGAATTACCTCGTGAAATACCTTGGGCACAAATTTGTGTGGGTGTTTTCTCAATGGAGCCATTTTTGCATGCAACAACAACTCTAGCACTAGCAACAACTGTTGGGTTGGAGAGGGCCAAGGCCATTATATCCTAAAGGAAATTCCAACACTAAATGTGGAATGAAAAGTAATATGGTAGAAAGGGTTTAGACACAAACCATACAAACCCTAGTAGAGCACATTTCACAACACAAGTTTTGGCTGTTGATGCTCCATCATTAAAATTAAACTAACCCTCAACCATTACTTCCTAACATGACTTCTAGCCTTTAGCACTATACATCTTTAATCTTCACCTAAGGACTATTACTTAATAAAAATTTACTATGCTTAATCAAATCTATAAATTCTAATAATAACATAAATAATATAAATTTATAATATACATTAACCCATTAAATACTTCAACTTTAAACAAAATGACAAGAAAAAAAATACAAACCTGTAAGTACTACTCATTTACCAACAATAATACAATTACTAACTATATACACCTTACGAACATTAATAAATCCTAAACACATACTAAACTTAAATTACAATAAAGTACTAACCATCATTATAACATACTAATTCCTAGCTAATTACTAACTACCCATTAACCCTTACCCTAAACACCACTTAACCAAGTAAACATCCCATCTAACACCCTAGGCCCATCATTTCAGCATGAAATCACAAGGGAGTGCACTTACCCATGTCTATAGGCCATGTGGGCACTTGGAGCAGCACACCCAAGATGTATCAACCCTGCTACACACATTGGAAGGGTGATGGAGGTTTGCATGGGAGTTTAGGAAGAAATAAAGAGAAAAGGTGAACATAATAAAGTTTTAAATTTGAACCACAACTTGCTCCTTCCCAAGTCAATGCATAAGAGTGGGAACATTCTAGCTCATGTGGTAGGGAAAAGGTTTACTGTAGTCTCCAATGCATGGGAGAAGAGGTGGGGGTTAGGGAAAATGTGAGACTGAATGGGGTGCTTAGTTAATGGTAATTTTTTATAGGTGAGACTTGTTTTTGCAGGGAGAGATAGTTTTAAAAGTAGATATTTTATATGTAATTTTTTTCCTTTTAAATTAAATTATGTAAGAAATTAAGAAAGTATCTACATAGAATATTCTTTGTCACAATATTGTAAAAATCTTTTCACATACAATTTTCAAAAGAGCCTTTTTTGCTCTCTGAAACATATGGCATTGTATTATTGTTTGTTCCTCCTTCTTGGCAAAGTGTTTCCTTCCTAGCAGTTTAGTGGTGGTATTGTGGATTATTGTTTTATGTAGTTCATTAAGTGGGTTTTTATTTGAGTATTGATAATAGGTATTTTTTAAATTTATTTATGTGGCAATATGGTTAATAATAAATTGAGCTATCCTGATCTCCCTAGATAGATATTAAGGTGAATATTGGTTTAAATGAATAAATATTCAACATGTAATGGACACTCATAATCCTAAAGATGATTTTATTGCAACTATAATTTGAACAATTCCTTATAAAATAACTTTTGAATACATTGAATTAAATTCAATATTTCAAGAAAGAACTATGAAGTGTAGAACTTGAAATTTATGCAAAGTAATAAATTTTGAGAGTAAAGCATGATTTTCAATCCAATGAAACTTGATCATATAACTTTCTTATTTTCATATAGTAATTGAATTTTTATTAACAATATTGGAGTTTACAACATTTAATCAATTCCTTACAAATTCATTTTCAACATGAATGCACAATACACAGATGGTATTACAAAGGAGAAATATCCAACACAATGACATCAATAATACTTTCTCTGCTCCAATTCGAATATGACTCCACCAAAAGGCTAATCCAAGATCTGTAAAAAACATACAGAACTAACCATGGAGTGCTCACCTCCCATCCTAGGTCTCAAAAGAGATCACCCACTGAGGTAGGAGAACTAGTAACCAATGAGTGAAAACCAATTCAATTCTCACAATATGAAACACAACACAAAAACACCCATCCAAGGCTTATACGATCAGATTCACATCGAACCCATAAAATAGGGGTGAAGGTGGACTACCAAGTAGGAGATTTCTCAATGAAACATACAATATACATGCCTTTTCTAAGGCTATAAATTCATATAAACTTTCATACTTTCTCTTCCTTATCCCCCTTAAATCAAGATCAATGACATTGGCATGCAAGGGCCCATACAGCTTCCATTTCTTCCCTCTTTCACCATGAGAAGAGACTCTACAATATCATGGTGTCCAACTAACCCCATACCCCATATTGGCCACTTCTTCCCTTACCCAAACGGGTTAGTAATTTGATACACCCTTTACAAAGCTCCCTCATTCAATGAAGAAGAACACACTAACATGAAATGAAAATTAAATCCTATCCCCTTAGATAGGAACAACATTGATCACAAATGCAAGAGAATGAAAATACATACTAATCTATTTACAAGAAACAAAAACCTCCATGGCAATGGTGGATACCGACGTTCACTAGTGTTATAGTATAATGGTACTTGAGAAGAGCCCAATCCTTCCTTTGATTCCTTCAATCCAAAACCCTAATGTCTCTAAAAGTACAAAGTGGGTGAACACCCTCCAACTCCTCAAAGGGCCTCTAAATAGCTTCTAAAACTCAACCACCTAAAATGGAAATAAATTCATAGTTGACCCTAAGCTACTTGGTTCCCAACTCGATCCTACCATAAAGGCATATCTTTTGGAAAGAGTAAGGATTTGGGAAGGATCATGAAGTTGTTAAATATTCATAACCAAAGGAAAATAAGATATTTTGAGGGTCATAAAAGTCAAGAGGAGGTTCTAGAAGGGTTAAAATGGTGCCCAACCCATACCCCTAGCACATGGGTACTTGGTTTTCATTAAAATTGGCTTCTAGGACCCCTTTTTGGCCTCTAGAAGTGACTAGAAAATTTTAAATTCAATTAACCTAATTTTTGGGACTATTTAATTACCTTAATTAAGAGGGTTTAATTAGGTTCCTAAATTGTTCAGTTAGGTTTAGGGTTTTATTGCCAACATTAGTAGACATGTTGTTACATATACACATGAAAAGTGTCAAGTGACATTTTAAAATAACATTACACAACATTGACATGTCACTAATTAATAGTGAAATCAGCTAATACATACATACAACTTATGATTATGAAATAAGTTACTTCACAATGAGGCTTTAATACATTCATTAGATTCAACCTTTTTTTTACAATTTGCACATATGGTGGGTTATTGATTCTTCAAAAATTTCCATGATACTTTCTTGCACACTCAATTTGAACATCAGTAGCTCAACAAATTACATGTGTATATATATACATATACACATATACATATATATATATATGTATATATATATATATAGATATATATATATATGTATGTATGTATATATATATACACATATACATATATATATATATATATATACACATATACATATACATATATATATATATATACACATATACATATACATATACATATATACATACATACATACATACATACATACATACATATATATAATTTAATTACAGCATCAATTAAATGAACATTCTACATTCTCATTTTTAGTAATATTTTCCATTTCTACACTTAAAAAATATAATTGATTGCATAATCAAAATAGCATAACATATTCATCAATTCAAATTAAAATACTATAATAATCATCATAATTCATGCATAAGCCTAAACATCATAAACATCATCAATAGAGCATACTAAACTATCTAAATGCATATAGCCTAATCATCAAGGTACCATAAATAACATCACCATCATTAGTTGAAACACCTTATAGCATTATTAGTACAAATCAAGGTTTAAACAATCAAACAATGTAGTAAGTCTTCAATCATAGGGTATCAAAACATGAACATATCAACTAATCTCAATTTCCATTAGGCTACCTAAACCATAAAACCTCACTTCATATCCATCACTGTAATCATCTAAGTCCATAACTTTCTATCACCTAGTTATGAAGATGTATCCTAGAGAACACACATAATGTTTATTGTTTAAACCATTATTTTGAGTAATTGAATTTAGCTTATCCCAATACAAAAGCATAAACTCTTGTACATGGTACCCTAATAACCTTAACACATCATAATGTAATTATGATATTTAAAATCAAGCTACTTAAAGGAACTTCGAGCAAGATAATGATCTTTATCTTTAGCTTTCCAATGATTCATAAGAGGGTAATTATTAAGTTATATTAAATATGCAACAATCATCAAATCATTTTATCTAATAGAGTCAAAATTATCATAATGTCCTTGACATGGTTTTGAGCAATAACCATGACAATTTCTCATAACATCACATTTTCATGCTTATATATCCATTCAAATCTCCTATAAAGGATTTAACAAGAAATTTATATTTAAATAGAACATATGAGGAGGGGTCTTACATTTTAACTATTCACCAATTTATTCTTAAACTCTAGCTTTCTACCATTTGAACATGTCAAAAGCAGGTGACTTTAACTTCACAAACATGACAATCATCATCATATAATAATCATCAACAAACATTATGAAATATGTTTCACCATAATAACTTTCAACTCTCATTGGCCTACATAAGTTTGTACAAAATAGCTTCAAATTATCATTAAAAAGTATGTGATTTTCTTGAAAAACTAGATTTGGCCATCTTACCAAGTTGACATTATTTGAACATAGCATTTTGAGGTTTATGAAGATTTGGGAAGTCTCTAACTCTTCTCTTTCTACTAAATTTTGTATACCAAAAAGTAGGCACAATTTTATAAAACCTTCTTCTCAAAAAATCCAATGGAAAGAGAGATATAAGAGGTAGCTAAATAAATGCAAGAAGTTGAGTACAAAAATCATGGAAGCCCTTCAGAAAAAATATTTATGTCTAGAAACAAGTACCAATTTATTACAAAATGGGTACCTACTTTAGGCTCCGATGCCCGATCTTAAATTCAAAAATTTTGTACCCATTTCAAAATAGGTACCTTTTATTTTAAAAATGTTTACACATTTCAAAATAGATACCCATTTCTAAAAAAGTCAAAAAAATAACTTATGTCACGTGAAACCTCATTTTTAACCACTTTCATAAATGGATACCCATGTTGAAACATGTACCCATTTCTTAAAATTTGAATTTCATAAGCCATGGGTTCGATTTATTTTTGGATTTGGATAGGCTTCGTAGAACCAAGCATATGCTTGTGCCAACAAACATTTGGCTAAGGTACATGAACATGAAATTTCCATGTTGTTGTAAGTTTTAGGAGGACTTCTCAAATAATTTTTTTTTTCAAAACAAAAACACATTATAGTAATTTTTGTCTAGATTCTAAAAATGTATATTTTATAGTGATATGTTTTATTTTAGTATTTTTACAGTATTTATTAAGCCAAATTAGTACCTAGACTTCAAATAGTATGGTTAACTAAAATTTTGATAACTTTTTCTATTTCACATGTTTTGAAAATGAGTTATATGTGATCAATCTACATAGAATGTAATTAAATATAAAATTAAAATTAAAATTAAAAAATGTGAATTTTTCATGATATTATGGTGGTTGTACACTAGAGGCTTTCAAAATCCACTTTGTAGTCAAATAAATTTTGTAAAAAAAAATTATTCACTTAAAAAATTGAAAAAATATTATCATCAATCTTTGGTGTGTTAGGTACCTTTCACCGAAAGGAATCACAAAAATTCTTCTTCTTTTTTTTTTGCTCCAAAAAAGAGTGGCCGTACATGTGTGTGGTGTAATCTCAAAATATTCATTTTGAAAAAGTGGTTTCTGATCATGCCTACCATAATATAATTCATACCATGTGGGTATTCTAATAAATTATATAATTGAAAACAAGACTTCAAGTAGTACATTTTCTATTACTGAAGTTTTATGAGATTCAATCTTAATGTACCTCAAATTTGGACATCAAATGACACATCCACTTTTTTCCCAAAATCAGGACTCAACTTCTTTCACCCACCCATCTTATAGCTCTCTTTCAAAGATGTGGGATAGGTAAATTATGCAAAAATGCTAGAAATGCGACTTAGAGTCTAGATGAAAATTTTTGGGTGATTATATTTTCCCCTCTTTGACTAATGTGTGATCAATCTAGGAACATGTAAGTCAAAGAATAAAGAATCTAAGCAAAAAAAAAATAGATAGATATGATTCCAAAGAGTGAAGCACAAAGGGATAATAGATCCTGAATGTATAACTACTTAGAAGGAGAAATGAACATTAGGAGAGAGATAGAAAAAATTAATAGATGAGATGATCAATAATATGTCAAGAAAAGTTGCCAAAGTGATTAGATAGATCAAGAGCAAATAGATAGCCATAGAAAAAAAAGAAATTTGTAGCAATAATAGAATATTCTAGCCCCCTCTAGATTGAATTTTATTTGAGATATGAAACAAGATAGATTTGATAAAATTGACATAAATAAACGTCCATGATTATAGATAAGTGATTAAGGCCAAGAGAATGACCATCAAACAATGAAAATATCATGTCCCAATTTGACTAAGTTTGACCAAGAAGATAAAGCATGAGAGTTTGGTCAAATAAAGAAGAAAGTTGAGATGAAATGGAATGAAATGAACAAGAATCAAGATGAAGAGAGTAGAAATTATGAACAAATGAAGAAATGATTAATGTCTCAAATAGATAAAATGATTAAACCTTTGAAAGATAAGTCAACTGTATAGAAGAAGGATGAATTTTAAAATTGGATTTTTGCTAGAAAGATGAACCCAAATTTTAATTTCAATTCCAAAAATGGATCTAGGATGTCAAAATTAGGTAGGGGTTAATTTTTTTTTGAAAATATGACTTCAACAACTAGGGAAAAATATGGTCAAAAGGTAATATAAGGGGCACAATAAGTCATTTTTAAATAATTTATCTTATTTTACTTTGAGAGCTTAGAGTGTAGAGAGAGAGAGAGAGAGAGAGAGAGAGAGAGAGAGAGAGAGAGAGAGAGAGAGAGAGAGAGAGAGAGAGAGAGAGAGAGAGAGATGATGGCCTAGAGGAG
Organism: Cupressus sempervirens; assembly: GCA_028749045.1. Classification (NCBI taxonomy): domain Eukaryota; kingdom Viridiplantae; phylum Streptophyta; class Pinopsida; order Cupressales; family Cupressaceae; genus Cupressus; species Cupressus sempervirens. The sequence continues at coordinate 269,320,943 of CM053791.1, read as the reverse complement.
ATTTTTGATTGAGAGGCATCGATTCAAGCACAACTAGCTACCCAGCTAACCTCCACAGTATGATCCACCAGTAAGCATCCAATATCCAAACGTTTTTTAGAGTATTTTCAAAAATTTAACATATTTTTCTTAGGTTTTAATAAGTTTACAAAAAAATATTATATGATAGTTTAGAGATTATCATATCACAATTAGGAAAACCTTAATACGAAATTTTTGGTACCCAAATTATATCATATCATAGCTTTGAGAATTAGAATATTGGACCCACCCATTTATCATACAATATTAGATGAATTATCATACCATAATACAGTATCATATTGGTATAGAGGAAAGTATTTTATGATGATTATTCATCTACTTAGCAAATTTTGTGGAAAATTTGCATTCTTGGGTGATTTTAGGACTTATTTACTTGTTTGTAAGCTGAGTTATGGCCTTTTTAGTTTCATTATTATTCTCATTTAATAGATACTGGCATGTTTGTGTATTTTTCTATGTGGGAGGTTTTAGAAACACTATTGATTAGGGAACCCAATGTAGTGGTACTGAGACTAGTTCCTTGGATAGATGTCACAAAGAGAGCTACACTTAGAACCATGGGATTTAGAGGTCTACCATAGTTGCCCCATATTTGGGTAAACCATAGCCTCTTGATCAAATTGGTAGAGAGGTGGCATAATGAGCATAACACCTTCCATCTTCCCACTAGAGAAGTCACCATCACACTTAAGGATGTGTATTGCACCCTTCTAGATCAAAGTCACAGAGATCCAGTGACTGAATTAACAAGTTTTGGTTGTTATGTTTAATTAGCCTCATTTATATTATATCTCATGTAAAATATTGTCTGTGAAAGGTTTTATTTTTATTAGTCTCCAATATATGGGAGAGTGGAACTACAAGAGATGTTCAAGGATCCCACCATCCTACACAAAACATAGTTGAAGACGAGATGATAGAATAGTATGGAGACTAGTTTCTAGTGCCATGCATCATATGCTCCTTGATTATGTAGGCCCTAATTACTAATAGGATTGTGTGAGGGTTCCCATGTGGGTGAGAGAAACCAATGATGGATTTGATGGGGAGGCCCAAATAGATAACATAGAGCCCTACAATATTGGCAGAAATGCACCACAAGCTTCATGAGATCATGTATAAGGACGGGAGGAGTTGGGGAGGTGGGGCCATCTTGACATAGATATGTGCATGTGACCACATTGTACTAGTGATAACAAGGGTACATTCATGAGAGAGAGGGTGACCCTATATATACTAATATTCAAGCTTTATTATGCAACCACACATTGAAGATGTGGCCTTTTATAGGAAGGTATTAGATGAGCTTGGATCCTTTGAGAAGAGATCATATGTAGGATGTAAGGGAGAGAATGAGGCTCAAGGGGAGATATGATATATGATTTGTAGTAGACTGCTACTATAGACACATCCTAGGATAATGGAGAGGTTTGCAATTACATGGGTATGGAGATAACTTGGGTGGAGGTAGTGGGTTCATATAAACATGACCACTTATGCTAGGTTGTGAGAGGAGGAGGATATGAATTAGCTACCCATGTTGAGATATTGAACCATTCTATAGATACAAAGGTTATAGTGAGTAGTCTAGAACTATATCCTAGTGGTGATAGATACAGAGGTCTGATTTGACTATGCAAGAGAGATACAGAGGTATCTCTTCCCCAAATTTATTATTTTGGAATTCCTAATAGGATATGGTGGTAGGGGAGGGGATGATAGAGGAAATAAAGGAGATAGAGAAGAGAATGGAAGAGGTGGTAGAGGGCTATATAGGACTAGAGACTAAGGTAGTCATACTAGGTTGAGGTCCAGAGAAAGAGATGAGGGTGTTGAGGAGAAGGAGGAGGAGACTATAGAGGAGAGGCTAGTCAAATGGCATTGTGTAGAGATAACGGGGGGAGAGAAGAGAAAATAATAGAGATAGGATCCACCTATAGAAGATGAAGGAGGAGATGGTCCATGAGACCAATAAATCAAGGCGTTGGAGGTAGAACTCTAATAGGAGTAGATTATGAAAGTTGTGAGAGACCAACAAGTTACTGATGCTAGAGAAGAGGAATAGGAATGGGACAGAGTGCTATGAGAGGACCTAGTGGAGGCTCAATAGGAGGAAAAGTGGTAGGAGATGAGCATTTCTTACTATCAGGACTATAAAAAGTAGTGTCAAGAGAGCAATAGGTGCCTCTCCCCTTAAAGAGAGTAGGGAGATCAAAGTAAGTAATACAACCACTAGATAGGACATAGTCACAACCTTGTTAGCATCATTTGACATAGGTGGGTGGGAGCTAGTACTAGGTTCTTAGGCTCTATGTCATTGTAATAGTTTTGATGTATTTTTTGAGAGACATTTATCTAAATTTTCTACTAATGTTGGATGTATACTTGTTATTCCATCATTTATCTATGAGATTCTAGATTTTGGATTTGGCATTGTGTACTTGTCTCATTTATGTTCATCTGATGGATGTATCTCTATGTTTTAAAACTTATATTTATTCTTCCATGCAATGTTGAGATGTATGCTTGTCTTATGGTGATATGCTCATGGATGTATTTGATGTTTTCTATCTCATATGTTTAGCTCTATGTGATGATATAGACTCATGATTTGAAAATTTAGCACTTGGATAGATGTAGATTGATTACAAAATTAACCCCTTGTGATGAATGGATAGAAAAAGAGGTGAGTGAAAGGTAAAAGGAGGTAACATGATATACTCAAGGAGAAGCGAGAGGAGATGAACACAATTACTTGAAAAATCAATGCAAGATAAAGAATACTATCTCACCATTCAAATGTAAAACTCAGCTAATATGAACCCTAAAATGCAAACTTTTATGCAAGGTGCGATTACAAGGGTTATATAAGTAGGTCCAAATTTTTATCATTGAGCCTTAATAGGGACATCAGGAAATCAATATAGTCATCACTAGTATAAACTATAAAGATATTAATATGATCTATATCAAATAGGTATGTGGCAACCCAACCTATGCATCAAAGACAAAAAAAGGTGATGATGACTATTGCAATTAGATTCCCTAGATTTATTATACAAATATTATGCTTGCATCGGGACACAAAATGTTGAGATGGCCATAAGTATGTACTTGCAAAAAATAGACAAGGATGATATGTTGAATATCCTAAGTATCAAGTGGACAAGAAAGATGCATAAGACACCTAAGATTAACAAGTTATACCCCATACAAAGAAATAAAAATAAAACTTGCCACACAACCAAGGTCCTCTAGTCCATGACATCCTTGAGAGATCATTAGGAAGGGAAAACTTAACAAACAAATCATCATAGAAAATACAGAAAGAAAGAAAAAAATAAGCCAACAAATTTTAGTTAGTTTTAGTGCTTAAGTGCATGTGTGGAAGTCATATGATTGTCTCTTTAGGACTCAAGTTTGCCAATGCAAATTATCACAAAATCCTGGACTATAGCTAAAGTATCTAATAAGTGTTGAAATACATTCGATGTCAAGTAGAAGTGTTAAAAAATACCATTGAGCGAGTTGACAAAGAATAACCAATGCAACAAGGAGACCCTAATAAGCTATGAAATTCATGCCCCCTAGACCTAGACAAGAATCAGTTCCAAGATAGGCAAGGGAAAGAAAAATCGAATGAATGGTTCATGATCACAAAGTGAGATACTAATAGACAGGTGCAAGAGTCTCAAGTAGCATCTGTTTCCATCTTTTCAACACTTGGCTAGAATTTTTTTAAGACATTTTATGATTTCCTTAATATTTTTGAGATATTTGAATTTATTTTGGCAATGCGTCAATGTGCCTATTGATAGGTTTTCACTAAGATGATCATTTTTCATGATTTTTCTTATTTATAGTTTTTTTTACCATCATATATGAGTTTTTTTTTTTTTTTTTTTTTTTTTCTAGTATCATATGATATTTATAAGGAATAAGTAGCTTGAGCACTAAGAATAGAACTTCTTCAAATGAAATATGTTGATAGGCTTAGAGAGTTGTTGACACCTAGGTGTAGAGAGTCGATAAGCACCGTAGCCAAAATAAGCAGTGACTATATAAGGACCTAACAAAATAGGTTTGAACTTTCCCTTTTGTTCTAAATTTTGTTGATTCTTTGGATTTTTTATAAGAACAAGATCACCCACTAAAAATTCCCTAGGATAAACTTTCTTTTGGTAGCTAGTTGACATTGATTTTTCATATGCTCTCACATGATTGAAAGAAGCCTTATGAAATTCATCTAGGACTTCAAGATCATATATCATCATAGCTCTATAATATTCATTAATTATTATACCTTTTAAAGAGACTCTCAAGGAAGGAGTATCAAATTCAACTAGTAGACCACCCTCACATCCATAAACTAGAGAAAAAGGTGTAGCCCTAGTAGATGTGTGTATACTAGTCCTATAAGCCCATACCATAGGATTAATCCCCAGATACCAATCTCTACCATATTTATGTATAGTTCTATACAATATTTTGAGTAATGTCTTGTCTGAAGCCTCAACTTAACCATACCATTGAGGGTAGTAGATAGAGTACCAATGTTGTTTAATCTTGAACTTCTTGCAAAGTTATCTAAGATCCTTATTTTGAAGCTATCATCCATTGTTAGTGACTATAGAGGAGGGAATGGCATTGAGAAAAATGATGTGGTTCAGTATAACTAGAGATACATGCATCCTTGAGTAGAAGAAAGTAGGAAAACTTCAACCCACTTAGTGAAGTATTTTGTAGCAGGGATAATAAGGTTATGTCCACTTGAAGAACTAGGATGTATTTTTGCAACTATACCAAAGGCCCACTCTTGAATAGGCCAATACATGATAGGGGGTATCAATTCACACCCAAGAGCATGAATCAAATTACCATGTAACAGACATCTTTTACAAGACTTAGCATAACACACAACATCTTCTTGCATAGTAGGAAAATAGTAACCAATCCTAAGTAGTTTTCAATAAAGTGTGAGGCCATTAGAGTGAGACCCACAGATGTGATCATGGACTTTAGCTAACACCCATTTAGACTCATCCATATATAAGAACTTAACAAGTGTTCCATCTAGACCCCTCCTATACAAGTCACCAAAGAGCATGGTATTATGGAAGGTATTAGAAATGAGATAGCATTTTTTTATTGGGAGTAACTTTATCAAAAAAAATTGGTCATGTAGGGAAGAGTAAATGGTAGCATAGCAAGAAGAGTCATGATCAATGGTAGTGAAAATGACTTGGTTTTTAGGGAAACCATAGGTAGTGTAACATAGTTTTTCCACTAGGAATTCAAATTGAGATACATGTTTTTTCAACTGCAAGATGGATGCCAAAGTAGTCATATCATCATCAACCTCATTTTCAGCCCTAGGGATTTGTTGAAAAGTGACAAAGGTGAAGTAGTTTCTTAGAGCATCAAACAATTTCTTATATGGAATCAACATGTCATCCTTTTGTTTGATAATCATTATATATTTGATTTATGACAAGTTGGGAGTCTCAATAAATATACAACTAGGTAATTCTCCTTCCAATAGCCAATTTGATACAATTATTGAGAGCTTCATATTTTCCTATGTTGTTTATGAAAGGGAATATTAGCTTTTAGGATTTAGGAATTGTATATCCATGAGGTGTAATCAAAAAAATACTTGAACCTAAACCATTTTGACTATGGGATCCATCAAACACCATTTTCCAAGTTTTTTCTATGACATACATAATATATAAATTTGAGAAGTCTATCCGCATAGGAGCACTATCTTGTAGCAAAAAATCAGCGAGGTGGTCTACAATAGATTTTCCTTTAATGGCTTTACATTCAACATACTAAATGTAAAATTTGGATAGAATCATTGTGAATTTTGAAAGTCTACCTATAAGCATAGTTTTACTTAGGAGGTACTTAATAGGATCAATTTTGACAACCAAATGTTTAGTGTGAGTTAGAATGTAGTGTTGCAACTTTTGTGATACAAATACTACACAAGACAATCCCTCTCAATTTTATTCTAATTGATCTCATAAGAAGTCAAGGTTCTTATTATATAATATATAGCTCTCTCCATTCCATTCTCATCATGTCATGCTAGTAATACCCCTAAGGAAGTAGTTTTAGCTAAGATGTACAAAATCAAAGGCTTTCCAAGAATAGGATGCATATGAATAGTAGGTTTGGGAAAATATTCCTTGATCTAAGTGAGACACTTTTCACATTCTTCATTCCACACACATGTAGAGCCCTTATGTAGTTTTTTATCAAATGGTTGTGATCTATCACCCAACTAAGCAATGAAACTCCTTATAGATTGTAGACATCCTTCAAGACTTGTTAATTGACTTATGTTTCTAGGAGGTGACATTTCTATTATAGCTTTTACTTTCTCACAATCAACTTTAATTCCCTTAGTGGATATGATATAGCCTATAAGTTTACCAAAGGTGACACCAAAGGAAAATTTCTTAGGATTGAACCTAAGCTAAAAAATTTCCATTTGGTCCTATATCAAAATCAAGTAATCCAAATGAGTACTTCTTTATTTAGATTTAGCTAAGGTTCTATCTACATAATCCTCCATGTTTTTGTGCATCTTATCATGGAAAATAGTTGTCATATCTATTTTATAGGTAGTGCTAGTATTCATAATCCCAAATGGAATGACATTCTAGAAAAAGGTACCCTAGATGCAAGTGAAAGAAGTATTTTCTTGGTGTTCAAAAGCTATTTTGATTTGGTTATATCTCAAGAATCCTTCCATTAAGGAGTACATTTTTTAACCTACAATCATGTCCACTATCACATCAATGTTTGGGAGTGGAAAATGATCCTTAGGGAAAGCTTTATTTAGATCTTTGAATTTGGTGCAAAGTCAAATGAATTTGTCATGCTTTGAGACTTTTACAATGTTGGGTATCAATTTGGCATAGTCTCTTACTCTTATAAATTTGGCACTTAGGAGCTTCTCCAATTTAGGTCTCACTAATATAGAAACATGTGGATCAATTTTCCTCAAATTTTGCTTAATAGGTTTGATGGTGAGAACTATAGATAGATGATGCATGATTAAATCATTATCATGAATGGACATGTCTATGTATGTCCAAGGAAAGTTTATTTTCTTTACACAGAAAAACTAAATGAATTTCTTTTTTTCTTCAATTCTCACTAATTCAGCTAGATGTATGATCTTGGGAGACTCCTCTATTTACCAAGGTTGATAAGCTACATAGGTTCAATCAATATTGATGGTATATATTAAAAAAAGCTAGGAATACTACTATGTGTACCTCATCTTTAAGTGCTTCAAAGTCGTTTTCACCCTTAGATACACTATTTTTCATCTCTAACACTTTTGCAAAGTTGTTTTCACCATCAATGCTCCTTTTTTCATTTTTCTTATTAACTAAAGCACTTGATATTTAACACACTCATTTTGATAGATGGCTTGCTAGTGGTAGAGAACATAGGCTTAATAGTGTTTAGGTAGTAGGAAATCTCATTTTCACTTTAAAAAGATGGTAGCTTAGGCCTTTGATTTTGTATAGACTGATCACTAAGATCATGGCATACAAGGGATAGAAAAGTGAAAGGTTCTAGGTTATTGATCCGAAAGGAAACATCACTAGGGACAAGAGAGTTAGGATCTATAGGGAAATTTCTCAAGGTACCCAAATCAGTATAAGACCTAGGAGAATTAGTGTGGTCCACTAAAGAAAGTTGAAAATTCAACTCGTTAAACCCTATGAACTACTTGTCAACTATGTTGGTTTGATTAGTAGAGGCATGAAACATCTATTCCAAATTTGTGAAATGTGAGAAAAATAGACTCTCATTCATATTCATTTGAATCAAAACTTTGGCTATGAGCTATAAGGTGAGATATATTTCCTTTGATTTGTTCTCTATTAGGATTTGTGATGTTAGACTCATCAAAATCAAGTTGTCTAGAAGTCAAATCCTCAACACTATAATCATTAGGTATCTCATCCTCTCCTCAAAGGATGGAGGTAAAATGGATTAAATAATCTTTTGTAATAGTAGTAGCTATAGGTTGAACCTTATCTTTTGAATCACCAACTGTAGGAAATTCCTCATCATAAATAGGAAGACTATCATCAATATTATAGCCCGAGATAGTTGTGTCTATACTTATACAACCATTGGTATGACTTATAGGTTTAGGAAGATCACATTTGTTATCATTCAAAGGTCCATGTCTAGGGTAACCCATTTTTTTTAGAAATTGGTAGCCTTCCCCATACATCTTAGGAGAAATAGGTATAGTAAACATAACCTCATTAAGTGGGTTTTCCTCTTTATATATATATATATATATATATATATATATATATATATATATATATATATATATATATATATATATATATATAACCTTGGTGACTTCCTCTAAAATGCTTGGGTAACATCCATATGTACACAAGAGAAGCTAGGAGAATACCACCTCTAACTTACTATATGAGGGCACCCCAACCAAAGTTTGTTGGATGGACTTCATAAATACAAAAAACACAACAAAAAGGTCTGCCAGTGGCCTACTATCTAAAAGGCTCCCTACTGAATATACAAGCACATCGATCGATTATCTCTTCATTTTCATCTTCTAATAGAATGGAGAATTAATTGAATATTACATAAATAGTCACTGAAGAGGAAGAGGGTTTCATGTGTTCAAATAGTTTCTCATAAGAGCATGTATGAATTGAAAATGTAGAAATAAAATCTAAGGTATACTCTCTCACACCAATGCTTAACATTTTTATCTTTTAGTCACGGTCAGCAAGTATGTTTTTACCTCTATTAGAAGACTTGTTATTTGGAACTACGGATTAAACAATGCTAAATGTACTTTTTGACATAGAATTATTCCTAGGAATCAAAATTCTAGTACCATTAAAGGGAGATTTAATGCATTGATAGAAAGTTGATGTAACAACTTGCATGTTGTGTATCCAAGGTCCTCCTAGAAAACTATTATATATGACTAGAATGTCAAGAACTTGGAATACCACATCTTTTCCATAGAAAAACCATGAATAGGTAGGAAAATGAGACCCTTGGAGGAGCATTCAACTTCAACATATGATTTGATTATAATCTTGCATCTAAGGTCAATGGGAATTTTGGAGAGACCCAATTGTTGAACAACATAGAAAGAAATAAGGTTTAAGCCTACACTATTGTCTATCAACACTCATCTAACTTGAGTATAATAGATTTGAACTTCAATATGCATTACAAGGTTATGAAGGTGGTTAACAAGCTTATCATCTTCTTCTAAAATGGTTAAGTAATAAAGATTAGAAATGTGATTCACCATAGCTTGCAATTTATCCACATCAATGTTGGCAGGGATAGTAGCTATGTGTAAAGCTTTCTCTAGGATCTCCTTGTGTAAAGGAGACATCTCTATTAACTCTAAAATTTAGACCTAAGTGGGAGTACATTGTGATTTGTTTACAAGGTTGTAGGTGGACCTAGTAGCGGTAGAAATTTTCTTAGATGAGGAAGACCCCACTTGTTTAACATTGGCTTGTTTAGAATTATTTGCAACATTAAGAACAACTTTAGAATAATCCCTACTAACAATGTTTAATCTTTCACCATAAGAGGATGAGGTGTTTTTTACCCTGAGTGAAACCATAGATATATTTTCATCAAAGTGTTGGTAGGAATAAAGAGTTCTCAAAATAATTTTAGGCATTTCATCATCAGTATCATAGTTAGGTTCCTCATCAAATTTAGACCCCATCTTTTAAATCCTTTCTTTACCAATGGGTTCAAGCATGTGTATAACATTGTCAACATTTATGTATATGTAATTGATCTTTGTGTCATTGTTTCTATTGTTTTTTTTGGGAGTATCCCCTTTTTCATACTTAGGAAGAGGTTATTTGGAAGATTTATGATTCAAGTTGTTAACTAGACCATCTAGGATAGCCTTTTGATCATTAATGAGGTCTTTTATAATGTCCCTAAGCTTAAGATAATTATCAAACTTATTATCCTTATTCCTATCATAGTTGCAAAAAATGATCATCCCTCCACCAAGAATATTTAACTATGGGGTGATAGGGTCATGGGATGTTTAAAAAAATATTATTATTATTATCAAGAGATGTCTATAGGATCAAATCATACAAATTAGCCAATGGAGTGGAGTTTTTCTTAGGATTAGGTGGCCAAGTGAGCTTAGGCTTTTCATAAGCTTGGAAATTTTTAAATCATTTATTTTTGTATCCTCTTGTTTTTTGGTAGATACAATAGGATTAGATAATTTGAAAATGGCCTCCTTGGTCTTAGATGCATCAAAAAACCCGTCATTAACAACATACTTATTCTTATTCCAGGGTTTACCTTTTTTCTTACCATTTCCATCACCAATTTTTTTCATTTTTTAGGAATATATCACCCTTCTTAACATCAACATCTTCAAAAAATTATGCACTCTCAATTATGAAATTGAATTTGAGAAATACTTGTTTCCTAAGGTCATAATATAGCTTATGTACAAGAGTTTCAATGAACATATAAGTTTTCTATTTTTCAAGGATTTGTCAAGGATACCTAGAGCGTAATCTCCTCCATCTCTTAAAAAAAATGACAAAGTACTTCCCTTGTTTTTTCTTAATGTTGCATAATTCAAGCATAGTTACAAGGTGTTGTATGTTGTATGAGTAATGTTGAACAAATAATTTTGCATGCTCATCAAATTACCTAAGAGGAGGAGAGATTTTTGTCAACCACTACATGTCTTGTCTATTCAAGCTTCTTAGGAAGAGCCTCATGAAATATGTGTCTTCATGTGTAAATTCTATGCTAAGAGCATAAAATTGTCTAACATGATTGTTTAGATCCCCATTTACATCATACTTATCATATTTAAGAATTTCTACATCCCTTGGGAAAGTGATAATGTAAAGGATTTGGTCAAAATGTAGCACACATATGGTTTCAATAAATTAAGTTTGAGGTTTCTCCTTTTCCATCTATATGGATGCAAACTCATTTCATAAGTCTTGGACATCCTTCTTCAAGATCTATCTATTTTTGAGTTCTCTCTTTCAAATGGTTCTTCGGACATCAAAGTTATGTGGTAATTTCCAAACTCTAGAAGTCATGCATTAGAAATATTGATCTGGATTTTGTTCTGAGGTATTACACATATGTCTTTGATAGTAATCATCTTTTTCAAATTTGATGACCTCTTCACTAGTCACTTCATTTTCTACTTTAATTTTATGTTGTTAAGGTTATCCTTGATGGGAGCATCTAGGTGGTGATATATATATATATATATATATATATACAAAAATATCCCTCAACATGAGACCTTGGGGTTATTAAAGGGGTGTTATTACCATTATTATTGTGGGCATTTTTCATCCTAGAAGCTATGAATATCACTTGTTCAAGCCTATCTTGGTCTAGCCTTGCTTGCTCATCTTGGTAAGATCTCATTCATTTCTTAATTTCTTCCATCCTATATGAAAAATAGTTATCTAACTGAGACTTTCTCTTTTCTAGAATCATGGAGAAAGATAAACTATTTTCAGCTCTAGGAGTATCAAGAAGGGTATTAAGAGAGCTACCAAAATGGCTAAGTGGGTCATACCAAGTGGCAGATTCATCTTCCTAAATATTAGCATGATAGGTTCACTTTTAAATGGTTTCTTACATGGACACCCAATAGAAGAAGGTAATTCTCAAAGCTCAAATAAGGACAATTACCTTAACAAATTGAATCCTAGTTGTAGCCAACATGTAATAGCTTATATTGTAGCCTAGCAAGATAACAAAAAGCAATTAGATTCCAAAAATTTGAAGATCAAGATTCTCACTTGTCACAAGAGGATGTAGAAATGAAAATAGCTCATCAAAAGTGTCCAAGTAGCTTTTGATACTAATGAATCAAACTGGGAGCTAGGAAGAAGCCAAATAGAAAAATAAAGGGAGTAAGAAAAAATGAGAAGTGAACAAAGGTGGTCTTTTTTCAACCTAGCCAATCTTGCAAATTTTAGCCTAGGAATGCAAAATGACCAAATGTGGACACCCCAAAATTAGCTATAGTGTAGTCAAAGTCAAATTTGATCAAGTTGTGGGTTCAAATGATAGACTTTAGGAAGTTGTATGATAGAAGCTCAACAATAATCTTTTTATGATTATTTGTAGTATAGCCATATGGTAGTTTATAGAAATATCATACAATACAATAGTATGTAGAACAACAATATTATAGAATTTGTATGATGGTATGATACTTGGTAGAGTCCATAAGTATCATACAATACTTATTAGATACATAGTATGATAAAAGTTCAATAGAGACAACTTTGGTGACTTTGTTCCTACAAGACCTATGTTTTTCCTAAATTTTAAGGCTAGTTTGAGAAATGTGATTGTTCTAGCAGAGTGTATTTCACTTTCAACAATAATGTAGTATTTTTTAAAACAACTATGGCACAAACACATGTCTTCAATTAATTGATCAAGAGAAAAAGAAACCATGCTAATACAAATAGTTGGGAGGTTTTAAAGAAGAAATCCTATGAAAACTACCATCATGTGTATTTTCAATTGATTTCCATGGATCAAGCACATCCAAAAACATATCAAGAAATATCTACCTAAAGGAAAAGGTTCATTACTCCACACCTTGGCCCACAAATTGATGACCCCTCACCTCACAAAAAGTAGTTGCCCATAATAGATATTGGCTTTGTCATGAAAGTCCTATTAGAACAATAAAAGGGACATATATGATGAGTCAAATATTGTGGTGATCTAGGTAGTCCACTAGGACCAATCCTTGCACCAAGATATTGAGAACATAAAAAGAGTGGCCAATAATCCTAAGTTATTCAGTAAGAGTTCTACTCACAATAGCCCTCTTTTTCTCAATATGGGACTTAATATTAGACTTTGTAGCCACAAGGGTACCTTAAGCATAGCCACCTAGTGATTTCCACATGGTTTGAACCCCAAAAGTAATCTCACCAAGTGAATTCAAGTGTTAGCCGTCCCCCCCCTGGGCCCCACCCCCAAGGTTTTTCCATTTTTCAAGAGGTTTTTGATTATAGTGGGTCATATTAGTTGGCTTTCTCTTGTTCCCACATTGGGTCATCTCTATTGATATCTTTCCAGCAATAGAATTCTCTCTAAAGGTATGAATCTCACATGGAGATTAACAAAGTGAATCTCTACCAAGGAAGTCAAGATTTATGATTCACCAAGAAGTGAAGAGCATACTTTTCTACTCCCTAATGTGTCCCCCAAATACACCAAGTGAGTTAATTAAAACCACTAAAGAATGGAGTATCCCACCCACTTTCTCGATTCAAGGAAGGGTCAATATTTCTTATTCACATAAAAAGTGAGGAGACTACAATCCTAACAATAATTAACCCTTACTAATGGGTTTTATATGCCTAAGAAAGAAAAACTAGTAGATGTTGCACATGAAAATGAAATAGGAGACACAATTTTCTTTTTTTTGTTATTTTATTTTGGAAGCCTTGAAATAAGATTAGTCAAAATCTAAAACATACCCCACAAAACCACTATTAGAAGCTGTTAGCAAATTAGAAAAAAAAATGTAGAATCTTGGAAGCAGAGAATGCTAATTAAAATCAAGAATAGCTAAATAAGTTAGACTTAACAATAATTCTTCCTACACTAGTATCGTACAATACTTCCTAGTATATGCAAGTGATACTTCTACCTAATATGATATTGTATATAGAACATTATGGCACTTTACAAAAATGTACTACGATAGAGTACATAAAACTAGTACAACAGTTGAAACTAGATTTATATTGTATCACCTTTTTGAAAGTATCATATGATAGTTCTATTTGTAAAATTCAAATCCCAATGGTGGGTGCCAAAAATGTCTACCAAAAATCAGGCACACTTTTAAAAACCCTTATTCTCAAATAATCCCATGTAAAGATAGACTTGAGAGGTAGCTTGTAGCTCTCTAGAAATGACATGAAAAGGTGCAAAATAGTAGATGGCTCTCAAATGAGCCTATCTGTACAACTTTTGCAAGGTGGACCATTGAACCAAAGATTCAAAGATAAGAGAAATAATGCTAGTATCCAAGAATAAATATGCAATGAGATGCAATCCAAGATAAACTAATATGTTATGGAAGATGCAAACTAAAATGAATGAAGAGTTACAAATCCTCCTATTTAGACTCTATGATCTATTGCTATTTTGAAATGTTATGGGTTTCAAATTACCTTGATGAGAACAAGACATATCTAGGGGTAGCTAACTCCCATTTTCAACATATCATTTCAGACACTGGGGCAACTATAAGACTAGACCCTTCTTCTACTTCAAGCTCTGCAAAACCTAGGTGGGTGGACCTTAGATTCAATTATATGGTACTAGTGCAAAACATATTCTTGAATCTAATAAGCATATTTAACCCTTAATTCTCCCATTAACTCATGCAATGACATAGATCTGCAGTAGCTCTATGTAAGATAATTAAATTCACAAGCCGAGTGAGGACCTTCTATTTTAGCTCTTTAACATGAAAGGGAAAATCATTTGATTAATAATGTTGAATTCAACAAAATATGACATGAACAACATAACCCTATGATCCTTCAAAATGATCAGTGCATTATCCATTGGGTAGTCACACAAATCCTTAATACACATCCCTAAAATTCATTGACATGTGCCATACATCAGGACTTCCTGATCTATCTATTCACTTTGTGAATTAAACACTTACATCTTTCTAAATCTCATACTCGACCTATCCCTTCATGAGATCTGCAACCATATGATGATGAATCAAGCATTTACATAACTCTTTGAGTCATAAGAAAAACAAATCAACATATACAACCAATAGATTGCAACTAAGTTTAACACTCTTTGTTTACGAAACACAAAAGATCACAAACAACATGAAGTGATACAAGATATCAAAATGAAGACTGACTTGATACTAAATTTTATTTATTTCTTTGAAACAAATAAAAGAGATCCATGAAATTGAAATGACAAACTATCTAATAGATCAGAACTATCTATATTATCTTTCTTACTGCTATTCATACAAGTGAATTATGTTGAAGAATGAAGGTGGAATCATAGTTATGTATCCAACAAAGTGGTCTAATAGAAAGACTAAAAATTTTCAACCAATAATGGCCTCACAGTGAAAAAACTAGAACCCTTACAATGAGAAAGAAAAAGAATAATATAGGAGGAAGTGAATTCTCGGATTTGATCTAAAGAGACACGTGTCCACTTGAAATTCCCTCTCCAAGTAGTGAAAAGAATCTCTCTAATCTCTCTCTACAACTGCATTTCAAATGTTTAATCATTTTGGCCTCAAAAAGAAAGAAATATCTAAGATACTTGATTGAAAATCATAAATGATTTTGATGCCAAATGTGAACTCAAAGCAAAAGTGAAAAATCAGTTAAATATGACCTCTAGAAGCCAAGAAAACTTTTCAAAATCAATTTTCTCCACATTAAAGCTTCAACAAACTTTCATATCTGCCTCCTATCCAATTTTGATGCTTCATAATGAAAATTGGCTGTTCTGTTGAGAATGCCCCAAAAATTACAAATTTTCTTATAGACTAAATCGGTGAATAGTTGTACAAAAACTAACCTCAGAAATGGATATCTCATCTCTTCCTAGTTTTGACAATATATTGAAGTCCATATTTTGGATAAAAATTTCCCTAGTTATGCCCCTCTGAAAATCTAGGTTCCCACTATATGTTTCAAGACTACTCCTCAAATATGTAACATTTCCAAAGGTCTGAACTATATTATAAATCAAATATTTATTTAAAATCTCTAACCTACATGTACTTTTGAGGAAAAAATATTTTAAAATTAATCTTTGAAAACTTTTGAAATTTCCCTCACAAATTCCATCTAGGTCAAACTTGGTTTGACCACCCTCACAATGTGTCAATAGTGGATTGGCTTATTTCATGCATAGTCATCAAATCCCTCCAACTGGGTGCCATGTGTTAGAATCTCATTGATCTTCTATTTTTCCATGTCACTATGCCATGTCATTATGCCCCATCACTATGCCATGTCATCAGTCGCTATGTCACTATCCTAGTTAGCATTATGCCACATCATTAGCGACATAGTGACCTTGTGACATGTGCTATCCTCTACCAAGTCATCATCTGGTCATCAATCCACCTCATCATGACAAATCAACACCACCTCACCACCAATTCACTACCACATGTCAGCTTTTTATTGGGCCACCATGTCGCCATGTTAACGATTGTGCATCTTCACCTTGGTGACATGGCCACGACCATGTCGCCATGTTAACGATTGTGCATCTTTACCTTGGTGACATACGCCATATGTCACCATCCTATGCTCATGAGATGTCAATCCTCCATGTCATAGCCTTCCTTGAAATCCATGCCACATGGCACATTGTGGTTTGTTGGGTCATCACCAACATCATCATCTCATTGTTTCACTAATTGTCAGGCTACTACTTGTAAAATTTTGGTTTGTTCACAACCACTTGCAAGATTTTCATCTTACTGGTAAGTCAATCACTAGAATTTCACCTTATCGAGAGGTCACTAGCTAGAATTTGAAATTTTCAATAGGTTTCCATGTTGCATGATGGAAAGCATCGCCATGCTCCAGTGGCAACATGGTGCCTTCTTGGATTCTTAACTTTTTTGGTGCCTTTCTAACCTCTCCAATAGCCCAATAATGCTAATGTCAATAGTTGTTGTGTTGTGTGTCTACTCGAAATAGTACCTATTCTTCTAGTTAACTGGGACCCAAACACATGACACAACTTTCAAAACATGTGTACCTTTTAAGACACATAACATATGAGTGGAATGGTATTTATAAATGAAAAAACCACCCTACTTTAGCAATGTGGGATTTAAGGAATAGAGAAACTCCCCCACGCATGAAGATCTCCTCTAATTTTATGTAGATGCCTTCCTCCTTTTTTGTTTGCCGATGGGTTTCTAATATGCTTGACTACGGCTTTTCTTGTGGCTTAACTCCTTCATTGCATCTAGCTCTATTTTTACGTGCTACCTTTTCTACTATTAATGCATTGAAAGAACCTTGCCACTTTATAATATATATAATTTCTCCAACATATGATCCCTTTCCAAATAACCTCCCCTTTCCATGCATGATTTAGAAACTTTGAAAGAGGGTAATTGTAAACAACCTTGCAATAAGACATTCTCTTTCCAAATGCCAAAGAATTAATCCACCTCCATGTCTTCTACAATTTTCTTGTATTCAAGTTTTAGTTCATAAGTCCCTTGATTGGTGCCCCTTTTGTTGTAATTTGCAAGCTCCATTATTAACTCCTTTATAAAGTGATGAGGCTGATCTATTTCTATTACAAGTTGTTTCAGAGTATAGTTAGGTTGTCACTCAAAAAGCTTGAATAGAATATTCTCTAGCTCTTTTCTATCCATTCTAGTTCTCTTCATTTCTTGACTTTTCACCGGTGCAACAATACCCTTTTTGTCCTTTGAAGTTAGTGTTGAAAATTCCATCATCCCTTGCATTGGATTGTAATGTCCTTCATGGTCACTATCTATCATCTAAATTTGTTTTGTCTTGACATTAAATTTGTTTGTTCTCTCACAACACAACCTGTGGTAGTCTTCAATGTTTTGATGGTGGGGTTTCATATCAAACTTGTGTTCAACTTTCCCATCAATAGCTACCTTTCCTTAGCTTTTCTCTAATACAATACACATAGAAACAATATCAATAGACATGTTCAACAAATAGGTCTTTGATGAAGTTGTAGATCCATTCGACATCAACTCCATCATAAACTAACAGAGCTACATTGTCCATGATCCACCCTAAACATTCACATTGATGATGATGAAAATAACATGTTCAAAAAATTAATGGATGTGTTCAGTATTTTCAAAGATGGCTACATTTCTAGTAACGAGCTCCAGAAAGTTCTTTCCATGATAAGGTTCATTCTTGTTGGACAAGACCTCTTGCAATGCTAGAAAATGATTTGTAGATTTGACTTGGACAACAGTGGAGTTTTGGATCTCTCTAAATTCCAAAAGATGATTCAATCTTCTAACCTTTCTACCCAATGACCAAGAAGAATTTTGTCGATGTGTATCTTGAAGCATCAACACCAAATATAATAACTTCTGCAACCTAATTTTGGTAAATACTTGAATGGGGAAGCTTTGCAACTTGTTAAACCATGATATCTTTGAGATTGAGCTTTGGGATTGCTGTTGATCACTTTTTAAATTGTACATATGAACAAAGTCAATAGTGTTGCTTGTCCTAAAATTTTCCACATAAAGACATTTTCTCCAATTGTATTTGTATTGATCAAAATAGAACTGGGCATCTCCATTTCAAACATGTGAGCTTTGCTACTCATGTCGTGGCCTTCTCTACTTGATGGAATCAGTTGTGCCCCAACATGGGTTTGGCTAAAATAAAATCATTTTCAAACAACTGAAGTGCCAAACTGATCCATAGAACATTCGCAATATTGATTCAACCTTTTTTAAAACTCATTTTACTTCCTTTTACAACTTGTAAATTTCAATCTAGGAGGTCCTTTGACTGGCCTTAAAATCTGATCTAAACACCTAACTAGGCTCTAAAATCCAACACACTGATTCTTTGTTCCACACACTTTTACTCAATTAAATCTTATCTCATGAAGAATTCTCAATCAAAAGATATCGACTATCACAGTTGCCCTCTTGAAACTGCTTGCAAGAAAACATGTAAAAAAGAAATGAAACACATTTGGATTTGGCTTTAAAAACTAGGAAAACTGGGGCATTAGTTCATTGCCATGAGGACAACATAAATCTAGGATTAGGGCTCATGATGAATAACTGGACACATTTTATGAGCGATCAAAGTAGGCTACTCAAAATTTGATGACTGGAAACAATGGTAGAAAAGTGTTTTTTGCAAAGGGAATGGACTTATGAAAGTGTGCAAATGGATTTGTGAAAACTTGAAAATTGGAACACTTAAAGTACTTTTAGATTACAACATAGTGGTACAATCCATTCAATCTCATCTATCACAAATTCAGAGATATGATATCACAAATAGGGGTACTGATCAATCTACCTTTCTTGACACTAGTAAAAAGTTACAAGTTGCATTTGGAATCACATTCAAAAATTGATCAAATAGATTTTTCATAAGCTCAAAATTAGAACATAGTAATTCCCTAACCTCCAAAATGGAATGCAAAATAAATTTCATCAATTCAGTCACACTATTTGACACTTACGCCAAAAATGTAGATTTGGACCTTTGCTCAAAATAGGACTTCATAGAATGGCTCAGAATGGAAATTTAACTTCATGAAACATCTATACACACTAAATGAAAGGTGTTAGAAACATTAAACACCTCATGGGGCTCAAAAGTACAGCTAGGTACATATGCATAAAAAAAAATGCTCATAGTGCTTATTTTTCAATGGTACTCAAAACCTGGGCTTTGATTTTGAGTCCCAACAGTGGCTTTGTCTAGGGATGCATGTCACTTGTGGGCATGACAAGGATTTAGATCTTTGGAAGAAGCAAACCATTCTAAAAATAGAAAAAAATTTACTCTCGAATAGCTTTATTGAAAGCAAAAACAACTACTCCTACTATGTACAAACGATGAACTCGAGCCACCAAACTTAAACAAAAACTTTTACATTTTTCATAAATCTGATTTTCATCTGAACTTTCATGAGGTAAACTAGAAATACTTCTCCTATTAGTTTTACCAATCATATTAGCATCTTGAAAAAAATTACTTGGAAAAATGAAACAACTTCCTCCATTCTCATAATGCATACATATATCAGCATTAACATCTACATCATGCTCACTATGTGAAAACAAATCAGCATGCTCATGTAAAATAGAATCATTTTGAAAGCCATCATCCACATATGACTGATGCATGCTCTCCACCAGAAACACAAATGATTCATATTCTACCTTGTTCAAAAAGTTGCATATGTCAAAACTTTGCAACTCACCTTGTGTGACTGGATGTGAAGAGTGTGTAGAATATGATCATTTCTTACTTGCAATCATGTTACTCATTAAATCAGATTTATCTTTTTCTAAAACCTCTTAACACTCAAACAATTGATTAGTTACCAAATATGAGAACTCATTCTGAAAATATTGATCTAAACTATGTTGATCACAATCATTTTCTTCATCTAATTGAATGTTATAATGAATCTTGAACTTATCTCTACAAGAATTATCAAAATGTAAAGAAAATTCATATTCAGATTGACAACATTCACTATTTTCCTCTTCATCACATGAAACATCAAAACATATTGCAGCATAACCAACATGAGAAGAATCTAAAATAGTATCAAACTTCCCTTCACTAACATCCCCCACATCCAAAAAGTCATCATGTGCAAAGACATTTGAGGTATTGTCATCTACACCTCTAAAATATGATAAAGATAGTTCAGATTCTACATCTCTTTCTACATCAAACTTTGGGGAATTGATTTGACTAAATGAGAAAGTGTTATGAGGGAAAATATGAAGATCCTTAGAAACACTTACATGCTTTTCAAAATCATGAGCCAACAAAACTAAAATTTCATCAAGGCTCAAGAAGACTACCTCACAAATCTTCTCTCGTCTGTGATTATCATCTAGATAACATGAAGAACTTACAACAGCAAGATCATTAGTATAACAATCTAGAAAATCAGCATCATTATAACAATTGTTCTTATCATGGCAATCACTACCTCTACCACTGTTACACAATTCCTCAACTTCATATTTACTATAACCAAGTTTGTTTTCACTTTCATATCCATCTTCCCTATGCTGATTACGATTACCTAATTTATTTACATTTGAATCCTTCTCTTTACATTCAAAAGACAAATTATCTTTTTCTACAAATTCATTACTTTCATTACTACCTTTACTTTTAGCACACTCATTATCATGAGAAGATATAACATGAAATATACAATCACCACTTTCTATCTCTTCAATGAATCTTTCAATTTACAAAATTCTTCATAATCTTATAGGTGCTGGCCAATTGACTGAATCAAGAAGTAGAAGATCAAGGAAAATAGTAGGAATGGAAGATTCCTTGGGTCTACAATGAAAAATTATCTCGTTGATTATTGATTTAATCTTTAAATAACATTGTTTGGCATTTAAACCTTGAGTACTTCCTACTTCAATTCTTATAATATTGACAATCCTTTTGTAGATCAATTTATTTAACATAGCAATGTTATTTCTCCATGGCCTCTAAACTTTCAAAATTTGGCAAACTAATCTCAAATATAAGATCTGACTCCATCATAAACTAAAACTTCCACCTCTTCCTTCTCATGCTGAAAATCACTGAATAGAAGCAACCATGTTTTTAACATTTGACTTCCATGAAAAGAAAACATGAAAACCAAAATACTTCAAGTGTTGATGCTAAACTTTGATCTACTAATTTACCATAGGTGTAAGACTTAAATTCCCTCACACCACTAGTCAAAACTTTGTAGAGCCACCACCTCCTTGCTAGAGGATAAAGAAATCACTAGTGTGGTTCACTTTTTAACACTTGTATGTTTTATAACAAAAATTTGCAAACAACACTTTAAAGCTTACAAGAATTTAAACTTCCTTTTCAAGACACTATCAAAATTTTTAGATCTACCCATACAATTGAAAAGCCTTCAAAATATTACAATGAGATCAACTAGAAACAAAGTAGTACAAAGATTTGAGAGTCACCATTCATACTTTGTTAGAAATAAAACATAATTTGTCACTTGAAAAATCTAAACTAGACCTTTAGATGTAGGAGAAATGCAAACCATCAAACCACTCTTATAGATTTACAAACCTAGAAAAGAGAATACAAATTTATGTTGATTCTTGACTCTGATTTTACAATAGCACTTTTGAGAACAAAATCTGGCCGAATTGACTAAAGATAAACACTCTTAGCAACACAATTTACATTCAAGCTCAAAGGTACTACTGCAAATGGATAAAACATCACTGGGGTGCATGATTTGGAGTAAGAGAATTGGAAAGAACATTAGAGAACTTACCATTACAATGTTTTTATGCACTTCCTTTTGTTGTATTGAATCTCTTCTTTTAAATTCTCAAGGTTTGTCTACCATTCCAATTCAATACAACTCCCCAGCAGAGTCACCATTTTGTTGGTGTTTTGAAATGCTACAAGTTTCAAATTACCATGATAAGAATGAGACATATCTAGGGGTAGCTAACTCCCATCCTTAACACATCCTTTTAGATACTAAGCCAACTGTAAGGCTAGACCCTTCTTCTACTTCAGGCTCTACAAAACCTAGGTAGGTGGACCTTAGATTCAGTCTATATGATACAAGTGCTAAAACATATTCTTGAATCTATTAAGCAGATTTAACCCTTATATCTCCTAATACCTCTACAATAACATAGATCTGTAGTAGCAAATTACAACTCTATGAAATTCACAAGCTGAGTGAGGGCATCACATTTAAGTTCTTCAACATTAAATGGAAAATACTTGATTAATGATGTTGATTTTTAGAAAAACATGACATGAACAACATAAACCTATGATCCTTCAAAATGATTAGTGCCTTATCTATTGAGTAGTCACACAAATCCCTAATACACATCCCTGAAAGTCATTGAAATATGCCATACATCAAGACTTCCTAATCTATCCATCCACTTTGTGAATTAGACATTTGCATCTTTCTGAATCTCATACTTGATCTATCCCTTCATGAGATCTGTAATCCTATGATGATGAATCAAGCATTTACATAACCCTTTGAGTCATAAACAAAATAGATCAACATATACAATCAATAGATTGCAACTGATTTTCATAATCTTTGCTTACAAAACACAAAAGATTGCAAACAACATGAATGGGAGACAAGATATCAGAGTGAAGACTAACTTGTTGATGTCTTTTCATTCATTTCTTTGAAACAATACAATGAGATGCATGAAATTGAAATGTGAAACTACCTAAAAAATTAGAATTATCTGTATTCTTATTTCTTGTTGTTCATCACAAAAGAAATTGCTAAAGAATGAAGGTGAAATCATAGTTCTGTATGCAACAAAGTGGTCTAACAGAAAGACTAAAAATTCCAACCAACAATGATCTCATAGTGAAAAAATTGGAACCCTTACAATGAGAAAGAAAGAGAATGATATAGGAGGAAGTGAATTCCTGGATCTAATCTAAAGATGACATGTGTCCACTTGAAATTCCCTCTCCTAGCAGTTAAAAAAATCTCTCTAATCTCTCTCTACAACTACATAAAAAATCTTCAATCATTTTGGCCTCCAAAAGTAAGAAATATCTAATATACTTGATTGAAAACCATAATTGATTTTGATGCCAAATGTGAACGCAAGGCACAAGTAAAAAATTAGTTAAATATGACCTCTAGAAGCCAATAAAACTGTTTAGAATCAATTTTCTCCACATTTAGGATTCAAAAAACTTTCATATCTGCCTCCTATCTAATTTTGATGCTTCATGATGAAAACTACTTGTTTTGCTAAGAATGCCCCAAAAATTACAAATTCTCTTATATACTTAACCGATGAATAACTATGCAAAAACTAACCTTAGAAATGGATAGATCGTCTCTTCCTAGTTTTGATGGTATATTGAAGTCTATATTTTAGAGTAAAAAATTTCCAATTATGCCCCTCTGAAAATCTAGGTTCCAACTATATGTTGCAAGACTACTCCTCAAATATTTATCCTTTTCAAAGGTTTGAACTATATTATAAATTAGATATTTATTTAAAATCACTGACCTACATTTACTTTTGAGGAAAAAGTATTTAAAACTTAATGCTTGAAAACTTTTGAAATTTCCCTCACAAATTTCATTTGGGTCAAACTTGGTTTGACCACCCTCACCATGTGTCAGCACTGGATTGGCTCATTTCATGTATAGTCATTAGATCCCTCCAACTAAGCACCACATGTTAGCATCTCATTGGTCTTCTATTTTCCCACATCACTACACCATGTCATCACGCCATGTCACTGTGCCACATTATGAGTCGCTATGTCCCTATCCCAATCAACATTCTACCACATCATCAATGGCATAGCAACCTTGTAACATGTGTCATCCTCTATCACATCATCATCTAGTCAGCAGTCCACCTCATCATGCCAAATCAGCACCACCATACTGCCAACTCACTGCCACATGTCAGCTTTTTATTGGATCACCATGTTACCATGTTAATGATGGTGCATCTTCACCTTCACAATATGTCAACCACCATTGGATGTGCCATGTGTCACCATCTTGTGCTCATGAGATCTTGATCTGCCATGTCACAGTCTTCCTTGAAATTTGTGCCATGTGGCACCTTGTGGTTGGTCTAGTCATTGTCAACATCATCATCTCATCACTACATATATTGCCCAGCTGCCACTAGTTAGATTTTGGTTCATTCTTAATCGCTTGTCAAATTTTCACCTTACTTGGAAGTCACTCACTAGAATTTCACCTTACCGAGAAATTGCTAGCTAGAATTTGAACTTTCTAGTAGGTTTCCATGTCGCATGCTAGAAAGCATTGCCATTTTTTGGTGGCAACATGGCATCTTCCTGGATTCTTAACTTTTCTAGTGCCTTTCTAACTTGTTTGGTAGCCCAATAATGTTAACATCATCAGTTTTTCTATTATGTGTCCACTCAAAATATTACCTATTCTTCTGGCTAACTAGGATTGATGTACATGCCAGAGCTTTCAAAACATGTGTTCCTTTTAAGACACATAACATATGAGTGGAATGGTATTTCAAAACAAAAAAACCACCCCACCTAAGCAATGTGGGATTTAAGGAATAGAGAAACTCCCCCATGCACACTGATATCCTCTACTTTTATGTAGACACCTTTCTCCTTTTGTGTTTGGGGATGGGTTTGTAATATGCTTGATTGCAACTTTTCCTAGGGGTTAACTCCTTCATTGAGTTTAGCTCTATTTTTACATGCTGCCTTTTCTTTTGTTGATGTGTTGAAAGAACTTTGCCCCTTTATAATATATATTATTTATCCAACATATGATCCCTTTCCAAATAATCTCCCCTTTCCATGCATCATTTAGAAACTTTGAAAGAGGATCATTGTAAACAACCTTGTGATAAGAAATTCTCTTTCCAAATGCCAAAGAACTAATCCACCTCCATGTCTTCTGCAATTTTCTTGTATTCACGTTTTAGTTCATAAGTTCCTTGATTGGTTCCCCTTTTGTTGTAATTGTCAAGCTCTATTATTGTCTCCTTTATAAATTGTTGAGGCTGATCTATTTCTGTTACAAGTTGTTTCAAAGTCTAGTTAGATTGTCACTCAAAAAGATTGAATAGAATATTCTTTAGCTCATTTCTATCCATTCTAGTTCTCTCATTTCTTGACTTTTCATTGGTGTAGTAGCACCCTTTTTTTCCTTTATGTATGTGTTGAAAAACCCATCATCCCTTTCATTGGATTATAACCTCCTCCATGGTCACTGTCCATCATCTAAATTTTTCTTGTCTTGACAGTAAATTTGTTTGTTCTCTCATGACACAACCTATGATACTCTTCAATTCTTTGATGGTGGGGTTTCATTTTGAACTCGTGTTCAACTTTCCCATCAATAGCTACCTTTCATTAGCTTGTCTCTGATAAAATACACATAGGAATAATATCAATAGACATGTTCAACAAATAGCTCTACGGTGCAGTTGTAGATCCATTCGACATCAACTCCATCATAAACTAATAGAGCTACATTGTCCAAGGTCCACCCTAAACATTCACATTAATGATGAATAAAATAACATGTCTGCAAAATTAATGGATGCAATTAGTATTTTCAAAGATGGCTACATTTCTTGTAATGAGCTCCAGAAGGTTCTTTCCATGATGGAATTCATTCCTGTTGGACAAGACCTCCTGCAATGCTAGAAAATGATTTGCATATTTGACTTGGATGACAATGGAGTTTTAGATCTCTCTAAATTCCAAAAGATGATCCAGTCTTCTAACCTTTCTACCCAATGACCAAGAAGACCTTTGTCCATGTGTATCCTGAAGCATCAACAATGTTTTTATGTAGTTCTTTTGTTGTATTGAATCTCTTCTTTTAAATTCTCAAGGTTTATCTACCATTCCAATTCAATACAACTCCCCATAAAAGTTGTCATTTTGTTGGTGTTTTGAAATGCTATAGGTTTCAAATTACCTTGATAAGAACAAGACATATCTAGGGGAAGCTAACTCCCATCCCTAACACATCCTTTTAGATACCAGGCCAACTATAAGGCTAGACCCTTCTTCTACTTTTGGCTCTGCAAAACCTAGGCAGGTGCACCTCATATTTAATCTATATGGTACTAGTGCTAAAACATATTCCTGAATCTATGAAGCAGATTTAACCCTTATATCTCCTAATACCTATGCAATAACATAGATTTGCAGTAGTAAATTACAACTATATGAAATTCACAAGCTGAGTGAGGGCATCACATTTAGGTTCTTCAACATTAAATGGAAAATACTTGATTAATGATGTTGATTTTCAAAAAAACATGACCTGAACAACATAACCCTATGATCCTTCAAAATGATTAGTGCCTTATCTATTGGATAGTCACACAAATCCCTAATTCACATCCCTAAAAGTCATTGACTTATGCCATACATCAAGACTTCATGATCTATCCATCAACTTTGTGAATTAGACATTTGCATATTTCTGAATCTCATACTCGACCTATCCCTTCATGAGATCTGCAATCCTATGATGATGAATCAAGCATTTACATAACCCTTTGAGTCATAAGAAAAATAGATCAACATATACAATCAAAAGGTTACAACTTCTATTCATACAAGAAAATTATGATGAAGAATGAGGGTGCAATCATAGTTCTAGATCCAACAAAGTGGTCTAATAGAAAGACTGAAAATTTCCAATCAACAATGGTCTCACAGTGAAAAAATTGGAACCCTTACAATGAGAAAGAAAGGGAATGATATAGGACGAAGTGAATTCCAAGATCTGATCTAAAGATGACATGTGTCCACTTAAAATTCCCTCTCCTAGAAGTGGACAGAATCTCTCTAATCTCTCTCTACAACTGCATATCAAATCTTCAATCATTTTGGCCTTCAAAAGAAAGAAGTATCTGAGATACTTGATTGAAAATCATAACTAATTTTGATGCCAAATGTGAACTCAAGGAAAAAGTGAAAAATCAGTTAAATATGACCTCTAGAAGCCAAGAAAACTTTTCAAAATCAATTTTCTGCACATTCAGGCTTCAACAAACTTTGATATTTTCCTCCTATCCAATTTTGATGCTTCATGATGAAAACTACCCATTCTACTAAGAATGCCCCAAAAATTAAAAATTCACTTATAGACTGAACCGATGAATAACTATGCAAAAACTAACCTAAAAAATGCATAGCCTATCTCTTTCCAGTTCTGATAGTATATTGAAGTCATATTTTGGATAGAAATTGCTCCAGTTATGCCCCTCTAAAAATCTAGATTCGAACTATATGTTTCAAGATTGCTCCTTAAATATTTAACCTTTTCAAAGGTTTGAACTATATTATAAATTAGACATTTATTTAAAATCTCTAACCTACACATACTTTTGAGGAAAAACTTTTTAAAAATTAATCTTTGAAAACTTTTGAAATTTCCCCTACAAATTCCATCTGAGTCAAACTTGGTTTGACCACCCTCACCACGTATCAGCACTGGATTGGCTTGTTTCATGCATAGTCTTCAAATCCCTCCAACTAGGTGTCACATGTCAACATCTCATTGGTCTTATATTTTTCCATATCACCGTGCCATGTCATCATGCCATGTCACTGTGCCATGTCATTTCTTGCTATGTTACTATCCCAGTCAACATTCTACCACATCATCAAAGACATAGCAACCTTGTGACACATGTCATCCTCTGCCATGTCATCATCTGATCTTCAATCCACCTCATCATGCCACATCAATGCCACCTTAGCACTAGCTCACTGACACATATCAGCTTTTTATTCGATCACCATGTTTCCATGTTAACTGTCATGCATCTTTGCCTTGACAACATGGCGACCACTGTTGGATGCGCTACGTGTCACCATCCTATGCTCATGAGATCTCAATCTACCACTCACAACCTTCCTTGAAATTTATGCCACATGGCACCTTATGGTTGATCCATTCATCACCAACATCATCATCTTGTCACTGAATAGATTACTTGGCTACCACTTGTAAGATTTTCATTCGTTCTCAACCGCTCACTAGATTTTCACCTTATCAGGAAGTCACTCACTAGAATTTCACCTTACCAGGAGGTTGTTAGCTAGAATTTGAACTTTCTAGAAGATCACCATGTCACAAGCCAAAAAGTGTTGCCATTTTCCAATGGTGACATGGTGCCTTCCTGGATTCTTAACTTTTTCAGTGCCTTTCTAAATTATCCAGCAACCCACTCAAAATATTACCTGTTCTTTTGGCTAACCGGGACCCACATGCATGCCACAACTTTCAAAATGTGTGTGCCTTTTATGACACATAACATATGAGTGGAATGGTATTTAAAAATTTAAAAACCACTCCGCTTTAGCAATGTGGGATTTAAGGAATAGAGAAATTACCCCATGCACGCATATCTCCTCTACTTTTACGTAGATGCCTTCCTCCTTTTGTGTTTGGTGATGAGTTTCTAATATGCTTGACTATGGCTTTTCCTATGGGTTAAATCCTTCATTGCATCTAGCTTTGTTTTTACATGTCACCTTTTCTTCTACTGATGCATTGAAAGAACCTTGCCCCTTTATAATATATATTGTTTCTCCAACATATGATCCCTTTCCAAATAACCTTCCCTTTCCATGTGTGATTTAGAAACTTTAAAAGAGGGTAATTGTAAACAACCTTGTGATAAGAAATTCTCTTTCCAAATGCCAAAGAACTAATCCACCTCCACATCTTCTGCAGTTTTCTTGTTTTTAGGTTTTAGTTCATAAGTTCCTTGATTGGTGCCCCTTTTGTTGTAATTTCCAAGCTCCATTATTATCTCCTTTATAAATTGCTAAGGCTGATCTATTTATGTTTCAAGTTGATTTAGAGTCTAGTTAGATTGTCACTCAAAAAGCTTGAATAGAATATTCTCCAACTCATTTCTATCCATTCTAATTCTCTTCATTTCTTGACTTTTCACTGGTGCAACAACACCCTTTTTTTCCTTTGAAGTAAATGTTGAAAAATCCATCATCCCTTGCATTGGATTGTAACCTCCTCCATGGTCATTGTCTATTATATAAATTTGTCTTGTCTTGACATTAAATTTTTTGTTCTCTGACAACACAACCTATGGTAGTCTTCAATGTTTTGATGGTGGGGTTTCATGTCAAACTTGTGTTCAACTTTCCCATCAATAGCTACCATTCCTTGGCTTGTCTTTGATAAAATACACATAGGAACAATATTGGTAGACATTTTTAACAAATAGCTCTTTGGTGCAGTTGCAGATCCATTTGACATCAACTCCATCATAAACTAAAAGAGCTACATTGTCCATGGTCCACCCTAAACATTCACGTTGATGATGAAGAAAATAACATGTTCACAAAATTAATGGATGCATTTAGTATTTTAGAAGATGGCTACATTTCTTGTAACATGCTCCAAAAAGTTATTTTCATGATGGGTTTCATTTTTGTTGGACAAGAGCTCCTGCAATGCCAAAAAATGATTGGCAGATTTGACTTGGATGGCAATGGAGTTTTGGGTTTCTCTAAATTCAAAAATATGATTCATTCTTCTAACCTTTCTACCTAATGACCAAGAACTCTATCCATGTGTATCCTGAAGCATCAACACCAAATATAATAACTTGTGCAACCTAATTTTGGTAAATACTCTAATGGGGAAGCTCTGCAACTTGCTAAATCGTACATGTGAACAAAGTCAACAATGTTGCTTGTCCAAAAATGTTCCACATAGAGACATTTTCTCCAATTGTATTGTTACTAATCAAAATAGAACTGGGTGTAAATGTCGGAGCTTTGCTACTCATGTCATAGTGTCCTTTGCTTGATGGAATTAGTCAAGCCCCAACATGGGTCCAGCTAAAACAAAATTCATTTTTGAACAACTGAAGTGCCAAACTGATCCATAGAATATTTGCAATACTAATTCAACCTTTTTTTAAACTCATTTTTCTTCCTTTTGCAACTTGTTGATTTTGTGCCAAGAGGTCCTTTGACTAGCCTCAAAAACTAATCTAAACACCTAACTAGGCTTTGAAATTTGACACACTAATTCTTTGTTCCACACACTTTTATCCTGTCAAATCTTATCTCATGAAAAATCCTCAGTCAAAAGAT
Source organism: Cupressus sempervirens (assembly GCA_028749045.1). NCBI lineage: Eukaryota > Viridiplantae > Streptophyta > Pinopsida > Cupressales > Cupressaceae > Cupressus > Cupressus sempervirens. Next base: position 269,290,389 of record CM053791.1, on the reverse strand, counting down.
ATTGACTATCAAAGTTGCCCTCTCAAAATTGCCTACAAGAAAACACATCAAAAAGCAATAAAATACATTTGGATTTGGTCTTAAAAACTGGGCAAACTGACACTTGGGGAAATGAAAAATGGGGCGTTGGTTCACTGCCATGAGGACAACATAACTCTAGGATTAGGGCTCATGATGAATAACTATACATGTTTGGTGAGTGGTCAAAGTAGGCTACTTAGAATTTGATGACTTGAAACAATGGAAGAAAAGCATTTTTTGCAAATGGAATGGACCTAGGAAAGTGTGTAGACGGATTCATCAAAATTGAAAATTTGCACAATTAAAGTATTTTTAGAGTTCAATAGTGGTATAGCCCATTTGATCTCACTTATCATGGATTTAGAGATATGACATCATGAATAGGGGTACTAACCAATCTACCTTTCTTGACAACAGTAAAAGGTAACAAGTTGCATTTGGAATCACATTCAAAAACCAATCATACGGCTTTGTTATAAGCTCAAAATTGAAAGATAGTAAGTCTCTAACCTCCAGAATGCAATGCAAAATGAATTTCATCAAGTCAGTCAACTAGGTCAAAATTATAACAAGTCAAACAGGGCTTCCTAGTGTTAGAATCTGAAAAGATTAACAACCCAGAAAACTAGTGCAAAGAGTAAATATCTAAACTATGAATGCAAATGATACAAAATCAAAATAGCAACACAGAGTTAGTATCCAAGAGAGTAATGCAAATTCTAGAAGCAAAATAGCATTACGAGGATGCAAAAACAAGAGATGCAAATACAAGCCAAGTAGCATGCTTATATAGGCTAGGAAGAGGGAGGAGGTGGCAACACCAACCAATGAGGAGCAACCATCTATCAGACTAAAGATAGCAAAATATCTTCCCAAGATAGCTAATGGATGCTCACATGTAGGAAGGTGACACCTCACAACCATTCACCTAATAAGACATGCTTTATTAACCTAAGCGAGATTATTAAAAAGTGTAGGAAAAACCTAGCAAAATAGGAAAAATAAAAAACTACACTAACACCCCCCCATAAGCGAAGCTTAGTTGGATGTAGAAATGGGTCCCAGCAAGTCAAGCCTGATGAGGTACCCATGTACATAAGATTTCCCAAAAGAGAGAGAAAAGAGACCCCCCACACACAAAAAAAGTCAGGACTCCGAGTGAGAGGAAGAGGCCCCCCCAAAAGATGAAGCATCTTGCACCCCTAGCAAAGCTTGTAAATGAAGGATCTTGCTCTCAGTGAAGGGTTTGGTGAAGATATCAGTAACTTGCTCAGAAGTTGGACAATAGTGAAGGTCAATGACATGACCATGGATGAGCTCTCGGATGTAGTGCATGTGGATGTCTATGTGTTTGGTCCGCTGATGATGAACTGGATTCTGTGAGATTTGAATGGCACTCTGGTTGTCACAAAATATGACTGATGGACATCTGATCTAGATACCAAACTTAGTGAGAAGATGTTGAATCCAAATGGCCTCAGTGGTGGCATTTACAGCCCCTCGATACTCAGCCTCAGTAGAAGACAGAGCAATAGCAGACTGCTTTTTGCTCGACCAACAAATAGGACTTGACCCAAGTGAGAAGCTATACCCTGAAGTAGACTTGCGATCCTTAGAATCACCTACTCAATCTGAATTTGTGTAGCCCACCAAATCAAGCTCAATACTTGCTACGTAGTGAATCCCACAACTATGAGAACCTTGAATGTAGTGAAGGATCTGCTTGGCTACTTTCTAGTGTAACTCATGGGGCTCCTGCATGAATTGAGAGACCATGCCTATAGCATAGGAGATGTCAGGTCTCGTATGCAAATAAATGAGACTCCCAACAAGTTGGCAGTACAAAGTGCCATTAACAAGTGGAGAAGAACATTGTGCCTCAAGTTTCACTCCAGAAAGGAAGGGGTTCGGAGCAAGCTTATAATTAGCCATATGAAACCTCGAGAGTAAATCTAGAGCATACTTGGATTGTGTGATGGTAATCCCAGAAGGAGACTGAAGGATCTCAATCCTGAGAAAGTAATGCAACAAGCCCAAGTCAGCCATCAAAAAATTGTCCTAAAGGGCCACTTTGACAGCCTTAATGGTGGGTGAAGAACTTCTTGTGATTAGCAAGTCATCAACATACAAAACCAAAAATAGAAGTGAATCACCCTATTGCAAAATGTAGACATTAGGATCAAAATGGCATCGAGTAAACCCAATTGATAGAAGGAAGGAGTCCATCTTGGCATACCAGGCCCGAGGAGCCTGTTTGAGGCCATAGAGAGACTTTCAAAGATGAAACACAAGTGAAGAATCCTAAACGAAGCCCTGTGGCTGCTCCATGTAGATCTCCTCATGAAGGTCACCATGAAGAAAAGAACTCTTCACATCCATCTGATGTACTTCCCAATGATTAGCTGCAGCAATGGCAAGAATAATTCGAATGGAATTCATTCGAGCAACTGGCGCAAAAGTCTCAGAGTAGTTAGTCCCAGGAACTTGGGAGAATCCTTTGGTGACCAAGTGAGCCTTGTGTTTGTCAACTGACCCATCTGCTACAAATTTTTTCTGATAGATCCACTTACATCGAACAAGTTTTCTTCCTTTAGGAAGAGGGACAAGATCCCAAGTGTGGTTCTTCATCAAGGAACTATACTCTTCCTGCATAGATGTATCCCACTCAAAAATACCAGAAGCCTCATGCAAGGATTGTGGATTTGAGGTAGTAGCAATGAAGACATGTGCAGCATCCTGGAATTGTGAACAAGTTCGCCTGGTGTCTGATGGATCCCCAACCCAATCACCTGCAGACTGCAAGGTCTGTCTAGCCCAAAGTGGGCAAGAAGATGGAGAATCTGGAGGGGAATCATTAACCTTTGAATGATGACTAGGAGAGGAAGGAGGTGAGTTCTCTGAATCACTTTTTGCATCATAAGTAGAGGTAGAAGACTATTCAGGTGAATCTAACTCATCAGAAGATCTTTCATGTATTCCAAGTGACTCTAATGTCAAGGTAGAAGGAGTTGGAGAAGTGATAGAAAGTTAGCTTGAAGATCCCTTCTCAAACTGAACACTCCTCTCAATGAATAAATCATGTGTAGTAGGGTGGAGCAACCAATAACCCTTCACACCATCAGGATAACCTACAAATATGCAAGGTCTACTTTACAGATCCAAGGCCTTATGTTTCTCTGTAGGAATGTGGGCCCATGCAGGGGAGCCAAAAACTCAAAAGTGCTTAACTGATGGTTTTCGACCGCTCCAAGCTTCAAAAGGAGTAACTCCCTTCAAGGCTCAATGAGGAATATGGTTCTAGATATAACAAGCATAGTTAATAGCCTCTGCCCAATACTGTGGTGCAAGAGATCTAGAGTGAATCATACAGTTTGCCATTTCCTTCAAGGATCTATGCTTCCATTCTGCAACACCATTTTGCTGAGGATTCTATGGAACTGAATGTTGTAAATCAATCCCCTTTGAAGTGCAAAATCTTTTAAATCAATGGTTGACATACCACCATTGTCTGTGCACAAAACCTTGATGGCTTTCCCAGATTGCTTTTCTACAAAATTTTTGAATTCTTGAAAATGATCAAATACCTCTAACTTCTATTTGAGAAAGTATAGCCATGTATATCGAGAAAGGTCATCAATGAATGTGAGGATATATCGAGCCCTGCTAAAAGAAGGATGTTGAAATGGACCAGCCAAATCACTATGAACTAACTCTAGTATCTGTGAAGCTCTCCATGCCTTACTTTTGTCAAACTTTTCCTTAGGATGCTTACTAAGAATGCAACCTTGGTAAACACCTGTTGAGAATTGAACCGAAGGCAACCCTGTGACCATGCTCTGCTGGTTGAGCTGATGCAAATAGCGGAAGTTAAGATGGCCAAACTACTCATGCCATAATTTACTCACATCATTAGAGTGAGTGAGCAAAATAGATGAAGGAGGATTAGGAACAAAGTGAGAAAATAGATAGAGTCATGACTGATGATCTGCTCTACCAACTGCAACTACAAAATCACTATGCAACTCACATATCTCCACTGAATCAGGAGTGAACTCAACCCGCTTGCCTAAACCTGTGTGAGTGATTTGGTATATTGATAGGAGATTAGTTGATAATGAGGGTACACAAAGAACATCATGGAATGTGCCATCCCCCACATCAACAGACCCTCTCCCACACACCTCAATAGGAGTGTCATCACCCATCAAAATAGAAGGCATAGTACATGGCTCCAAGGATACAAGTTCTTTCTTAGATGAAGCCATGTGGTGCGAAGCACCTGAATCAAGAACCCAAGTGGATGGTGAGGAAGCAACTGCAACAAGAGCTTTGCCCTTTCCTTTCCCCTTGTTGTTTTCTTTTGCCTTGTTAGACTCTTCATTAGAACTTTGTTTGATAGACTTAGGAACACTAATATTATTCTTCTCAATAATGTATGTCAAGTGATCAATTTGTTTCTTCAAACATTTATGTTCATCATGATCGAGCCTTTTACAATAAGCACATTTAACCTTTTCTTTCTTAGGCTTATCGCCCTTAGAGGATGAGGTATCAATAGTTTCTTTTGAAGCAATTGGTATCTAATCCTTCTTTTCCTCACTATTATTTTGTTTCTCATCCTTACTATTGTTGTTACTACTTTATCCTTTTTGTTCTTTTGTGCCTTGGTTGGTTGCTAAGGCATGTGACTTAGAGGACTTAAGAGTGCCCATCTGGATTAGCTTGTCCTATTCTTGAGTGAGATTGACAGCAAAATCATCTAGAGATGGCATGGTGAATTGAGTACCAAGTACACCCTTAGTAGCATAAAAGGTAGAGACAAACACAAAATATTCTAAACTTAGCTTAGAGAGAATACTGAGAATCAGTTGTTCATCTTTCTTTTCAATTCCACATTGTTTTAACTACAGCCTTAGTGATTTCAATTTAGTGACGAAATCTTGGATTGTGTTGAAATTGCTTGGACTCAAACTAGTTAATTCATTTTCCAACATATGACCCCTCATTGAATCTTGTGTGCCAAATAATGTTTCTAGCTTTTTCCATACTTCATTTGGTGTATCCAAAGACTCAATGTGAAATAGCAAGTCAGGAGAAACAGACAAACACAATGTTCCATATGCCTCATCACATTTGTTAAACCACTTAGGCTTGTCTTCATCTTTAGCAAGTTCAGTTTCAAGTCCCATAGTTATCCTATTTAATCCAGCTTTCCTTAAGTGAATTATCATGTGTGATTTCCACTCAAAGTAATTATATGGAGTTAGGATGGGCATATTTGTTTGATCCATGATGAAGAAATGCAAAGAAATGTTAAAAAGAAGAGAACCCAACCATGACAATGCCCCCCCTTTTTACTCAATCAAAGAACCCCACCCCTCCCCCCTCCCCCCAAAGAAATATGATTTGACACTTTATTTTAGTGCATTTACAACTACCACTAGAAAGAAATACTTAGTGGTCTTGATTTCAATGCATTAAAAACCCTCATGAAGAGCATATGCTAAAAGTGAAATTTGGGCACAATAATCAAAGAAACAAATAGCACCACTACAATCTACTCGAAAAATCACGCACTTTCAAAAAAAAGAATTGCCTTAATACAAGGTTGTATGAGAAAGTTATGATCTTCCAAAGTTTCCAAAATGAGAACTGTACACAGTCATGGCTGAGAATCTGCAATTTCTGAAGAATTCATCCATGAAAACCAAAAACAACTCCACTAGTGGATAGAGCACAAAAAAATAGCCAAATTCATAACAAGAATCATCAAAATCGGAGTCCATATGAGCAAGAATGAGACATTTGAAAAATGCATTCAAATTTGCGACTGCCAATGGAGAGGGGTATGGCTATAGCCTTTCATGCTCGATTCTGCAAAATATACAGCTTGCATGCAAAACCTAAAAGATACCCAGACAATTTTTCAGGGCTGCAAACAAAACCTAGAAAGCATTTTCCTTGCTAATGTATAGAAGATGTTGCTGTAGTGTAAATCAGACACCTTTAACAGTAAAAAATGGCTCCAAAAATCAAGAAATGACCCCAGCAAACAAAATATGACATGCAAATGCTAGACCAGCTTCCTAAGTCCATTAATGACATGCTGGAACCTGCAATACTGATTGAAAACTCCAAATATGCAAGTTGGTTGTCAGATTTGAGATTGAAACCCTAGAGAAAAATCATTTTTGTCAAAACTTTTCTGATTCTTAAGATCATCCAAAGATGCAAGAGAAGAGCATACTTCATTTTTCAAAAACTACAATAAATTTTATTAACCCCCCCCCCCCCCCCCCCTGAATCTCTCAAATAAGGAAACTAAAATCTACTCTTGCATATAGAAAAGCTCTGATACCATGTTAGAATCTGAAAAGATGAACAACCCAAAAAACTAGTGCAAAGAGTAAATATCTAAACTATGAATGCAAATGATACAAAATCAAAATAGCAACATAGAGTTAGTCTCCAAGAGAGTAATGCAAATACTAGAAGCAAAATAGCATTACGAGTATGCAAAAACAAGAGATACAAATACAAGCCAGGTAGCATGCTTATATAGGCTAGGAAGAGGGAGGAGGTGGCCAACACCAACCAATGAGGAGCAATCATCTATTGGACCAAAGATAGCAAAGTATCTTCCCAAGATAGCTAATGGATGCTCACATGTAGGAAGGTGACACCTCACAACCATTCACCTAATAAGACATGCTTTATTAACCTAAGCGAGATTATTAAAAAATGTAGGAAAAACCTAGCAAAATAGGAAAAATAAAAAACTACACTAACACCTAGAATCTAGAATAATTCACCTCAACATGACATCAACAAATGACTAACTTTGAGGGATTCAAAACCTAGTCAAATTGATTTGAAACAACTAAAAATATGAAATATAGGCTCTTTCGTATGGATGCTAAACACTCCCAAAGTGGCAAGTCATGAAACATAATTAGGTGCAAGATATTCACATACAAGCATAGCCTCCTGTCACTATTTGACATAGGCCAAAAATGCAGATTTGGACATTTTCTCAAAACAAGACTTCATGGAATGGCTCAAAATGGAAATTTAACTTCATGAAACACTTAGATGCACTAAATGAAAGGTGTTAGAAACATTAAACACCTCATGGGGCTCAAAAGTATAGCTGGGTACATATGCATAAAAAAAATGCTCATTGGGATTTGATTTTTCAATGGTAATCAAAATCAGGGCTTTGATTTTTAGTCCCAACATGATCTAGACTAAAACATAAAGATATCTAAGCTAAGGATGCCATGAATCTAAAATTTCAATATGAGAATGCAAGTGTAAGTTCAAGAATACTCCGAGCCATTCAAATCTTCAAAGTCACCTAGAAATCCTCCAACATAATGTTAGTACAAAAGAATAATATATGAGAGTGTGAGGAGAGGGCCTATTTTTAAAGATAAATAAATGGTAGAGATTAAGATTCATAAGAAGAATACTGAAGGGTGGAGAATGCATCTTGAGTGATCCATGTGCATAGGCATCTTGCCTAAGGAATATTAACAATGATGTTTAAAAGAAAAATTATGTGTGGAGGAGAATGAAGATTCCACCCAGCTTGGAAAGTGTGCACCTCATGTGAGACAAAATGTCTTTTTGTTTTATTTTAAAATAGGAATAATTTTTTTCATGTGCACACTTAAGATAATTGGGACTTAGGGAATTTTATCTAATTAAAATGGAGTAAGTCATTTCAATTAAATAAATGAGTTAGGATAGAGTGGTTAAACCATAGGTTAAGATTGAATACATAGAAAATTGATGATTTTATCAAAGATATGTGATAGATAAATTATGTAAAAATCATAGAAAAGGGGCTCATAGTCTCTATTACCATTTTCTAGTGATGAAAACTTTAACGATATTCTCAAAATGAAAATGACGTAGCCTTTTTTACCACAACTATAGATCTTTAATTTTTGCAAACAAACATGTATCAACTATAGGATCTATGTAAAATAGATTACCTCTTGTTTGTTCTTTAGTTCCAATCAAATTTCCATTGTCACCATAGATCTTCACTTTTCTATTATGAGATTCTACCTTGTGGCCTTTGTTATTAAACTAAGAAATACTCAACAAATTATATTTTAGTCCTTCAACCCAATATGCATCATCACATTTGATTTCATAATTTAGCATCAATATATCTCTACCCTTTTGTTATATATGGAACATCATTCCCTATTTTAGCAGATTGAACATCATACTCCTCAAATTTATCAAACTTACTTGTATCTATAGTCATGTGATGTAAGCATCCACTATTAATAATCCAAGTCACACTTTTACTAACATGATAAATAAAGTCTTTTTTTTCATCACAACTTTCTTCATTAGGATATTCTTTAACTAGAACTTACACCACTTCTACTCATTTCTCATCTTTTGTCTCTAACTTAATTTGTTCTTCTTCAACAATGTAGCATGAATTCTTCCTTTTTTCTTTGTAGTATTTGTTCCTCCTATATTAGTTTCCCTTGTTATGAATTTTTACAACTCTTGTACTTGTTACGACATCTAGCAACAAAATGGCCAACCTCATTATATTTAGAATAGATCAGGGGAAACTTACCTTTCAATTTTCCTTTACCTATTGGTACTTTCCTTGAAAATAATGCTTCAACCTTATCTAATTCTTCCTTTTATTCTAAATCACTTCCATCTTTTCTATTCTTCTCTTACTTTGATCTTTCTATGGTTAGTGATGACTTGAATGTATTATCAATTTTAAGCACACTATTATGATAATCACTTAATTCAAATGTAGTTAGAAAACCAACTAAACCATCAAGACTAAGATCATTAGAATTCATAGCTCTAAATTCCTGAATTCTAAATGCTCTTACATAATAGACCAATATAGTTGCTTGAGAATTTTACTTATAACTTCTTCATTACTGAAAATACCTCCAAAATCATTGATAGCACTAACAACTTCCTTGATTCTCTTGACATACTACACAATGTTTTCTCCATCTTTCATCTTTACCTCATCATATCTACCTCTCAAACTTTATACCTTTTCTCTTAGCACATTCTCGTATCCTTCATGCACAAGTGTCATCTTGTCCCACATTTCATTAGCAATAACATAGTTTTTGACATCATCAAAATCAACATCATTCAATGCAAAAGAAATCTCAATATAGACTATTATGTTTTGTTTTCTCATTCATCTCATCTACTATCATTATAGGGGTAGGAGCAACATACTTATTGTCTATAAAATCTATAGCATTGTCTCCTATTCTACATAGATGTGCCCTCATCCTATTGTTCTATGAAGAAAAATTCATCTTATTCAATTTTGGTACCTCTATTTTATGCATCTTTATATCTTTAACTCAAGTCCCTTCCAACTTCTTCAGTCATACACTCAACTCTAATACCAATTATTAGATAAATGAGAGGGGTCATGAACTAATTATAACCAATTATCCTAAAGGCCTTAAAAAAATAATGTACCAAACTCAACTTCACAAACTTTCAATCCAATAGTTCATTAACCACATAAAAACATCATAAATGAAACTTATAATAACTTTTCCTATAACTATTATCCCAATGTTCCTTAATATATAAAGTATTGGAGTTATTAATGCGATCAGATTTCCACAATCCATCTTAGTTATGTTGATCAGTTTTTTGGATTAGATTGTGTGGAGATTTTTGTCATCAACGTTTCGAATCACACTACGTGATCCATCATCAGGGTGAGAGAGCAGGAGATGTCAAATGAAGTAAGTAGCAGATTTAGAAAAGACTCACCATATATTTGAGTTATTACTTACCATATACTGAGTTGTAGCATAAAATATTTTACATGAAATAAACTTTGCAACATAATAAGCACTCACATGTTTGGCACAAGTATTTAATGCAAGAACCTTGTAAAGAGAAAAATCACATAGGAACTGACAACCCAATTTATATTTTTACTCTTCTGAAGTGACCTTTATGAGGATCCAACCTTGTTAAAGGTTACCTAGACATTTTTAGTGTGACCTTGTTGTAGGTTTTTCGCTAAAGATTTTCACCAAAGATCATCTAGACCTTATAACTCCTTGATATTTCTAAATAGTAGCCTACTCTAAAGGAATTAAACACATTACTAATGAATGTTACAATATAGGATTTCATATACTTGTTAGATCTACTCAATTAAGAAATTTTTCTTTGCTAGATTGGTATGAAAGTAACAATCAAGTGATCTATTAGGTTTTAGCACTGCCTTTCTTGTAAAGATCTTTGCTTTTCTCTGTCTCTTCCTTATAATCTCTTTTTAGATGATTTAAATAGTCACACTTCCACATAGCACTTCCTCTTCTCGATTAACCTTTTGTCCTCTTCTTCTTCTTCTTTGTCTTCTTTCTGTATTATCATCATCAACAACTAAAAAAATATTTTTCATCATTTTAAATAGATAGTTCTTTTAATTCTAGAACCTTCTAGATTTTTCCACTTAAATTACATCCATAGATCTTCTTTTAGCTTAGGATCATTGTATCTAGTCACTTGGTTAATAGTAGCTGACCTCAAATTTTGTGCATACTCTAAAAATAATACATCTCTATGATTTGATCTATCTTGAATATTTATAGTTGTTGATCTCATAACTAACTTTTTTGTTATCTTTTAGACTTATTACACATTCTTAATTTTCACCAAATATCGATCTCGACGTAATATTTTACAAAAAAATATTCTTCATGTTTATGCTCAGTGAAAATGCGAACTTGCTTAGTCAATACTTGACTCAATTAACACTGCACTTCAACATTTCTTTTGCAAACACTCAGTGACAACTATAGTAGCTTGATTAATATTGTATTTATTCTTTCAACTTGCAATATGGGCAGCATAAATTGGGCAGCTTGATGCAACTTATTTATACATAACGTAAAATAATGAAATCAACATCATGCTCTCAAAGTTTAACTAGTTTAAGTTATCATTGAATGTCATACTCTTATCAATACTTACATCATCATAATCTATTCAAACCCTCTTCATTAATTAAATGAAATGGTACTCTACTAAATTAGCATAATGTCTAACCAACTAAGGCTTGACTTAAATGAAAACATAATATTTGATATGACTCTTACATATATATTAATCAGCATTATCTGTTAGGGTTAACACTACACATAAATATTAAACCATATAAATAATTCCTAGGAAAGGGATCCTAACAACTCTCTATTGCAAGGGTTCCACAAACCACTAATAAGGAAGGATAAGATCTACTAGAGATACTAAAAAGCAATTAATGCCAACACCACATAACAAAAGAAACAACCAAAAAGACATATTCAAGAATATATACCAATAGTATAAAATAACATTGACCAAATACGTACCAATCACCAACTAAGTAATAACCAATAAATAAATGGTAACCAAAAATAAGTGTCAACCACCAATAATAAATAACACCCACCAAAGGAAATTGAAAAATATACCAAGGATACTTAGGATACATATTAGAGAGTTACATCACATCCACTAACATGATAAAATCACATATTCTATGCCACGGCGATTCATTACCAAATATAATAGAACTAACATGCTCACTAGAATTTTTTTGTAGGGTTATGTGTATTTTATACAAAAACATGTAGCTTAGTTTCTCCATTGTGATGAAGGGTGCTACCCTTAAAACCATAAATTCATAACATAAATAAAGAAACAACAACAACTATGAGAACAAAATATGGACTTCTTATTTGCATCACAAATGTAGAATTATAGTATTCACAAGTACAAAATGCTAACCCACAATGTTTGGACCTTTCTAAAATAGGCAATTTTATGCCACCCGGGAAGGTTCTGGACATTGAAATTTAATACCTAGGGCTGATATACTCTAACAATACATATAGAGTCAGCCAAATACATCTTTAACAATTATTTTAGATATTTTCAGTAGCCCAACTTTGAATGGCCATAGCTCATGAATCATTGCTACGATTGGCTATTATAATCACTTTTTGGAAATGCCAGATCTTGATCTATAGGCTTGAAATGGTGCAAGCACCCTTCTATCGAGTTTTTGGACCTCATACAGGCACTCTAAGGCCTCCAACAGTGAGCATGAAATTTTTTTTGCAAAATTTTCCACCAAAAATCTATAGAGCAATGAGATTTTTATTGTAGGCTTATAACTTTAAAATGAACCTTCATGTAGAAAATGAGAACATTCCAAGCTCATATGATAAACTTACAAAAATAGAAAGTTTCCATAAATAGTAACCCCCCTGTCTACTAGTCCTTATTAAAATAGAAAAGACTAAAAGGAAAATATTGTTGGGTGATGCAAGATTTCTCTTACACCTAGGATGCTCCTACATCAAACACCCAGGGTAATTTGAGAAGTGACTTCATCATGTTTTAAGTGTTCAGAGGAAAACCAAGATAGTGAACTTCCTCCCTTGCTAGCCATGAGGAATCCTCTATTGGCCTCCCTTTCCATTTGACTAGGTATTCCTCATAAGCTTTGTTCCTTGTACTTGTGCCAACATCACTATCTAGTATCTCCTCAATCTCCTTTATAGCCATACTAATCATTGGAATACTCCACTATGCTTTTGCAATGTCATCTCCATCACCTCCTTCATAATACTCTATCAAATCTAAAACATTAAATACTGGTGAAATACTCAATTCAATAGGCAACTCCACTTCATAAGCATTTCCAAAATCATGCCTTTTCACTATCTTGCAAGTCCAAACTTCTTCATCTTCAACTTATTATATGTACTTACTAGAAAATGCTCCTTTCAAAAATGAACCATGACTTCATCTCCAATCTAAAACTCCTTATACCTCCTTTTCACATCTACCTTACCATTATATTTTGTATTCATCTTTATGATATATTTCATCACCTCCTCATGTATGTTCTTCGAATGTTCAGTAAATTCTTCTACTTTAGCACTACTTATCTCGCCTTTATCCAACTATCATAATTTAGAAGCATTTCTGGGACTACTCCCATATACAATCTAGAATGGTGATTTACTAGTACTCCTATTCATAGAATTATTATATGAAAATTCTTCCTATGGTAAAATTAGATCCCATCCTTTTGGCTTGTCTCCAACCAAACATCTTGGAGCAACAAGTTTTCCAAACTATGATTCACAACTTATGTTTGTCCATAAGTCTGTGGATGATGTCATGAACTAAACTTCAACTTCATCTTCAATTTCTTCCACAATGTACACCAAAAATACCCAAAAAGATTGGTATCACAATCTGGAACTATACTCATTGGAAGACCATGTAGTCTAACCTCTTCTCTGGAAAACAACTCTATCGTAATTCAAAACCATTTATGGGACTACTCCCATATACAATCAGGAATGGTGATTTACCAGTACTCCTATTCACAAAATTATATGCAAATTCTTCCCATGGTAAAATTAGATCTCATCCTTTTGGCTTGTCTCCAACCAAACATCTTGGAGCGATAAGTTTCCCAAACTGTGATTCACAACTTCTATTTGTCTAAAAGTATGTAGATGATGTGATGAACTAAACTTCAACTCCATATTCAATTTCTTCCACAATGTATGCCAAAAATACCCAACGAATTTGGTATCATGATCTAGAACTATACTCTTTGGAAGACCATATAGTCTAACCAATTCTCTGGAAAACAACTCTGCTGCATGAACAACATACTCTTTCGAAGAGCACATAGTCTGATCACTTTTAAAATGTGTCATCTTTAAGAACCTATCAACCAACACAAAAATAGAATCATGCCCACACTGCATCCTTGGTAATCTAAGAATAAAATCTATGCTAACATCCTCTCATGGCTTCTCTAGTATAGTTAACCAGTTGACATACTCTACAACTTTGTACAAACTTCTTCACATCTTGCTGCAACTATGGCCAATAGTAATTCTTAGCAACCAATGCAATGGTTTTATCTCTACCAAAATGTCCAACCAATCCTCCACTATACTTCTCCCTAATGAGATCCTCTCTCATTGACCTTCTAGGAATGTACAAATGACCTCCTTTGAACAACATACTATCTCGGATCATGAAATCCAACCACTTTGTACTGTCAAGTATAAGAGGTTTTGTAGAAGCCTTCCATACTTTGCTTAAATAAATATCATATGGAAAAAAAGTACTAAGTTCCTTGAACCCAACCACTTCTATCTGCATTTCTATCATTAAAAGTTGTCTTCTACTAAGAGCATCTGAAACTTTTTCAGACTTCCCACTCCTATATTTTAAAACAAATTTATAACTCTACAAAAACTCAACCCACTTAAAAAGCCTTTGGTTCAATTTTCCTTGAATATTTAAATATTGCAAAGCTTGATGATCAGTATACAAAACAAACTCCTTGGGAAGAAGATATTGTCTCCACTTCTTCAATGCTTGGACTATAGCATAAAATTCCTGATCATAAATAGAATATCTTCTTTTGGAATCATTCAATTTCTCACTAAAGTAAGCAATAGGCCAACCTTCATGGCTCATAACAACTCTTATTTCAAGACCACTAGCATTATAGTCTACTTGAAACACCTTGCTAAAATAGGCTACTCAGTAACTTTTTGTTTTACTAGATTAAAACACTTATCTACCCCTATAGTCCACTTAAATTATTTCCTATCCCCTATCATTGTTGCACTTAAGGGTCCACAAATACTACTAAAACCTCTTATGAACTTTTTGTAAAAACTAGCTAGTCCATGAAAAGATCTTACCTCTATCGCACTTCTTGGAGTAGGACATTCAAGGATAGCCTTCACTTTCTCTAGGTCCATTTTCAAACCTTTTGCTAAGACTATAAATCCACATACATCAACTCCTTTTTTACAAAACTACACTTCTTTAGGTTTATTAGAAACTTTTCTCCCTTTAACTTGTGAAACACCTTTTGAATATCGATCAAATGCTCCTCCAATTTCTTACTAAAGATCAATATATCATGTAGGTAAAAAAATGGAAAACTTACCTAGAAAATCCTTCAGTACCTCATTCATGAGCCTCATGAAAGTGTTTGGTGCATTGGTTAGCCCAAAAGGCATTACTAACCACTCATACAATCCTTCCTTTATCTTGAAGGCAATCTTCCACTCATCACCTTCTCTGATATGAATCTGATGGTATCCACTCTTTAGATCTATCTTTGTGAAATACTCAGCTACACTCAAACAGTCCATAATAGCATCCATCCTTGGTAATGGAAATCTATACTTGATTATGATCTTGTTGATAGCATGATAATCTATACACATCCTCCATTCACCATTCTTCTTTGGTGCTAATATTGATGGTACATTGCATGGACTCAAACTCTCTCGAATCAACCCCTTTTGCAACAACTCATGAACTTGTCTGTTCAACTCTTCACTTTCTATTGGTGTCATTCTATACACTTCCTTTTTTGGAAAACTGGCTCCTAGAACCAAATCCATTTGGTCACTAATCTTCCTCATTGGGGGCAATGATACAATATTAGAAAAATCATCTGACATTTCTGCAACTTCTATAGGTACCTCCTCTACTTCTTTTTTACTATCTTTTGGAATTATAGTAAAACACATGGGCTCACACTTCATACATTTGATAAACTCTTTTCCATCAAAAAATCACATTCTAGCAGCACTGCATACCTTTTCTACTTTCTCCTTCAATGGCTTCAACTTATGTTTCACTCCATCCTTAGAGTGTAGGTATTTACTCATCCATCGTGTATAGTATGCCTGTCAAACTTCTATGGCATACCCAAAAATATATGACATATGTCCATAGGTATGATATCACATAGTACCTCATCCTAGTAACTTCCAATCTTGAACTTCACATAGCACTACTCATTGACCATGACCTTGTGGTCATCTTGTACCCAAACAATATAGTATGGAAATGGGTGTTTCTATCTCTTCAACTTCAACTTGGTGACCATCATTTCTGACACCATATTTCTAGTACTTCCACTATTAATGATCACATCATAACACTTATATTCACATCTGCACCTTATGCAAAATAAGTTCCTTCTTTGATCAAGTTCATTCTCACCACTCAGTAGGACTCTTTTATTAACTAGGGCTTCTATGCTTTTATCATCTTCAAAATGTGAGGATCTGACATATTCATCAACATGTGCAACTCTATCATGGCCTTTTGTTGTTTGATTTGTCCTTCCTTGGCATTGGGAACATTCAAATGCTCTATGCCCTTCTTCTCCATAATGAAAACATTTTCTATAGAAGCCTCTTCATCCAAATCCTTATCCTCTACCTCTTCCTTTCTAATCTCTATTGTTCCGATCATGGAAAATATTGGAATTGTTTCCCCTTTGGTTATGACAGCTACTTCCAACCTCATCCTTGTTCTTCTAATCATCATTACAAATCATAAGATCATCTACTGGATCTTCCACCATAGCCTCTTTTGTTATTCTTATTATCAAAGTTCTTGTTCAATTTTTCTTCAACTCTTAGGAAAAATTGGTATGAATCCTCAATGTTGTTCATTCAAACTAGAATCAAGTCATCCTAAATGCTTGGCCTTGACCCATAAAGATAATGGGCCACTTTCTCCTTATTAGCTTCTGCATGGTTAGTTTTAATGAGAACTCACTAGAACTCTATTATATACTCTCAAATAGATTTTCTAGCTTGCTTCAACCCCTGCATTTTGTTCAACGGATCAAGCTCCTAATCCATGAGAATGAATTGTTGCTTCAATTTATCTATCATCCATTCCCATTTGGTGATTTTGACTTTTTCCTTTCTATTTCACTCCAACTGAACCTCCTACCACCAGATGTTTGCATGTCCCTTCACTTTCACCTTTGCAAACTTGACCCTATCAGGATCCCCAATATCTTCATACTCAAAGTACTCCTCCAATTCACTCATCCAATCAATTAGCTCCTCTAGGTTAAGATTTATTGAAAATGTGGGAACTTCAAACTTGGGTCCTTTTCCAATCTTGGAGATTGCTTTCAAAAGCCTCTCTTCCTATGGGTTTAGAACTGCCTCTACTTTTGGCATTTTCTTCTGCTTCATCCTCATCCTTTCTTTCATCTCTTATGGGAAAATTTATTCCTCTATGCATTTGTTCTTCCAATGCTTGCATTTGTCTTTGGAGGACTAGGAAACCCTTAGATGTAACACCTATAACTCTTCCACCATGCTCTCTTCATGGAGGCATTTTCATGCTTCCACTGAAACCCTAGTGCAAACTACCTCATAATTAGAAATCTATCTACATGCTCAGCCCAAACCATGGTCTTGGTGTGAAATGCCTCATAGATGGTGATCTATCCACACACTCAAGAACTTTAGCTCTAATACCACTTGATGAAGGGTGCTCCCCTTAAAACCATAAAATCATAATAGAAACAAAGTAACAAAAAAAAAATGAGAAAAAAATATGGGCTTCTTATCTGCACCACAAATGCAGAATTACAAAATTCACAAGTACAAAATGCTAACTCACATAGGCACCTTCAATAGTAACTTGCAAGACTAAGCTGTGAACTACCACCTAGAGTTATCCTAGACAATGTTTAGGCCTTTATTAAATAAGAAATTTTATGCTTCCCGAGAAGGTTCTAGACATTGAAACTTAATACCTAGGGTCAACGAACCCTAACAATACATATAGAGTTGGCCAAATACATCTTTGACAGTTATTTTAGATATTTTAGTTAGCCCAACTTTTAAAGGCCATAACTCATGAACCATTGCTCTAATTGGCTATTATAACCACTTTTCAAAAATTTCAACTCCAAATCTATAGGCTTGGAACCATGCAATCACCCTTCCATCAAGTTTTTGGACCTCATTTGGGCACTCTAACGCAATGTTGAGCCTGAAGATTTTTCTACAATTTTTTCCACTAAAAATCTACAATAACTTCTTTGATACTTAAGCTAGAGCAATGAGATTTTTATTATAGGCTCATAAATATAAAATGAACCTTCATGTAGAAAATGAGAACATTCCAAGCTCATATGACAAACATACTAAAAATAGCAAGTTCCCATAAATAGTAACCACCCTATCTACTATTCCTTATTAAAGTATAAAAGACTAAAAAGAAAATATTTTTGGGTGATGCAAGATTTCTCTTACACCCAGAATGCTCTTGCATCAAATTGCATGATGAGATTTGATCATAATAACTTATTTTTTCTTAGCATACTCATAGTAATGACATGGTAATTGAATTGAATTGAATCTCTTTTTATAGGACTGTAATGCCATTGGTAAGGATCTATGTGCTAATAGTATTTCAAATATCTTTATCATACTCTTCTTAGATAGAGAGAAATATGAAATATTTGTTGTGTTCATTTCAATTGAATTATTTGATTATGCCATAATGGACTAACAAGCTAATGCAAGTTACTTGAGTGTTGTGTTATATTTATAGGTATAATAAATATGTGCACACAATACAATTCCTAGGTTGCCATCTATGATACAATTCTACTAGAATGTAATGCAATTTGCACTTAAAAATGGAGGTGCTACCTATCATGGACCAACAACATCAATCTTTCATGAAATGGTGCATAAGAACATGGAGGATTATGTGGATGATACCCTTACTAAATTAAGAATCAGAACAACCCACATAGAAGACTTGAGAAAGATATTTGATAGGAAATTTTATTTGAGATTGAATCCCAAGAAATGTGCATTTTTTGTGTCATCATGCAATCTTTTAGGATTAATTGTTTTAGAAAAGGGTATTGAAGTGGATCCAAAAAAAGTAAACTAAACATTAGAAATGCAACCACCAAGAAAGATTACTCAAATGAGGACTTTGTAAGGAAATATAAAATCAATAAGAATATTTGTTTCTTAGTTAACAAATAAATTTGAATAATTCACAAAATTATTGCACAAAAGTGTGACCTTCACATGGAATGAAGATTATGAAAATAAATTCAATCAAATCAACATCTTGTAAATATGTTGTAGTCCCTCACCTCATCTCTTTATAAGTAAATTTAGTTTAGTATGCATTTTGTTGGTTTAAAGAATAATTTTGAAAGCTGAGTGTCAATACACTTAACCATTTTTCACTATACATGCTGAGCAAAGAGTAGGTGTCAAGTGATATCAAGTGCCGAGTTATTCAAGTGTCGAGTTATATCAAGTACCGAGTTATCCAAGTGCTGAGTGATATCAAGTTTCGAGTTATTCAAGTGTTGAGTAACATAAGGTGCCGAGTGATACAACTTTGTTTAGGTGCCGAGCTATCTAGGAAACAGCATGTGCCGAGCATCAATAATGCTTCAGGAGTCGAGTAACTCAGGATATCAACATAAGAGTTTGTAATTGCACAAACTATGATGTAAACCATTTTTGTAAGCTAACATAAGGTAAATCTTGAATGATCTAGAGATAAGAATGAATCTTTTACATTTTCTATGCAATTTGCATGCAGCCAATTGGAAAATTGGAAAGGCATGCAACGAATCAACAAAAAAGGAAGTATTGAGCAGGAAATTGAGATTCAATGTGGATCATAGATCCATATCTAACCCTAAGTCTTCAAAGTCTTTTTAAGGAAGAGAAAAGATTCACTATAATGATGATGAGAGAAGGAGAATAGTGTTAAGGGAAAAACATAATGGAATTCAATGAAAGAAGACATAGAGAGTAAGAGAAACAATTCAATATTCAGTTGAACAGAACAAAGCAAAGGAGATGAACAAAAATCAGATCTTAGAGGATCAAAATCAGAGAGAGAGCTAGAACAAGTTCTTTCATTCAACAATCAAGGATTGCAAACTATCAAGTTAATAATACCTAATACTCTCTTACCATTGTATTAGAAAGGAAATCCTATGTAGATAGGTTGGCTTAACAACTATTTGTAGATCCTTATCAAGAGGTGATTAAATCCTTTAATAGGGTGACACTTCATGTTAAGTGTTTGTAAATCCTTTAACCAGGTCACTATTGACATAGTGTAAAGCCTTTAATAGGGCAAGCCTTTAACAGGGTAGACCATCAGAAGTGGTTGAACAATATTACTATAGTGAATTTTTGTGGGTATCATCCCCACCCCAGTTTTACCTTCTTATTTCTAGAGGGTTTCTAGGTTACCAAATTCCAGTGTTATGTGTTGTTGATGCATGTTTTAGTTTCATATTTTCATGATGTATTTACATGCATGCAATTTACTTTCAGATAAAAGTTTTATTGGATAAAATGGAATACTTCTGATTCACTCCCCCCCCCCCCTCTCATCAGTATTCTTTCCATATTTGAATATTACAACAATTGGTATCAAAGTACATTAGGTTCTCACAAGAAAAAGCCTAACAACTTGGAGGAAAAGATCTAAAGATGGAAGTTTTCAAACTTGAAAAGATCATTGAAAATCAGGTGATAGATGTGCAACTTGCTCTGCATAGCTTGGAGGAATCTAGAGATAAGTTGAGAAAATCATTGAAAAGAAGGAAGGATTTAGCCATAGCCGAAAATGAGATAAACTACAAGGAGATTGATACCACAAATATATTTGTCAATGGAGATACTAAAGATTTTGATACAACAATTGTAGAACTGATGGAGAAAAACAAAGTTCAAATAGATGAGATAAGATCTCTCAAGATGGAACATGAATCACAAGCCATAATGTTATGTGAAATCACTAAACAAAAGAAAAGAGTACTTGAAGATAAAGTCATGATGGAAAATGAAAAAAGGAATCTTGCAAACAGACTTGAAGAAAAATGTACTAAATTAACAAGGATCTCAAACATGCAGATGGATACACTTGCCCAAATGATGAACCTTCATCATGAACTTAATGTGAAAGACATTGAGATCTCTACACTAAAGATGCAGAATGAACAATTGTAGAATGACTTAAGAAGAGAAAAGGAAATTTTAGAAAGCTTCAACAAACCTAATGAAGCCATCAAGTATTTTGAGCAATTACTAAAATCCCTAAGGTCAACCCATGATACATCAGGACTTGGATACAATAGCACTGAATTGGAGAATCATCAAAGAGTGTCGAACAAAGAAGCGACAAAGGTAAAAATGTCAAGCTTACATGTCATTTCTATGGAAAGAAAGGACATACATCTAATTTATGTAGAAGCAAGAATTCCCATCAGCATGATAAGCCTAAGAATGTAAACTATTTTCATAAGTGCAAGAAGCAAGGTCATCAAGTATATGAATGTAGAACCAAGACTATTAAGACATCAAGATTTGAGGGTCACTATCATAATTGCAAGAAATATGGACATAGAGCTTTTGAATGCGGATCAAAGCCTATGTGGACATCAAATCAAATAGCAAAGACATCAAACCATGAATTTTGGGATTACAACACCAGGTACAGTTGTCACTATTGTTAAGAATATGGACATATACCCCAAAATTGCATAAGAACACATTTTAGGGGAAATTATAAAAGATGGTTGAGTCAAACCACATGTTTCAGTTGCTTAAAAATTGGTCATATCAGCAGGAATTGCCCAACAAGGTCAAAGGCACCGAGTTCTAAGTTCAACAATGGAAAGGCAAAGATAGATGTTGAACACATCATAAGTGAGATGAATAAGACATGGAAGAAGAAAGATGAGTGTAGCACATTAAGAGCATAGATCACTTCACCTAATAGGTCAAGTGATCACACTTCATCAAGTTAAGAAAGAATGAGTTTGTGGGATTGATAAACTAAGTCACATCATACATCAATCCCAAAACATAGAAGAACTGCAAAGAAGAAATCAGCATAAGCAAAGATGCAAAATTAAGAGTCTTGCAAAAATTGCCAAAATTGTCTTCAAGTGCCGAGTTGCTAACAACAACCGAGTTGATAGATGATGCCGAGCTGTGAAATATCAATGGGAGCCAAGTGAAGTGAAACACAATGAGTGCCGAGTCATGTCAAAATCCTTTAGGTGTCGAGTAGATAGTTGTCAGCGCACTAAGCATTAATTACTCTATTCTGAAGAGGACATAGTTTGATTTTTGATCATTTCTTACCATTCAAATACAAAGCAAAGACAAGAAGAGCATAGAAGATCAAGGTCAGCTTAGAAGCCATTTGTGAAGATTTCCATAGTGATTCAGCATGAGTCTCATCGATTTGAGGTATTTTACTTAAGTTCCAAGCTACATAGTGTTTATAAACTTGTTTAAACTGTAAACCCTAGTTTGGCAAACAATGGCATCTGGGTCTGGAACCACTAAGAGCAAAGAGAGTCATGAGATACAGTTGGTTAGTAATGAAGTTAAGCAACCAGAATTTAAGCCCATTCTAGAAGTTGCATATAAGAATGATCCTGCAGATGCATTATCAGTTATTCTTGATAAATTTGCTATGGTCCAAGATGTTCATAGATGCTATAACTACAAAATTGGACCTATAGGAGATTTAGAAATTCACAATGCATATGACAAGCTATGTGAGAAAAACATACTGAAAGATGAGTTCTCAATAGTTGAGAGAAAAGGATTGACCAAAACCCTAGAATTTTTTATTGTTTTCAAAGTTGAATGGGTACACATAGTTTTGAGTAGAATATATGATGGAGCCTTTTGGTTAGAAATAGGGCTAGTGAAATTCAACAAGAGAACTATTCATAGGGTTACTGGTATTCCAACCCTAGATCGGCCAAAGACCCTATGTAGTGACAAAAGAGAAGTAATAGAGAGAAACACAGGTGCTAAATGGAATAATAGGGGAATAACTATTGATACAATCACAAAACCCCTACTTGATTTTGCTATGAGAATAATCTCACGCAAATTCTATCAGTCAAGTAGGTTAAATAGTGTGCCTTGTATAGCAGTTGATGTTGCATACAAATTGATTAAAAATCATACCTATGATCTAGCAGAGCTCATGTTTCAATAGATTAATGAGAATCTGGGAGCTATAAGGAAGAGCAAGGGAGCTCAGTGCAAATTTGGATCAGTTTTGGTGTGTATGTTTTTCTATCTGATGAAAGAATTCCCTTCTATAGGTAAGGTGAGATGGAGTACAAACAAAACAATTGTTGAACAAATCAATGGATATATTGAACAGATGGGTGATAATTTTGATGCCCAAATGACTAGTTACTTTGAGGACTTCAAATAGTCCATGAAACAAAGAATGAGGATTCCAGTTTCATTGACTGACAAATATGAAAAAGACATTTTTTTTCTTGTAGATATTGATTATACCTATATACAAGTAGTCATACCTAGATTAAGATGGCTTAGGCCACTAGGCTATGAACTTGACATTGATCAAGCCTCTATAGCAATAACAACCCTCCTTACAGAAGAAGTTGATAAGAATGTAAAAGCCTTTGGAACCTATGATGTTGTAAAATCAAGGGTGATAATAGATTTGAGAATTGCCTCAGCAGTAAAGAAGAAAGAAAAATTGGTAAGGAAAATCAAATGAAAATTTGGTGTTGAAGAAGAAGGCACAGTAGAAGAGAAAGAAGAAGACATTGAAGATGAGGGAGATGAACCACAAGGTCTGACTCAAGGGTTAGGAGAAGACAAAGAGGAAAGTGCTAAGGAAGAAGAAGCTGAGGAAGGACAAGTTAAAACTAAGGTCACAAAAAGAAAGGCCACAACTCAACCCCAGGGAAAGAAAGTAGCTGCTCCAGCACCAAAGAGACCTACTACAAGGGTTGCAACACAAAAAGCCCAAGAGGAGGTAAGAGAGAAGAAGAAAACTTCAAAGAAGATTGTTGTCGAGCCAAAGAAGAAAAGAAAATTTGTTGCCCAGCCTAAAACAAATGAGGAGAAGACTAAGTCAGAGGACAACAACCAATTTCAAGTGGTAAGGCACAAACTTCAAACTACTATTGATAAATTATGTTCAAAGATCAAGAATGATGATTTGAAAGGTTTAAAGAACCTAACTTTTTCTAAGCTCACCAAAGAAGAACAAAATAAATTAGAGGAATTAGTGTATGCTATGATGGCTGAGTATAAGCACACACCTCTAGAATTAGATGAATCAATGCCTAAATATTTGTACAAAATTGTAGAGGATAAATGGCATTTTTTGTTTACAAATGGAAAGGGAGATAAGGGAACCGACATTAGCTAGATTTTTTCTTGATTTGACTAAGGATCAAGTAACAAATGAAGTCAAAAGGCATAACAATAGATTCACTCCCAAACATAGAGCTTTCAGCATTTTACAGAACAAAATTGAGGAGGTAGTTACAAAATCCACAAGATTGTGGAAGATAGTTTACAAGAAAATAGAAGATGTGTATAATGAAGAATATAAGGCAGAGGCAAGTGTCAAGATAAAGGAGAAGAAGGCATCAAGAATCAAAGAAAAAGAAAAGGAAAAAGTGGAGAAGAAGGTTGAAGAAGAAAAGGAAGATGAAAAGACACATATAGAAGAGAAAGAGGAAGAGAAAGATACAGCTGTGCAACAAGATCAAAGTGTGCAAGACACATAGGTAACCCCTCCTAGTCCTCCTCATGCCACCATCACACCTGCAGAGATTATCAAAATCAAGGATTTTACAGACACTTCAAGTCCAAACATCAATCCATTAACTGCAGAGGATTTAGAAATCCTTTACCAATCAACACTAGTAGTAAAATTATGTTCAAACCCTGTATTGGTCAGTGTTGATGAATTGTAGAATCCAGTAGTCAAAAAAAAGGCAGTCAAGGTGAAAACAAAAGAACCACCTTCGATCATACAACCTACTAGTATTCTATTCCTTCCTCCACCACCTCCACCAAGTTTAGTCACTGACACACTTCAAATGCCGATTACAGCAGCAAGGGAAATTAAAGAAACATCTAAATAGCCAACAAGTTCAAACCCACCTAGTGATCATCAAAAGGATATACAAGCTGAATAAAAGAAGAGACAAGCAAGAAGGAGGAGTTTGCAATACAAACATTGGTTGCATTACCCAAATCTGGTACTCCAACACATACTCTTCAGCATTCGAGCACCAATAGGTTACAATTGCAAATTAGGACACCAAGCTTGAGCTCATCAAAGGTAGTCAGGAAACTTCACTATGGAATTCCTGAGCTTGGTGAAGAAATAAAGATTCCATATTGTCAATCCAACACTCTCACTGACGAGAAGATCAATGAAATTAGGAGTGCATTGGATAGAAGAAGGAGACAAGAAGAACTAAGAAGAGACCATAAGCACAAGCTTACCTTGAATGAAATTAAAGACATATTCACAGAAGCTTTCTACTTATAGTCTCTAGATGAGTCAAGGCCAATTATAGGGCAACTATCTAATATAGTTGACTAGGTGACTAGTGAAGACTAGGAAACAAATGCCAAACTACTAGAATGGTCAGAAAGAAAATTCCAAGGCAAGGTAAACAAGAAAATATCTAGTGATATAGCACTATCACAAGTAGAGCTGGCTAAGAAAATTGAAATAGTCAAAATTGTACTTGGAAACATATTTTCCCTATACAACAAGTTGTGTGACTTTTCCACATTCACACAGGACACTAGCCAGAAGATATTGAGCTTGGAGAAAATTTTGAAGATTTCTAGCATGAAACTCCCTACAAATCCAGCTTAGAGTGAGAAGTATTTTGTCCAATCACTTCATACACAAAGAGAGTTAGCTATCTTAGCAATAGAGAAGGCAACCACAAAAGCTAAATTGATGCAAATTCAATCCTTTATCACTCCTCATTTGGAAATACTTCATAAGGAGTAGATGACTGTAGAGACAGTCCTCAAGAAAGACCCCAATCTTTCTACAACCGATGGACTTGTACACCTTGCAATAGAGATTGCCATCCAGCATAAGTCATTGGATGTTGCACTATAAAATTGGGATGCAGCTCTGAAGGTACTTGAAGTAAATAGTACATTTTTGGCCAAGTATGGCATTTCCTTATAAGAACTTTGACATAAGTGTCAAAAAGGGGGAGAATAAGTAAGTAGTGAGTGTTAAGTAGAAATTAAGTATGGGGGAGTTAAGTATAGATTGAAATGGTAAGTATGATGAAAGGGGGAGATTGAGAATTTTTGACAAATCTTGTATAACATATTGGTCAGAATGTAGAAATAGGACAAAAGTCACAGAGTGTACAAGGCATAATCAACTCACAGGGAGTCATAAGGTATATTGTTATTTCTTTCTAAAATTTTTGAAGCAAATAAGAGGATGCATGAAATAATGCCAAGATCATAGCATCTTAGTTAAGTGTTTTTGCCACTCATGTCAAAGGGCAAGATTGTTGGTTTAAAGATTAATTTTGGGAGCTGAGTGTCAATACACTTAACCATTTTTCACTATAAATTCCGAGCAAAGAGTAGGTGCTGAGTGATATTAAGTGTTGCATTATTCAAGTGCTAAGTAACATAAGATGCCAAGTTATACAATTTTTTTTAGGTGTCGAGCTATCTAGGAAATAGCATGTGCCGAGCATCAGTAATGCTTCAAGAGCCGAGTAACTCAGGATATCAGCATAAGAGTTTGTAATTGCACAAACTATGATGTAAACCATTTTTGTAAGCCAACATAGAGTAAATCTTGAATGATATAGAGATAAGAACAAATCTTTTACATTTTCTATGCAATCTGCATGCAGCCAATTGGAAAATTGGAAAGGCATGCAGCCAATCAGCAAAAAGGGAAGTATTGAGTGGGAAACTGAGATTCAATGTGGATCATAGATCCATATCTAACCCTAAGTCTTCGAAGTCTTTTTAAGGAAGAAAAAAGATTCACTGTAATGATGATGAGAGAAGGAGAATAGTGTTGAGGGAAAAACATAATGGAATTCAGTGAAAGAAGACATAGAGAGTAAGAGTAACAATTCAATATTTAGTTGATCAGAACAAAGCAAAGGAGATGAACAGAAATCAGATCTCTGAGGATCAAAATCAAAGAGAGAGCCAGAACAAGTGCCTGCATTCAGCAATCAAGGATTGCAAATTGTCAAGTTTATAATACCTAATACTCTCTTACCATTGTATTAGAAAGGAAATCCTATGTAGATAGGCTGGCTTAATAACTATTGTAGATCCTTATCAAAAGGTGACTAAATCCTTTAACAGGGTGACACTTCATGTTAATTGTTTGTAAATCCTTTAACCAGGTCACTATTGACATAGTGTAAAGCTTTTAATAGGGCAAGCCTTTAACAGGGTAGACCATCAGAAGTGGTTGAACAATAGTACTGCAATGAATTTTTGTGGGTATCATCCCCACCCTAGTTTTACCTTCTTATTTTTGGAGGGTTTCTAGGTTACCAAATTCCAGTGTTATGTGTTGTTGATGCATGTTTTAGTTTCATATTTTCATGATGTATTTACATGAATGCAATTTACTTTTAGATAAAAAATTTATTGGATAAAATGGAATACTTCTGATTCAACCCCCCCCCCCCCCCTCCTCTCATCAGTATTCTTTCCATAGTTGAATATTCCAACAACATTTATGATAAGGTAATATTTTTTCATGTTAATAGACTATGAATTTGAAAGAAGTGAGTAAAAAAATATTGAAATTGTAAATAATAGAAATGGTCAAAATAATCTATGCAAAAAGATGACCTTAAAATTGAATAGGCTTGCCTATTTAATGCATGAAATAAATAAATATTAAGATAGATTACTTGAGTTGATTGTTACAAAACTTGAAGTGACATAGTTATAATCTATTTTCTAAAATAAATAGTTTTTAAAAATTAGTCATCCCTTTAGTAATATTAGACCTTTCCCTTTCAAATTCTCTAGTCGAGAAAAAAATGAATGCCACTAAATATAAATATGATAAAACAATGAAAGAAGGAATGTTAAACTAGACCATGAACCAAAATTGAATAATATTATCAATGTTCTAAACTAAATATTTCCTATAATGATCATCTTCTATATGATCAAATCAAAATTGAACCATCACTATTGTGATACAATTGGTGCTAGTTCTTTTGGCATCAAGGACAATGTGGAGAGGTGAAACATATATTATTGGGTTAGTTCTAAATTGTTTGATAAATAAAAGATCTAGGACTTCAAAGGAGTGCAATTTAAGAGGTGTGGAATGAATGACCCTTACATTTCATCGTGACATGTGCATATATTGCAAATAATTAAATATATGATACCAAGTACTTGTATATGAGTCCATGGACTAACACTATATTAGATGTATACATTTTTCTTGATTATTCTCATAGATATGGTTTTGAAGTGTATATATATATATATATATAGCAGCCAAGAGAGATGGGGTGCTAATCCCAGCGTACAAAAAGGATGAAGGATCAGTTGGAGGTTACCTCCCTATAATATAACCAATACTAGTTTTATACTTCAAAAAATTAACATAATCCATAATAGCCCTAACAACATCAATCCTACTATGATCAAGAGAATAAACAAGAAAAGTATTCCAATAGTAAAACAACATACTACTACTAACAGTCCATCAATTAAACTTATTCAAATAAAAAAAATCCCAGAAGGGTATCAAGTTTAGATTAAACAGCATCATTATACCAAAAGGAAAAAAAACCAACAAGGCTAACTACCCTCCTTCTTATCTAATTCCTTAGTATCCTTCTCCTTAGGTCCATCCATGTCCATAGTCACCCCCTCCTCCTTAATAGGTTTGTCTAGGAGAGTCCTCATCTAGTCCTCCACTAGGAAGCTATATATTGAGCAAGAAATCTCTCTGTCCTTGCCTAGGTCCTTCACATCCTTGTTCACGTAAAGAAAGTGAAGGGTGATAGCTATGGAATGGATCACTTTAGTGTAGAACTCAGCCAAGGTTTCAAATCTTTGGCAAATGCAAGTATTGTTTTTTGCCAAATCCTTCATTGACTATTGAGGCTTGTCATGCTATGACTTGCAATGACTCTGGTCATGTTTATGCTTTCCTTTTTTTTTCAACCACATTAGGAGTATCCTTCATGAGGGAAGTAATTTCCTCACCACTGCTCCTAGCTAGGGAAGGGTTAGCCTCCAAGGTATCAAAAATATGTGAGGGGTTGGGAGGATTGGCACTAGAATTCTTGCCAATATCTTGGTGGGGTTTCTTCCTCTTAGGGGGTTAACTGTCATTTTTATTAGACTCCAAGCTAAGGACCTATTTGGGAGGGGACTTAAAATTATCCAATTGGAGGCATTTGTTGGATCTACGAGCACTCTATTTTCACTTCCTAGTATTTGTGTCAAAGTTAATGAGACTAATTTTGCCCTCAGGATTGGAGCTTTTCTTGATTCTTTTATGGCTAGGGCCAGGGCCAAGGTCAAGAGAGAGTTGGGGGGTAGCAATAGCTAGAGGGTTAATAAGGAGAGGCAAGTTTTTACAAGGTTACGAGTATACAACTTATTCATGAAACACTAGTGGATAAGGTAAAAGGGTTTTCCCTCATCCTTCTTTCTCCTTACCTTGGAAATATTATCTTCCATAGAATTCAATAAAAAGGAATGGAAAAGAGATTTGATCCAAATTTCTAAAATGGTTGAGGATGGAAAAATGGTAAAAATAAAGCACCTAGAACCAATCCTCTAGGGTTATGCATCTCATAATAGCATAGCAGATGATGTCCCAAGGCTTAGGAAGGTGTTCACTAGAAATTCTACCTTGCATAAAAACTAGTTCCTCATTAAACTTGAATAATTTCCATAGGCTGGTCTCATCGTTCACATGATCTTGCTCGCACTAGTTCTTGCCACCCATGGGAAACCCATTACCCTAGTAATAAGATCCTCTATGATCCACATGTGGTAGAATTTTCTCCAATCTCCCTAGGCCAACCCATCTCCAAGGAAACTAAGATATATTGACTTCATTGTGTAGTCCCCCAAGGGAGTAAGCTTCCAAACCAAGGAGTCCTCAATCAGGATGAGGAGAATCCTATAATTGTTTAGTAGGTTTTCAAGTTCCAGAGAAAGATCCACCCTTGTAGGATCTTGGTGATGGATCCCAATCCATTGGCAATTTGGGGTGATATAGTTTTGGGTCATGGATCCATTAGCTCTGATGCATAACTCATGAAATAGAAGGATTTTAGTGTGCTTGAGTGGGTAATCTTGGATCCATTGATCTTCCAAGAAATCAATAGTGTCACCATTCCCAAAAATCCAATGACACCCCATCTTCAGAATTTTTTGGGTGTGCATCATATTATTCCAAATTTTAGAACCCTAGGGGAGAGCCTGGGTTCATAGGGCATGATGAAATGATTCTCCTCCAAGTTACTTGGCCCTCACAATCTTACACCAATTACCTAAAATATTCATCAACCTCTAGCCAACTTTGGTTAGAACGGTCTTATTCATATGGGTAAGTGCACCAAGTTGTGGTGCCAAAAGGGGGGTATAAGTGGACACCCTTTTTCTAAAATCAGCAAGTTTTGAACTTCAACAAAAATTTGAAGATAGTTACACTCAAAATTTTAAGATATGACAAAAACAAAAGTGATAGTCCTTTGAATCTAGTTTCTAAACTACTAATTCTTTTTTCAAAATGGTTTAGTTTTAGGTCCTCAAAAAATGGGGCCATAGAAAGTGGTACTATTTATTCCAAAAATATATAATATAGTACAAAGTGTGGCCCCCCTAAAATTTTAACTTTTTTTTTGAAATTCTTTAATTGCTCTAGTCAACAGTTACTTAACACTATGTGGTTTATCCCAGATTTTTTGGGTAATTTTATAATGTGTATTTTTTTTTAATGAATTGTTTAACTAGACACATCCCAAAAATGTGAAATATCTATGTGCTCCCCCAAGAAATGATTGAAAACTAATCTAAAATAAAAGCTTCTTTTTTTTAGAGTGTGTAGAATGGAGTCTAGTTTCTAGATAACTGAGTTGTTGCAAAATTTGAAAAATGAACTAAAATCTATAGCCCAATTAGTACATGTTGGTTTTTGACCAAAAATGGACATACATACAAAAGAAATTATAGATGAAAGGCTTGAAATAGTTCAACTAAAAAATAAATTATATGGTTATATAGCTAACACAGGACGTATAATGTCATGTAACCTAATCTTATTGATGCTCATCCATGAGGAATCTTGAAGGAGAGCACACAAGAAAAATTAATCATTTTTTGTATGTTTGCAACAAAATATGTTTTAGACTAGTTTATAGACTCCAAACCTTTAGGATGGATCCCCAAGGCCAAACCAAGCCTTTGGCTTGGTAGAATGCAAATTTTTGAATAGCATGTACACCCTATAGCATGTGTGTAGAATAAAAAGGTTTTAATAGCATGTACACCCTATAGCATGTGTGCACTATAGCACACACTCACTATTTAAAGCTTTTTAAATTTAGGTCTCAATAGCGTATTTGCGCTATAGTGTGTAGGCACTATTTAGACCTAAATAGTGGATAGAGAGGGAAGAAGAGAGGCAAAGAAAGAGAAAGAGAGAGGGGGGGGGAATGTGTGTGTGTGTGTGTGTGTGTGTGTGTGTGTGTGTGTGTGTGTGTGTGTGTGTGTGTGTGTGTGTGAGAGAGAGAGAGAGAGAGAGAGAGTAGGGGATGGGAGAGGGGAGAGAGAGTAGGGGATGGGAGAGAGAGGAAGTAAGAGAGAGTAGGAGTTGTCGAGAGAGTACAGGATGGGAGAGAGAGGAAGTGTGAGAGAGAGAGTAAGGGTGAGAAAGAGAGAGTACATGATGGGAGAGAGAGATTGAGAGTAGGGGATGGGAGAGAGAGGAAGTGTGAGAGAGTGATTGAGAGTAGGGGATGAAAAAGAGAGTAGACAATGGGAGAGGGAGGGAGTGAGTGAGAGAGAGAGAGAGAGAGAGAGAGAGAGAGAGGAGGAGGAGGAGGAGGATGGGAGTGTATGTGAGAGAGAGTAGGGCATGGGAGAGAGTGTGAGAGTGTGAGAAAGAGTAGGGGTGGTAGAGAGAGAAAGTAGAGGATGGGAGAGGGGAGAGAGAGAGTAGGGGATGGGGGAGAGAGAGTAGAGAGAGAGAGAGAGATAGTAGGTGGTGGGAGAGGGAGTGGGAGAGGGAGAGAGGGGGGATG
This sequence comes from Cupressus sempervirens, assembly GCA_028749045.1. Classification (NCBI taxonomy): domain Eukaryota; kingdom Viridiplantae; phylum Streptophyta; class Pinopsida; order Cupressales; family Cupressaceae; genus Cupressus; species Cupressus sempervirens. The sequence continues at coordinate 269,258,345 of CM053791.1, read as the reverse complement.
GGAGTGTGTGTGAGAGATCTAGAGAGTAGGGGATGGGAGAGGAGAGAGAGAGGGGGATGGGAGTGTGTGGGTGTGTGAAAGAGAGAGTAGGGGATGGGAGAGGGGGGAGAGAGAGAGAGAGAGTAGGAGATGGGAGAGGGGAGATAGATAGAGAGAGAAGGGGATGGGAGAGACAGGGGAATGGGAGCGTGTGTATAAGAGAGAGAGTAGGGGATGGGAGAGACTGTGAGAGTGTGAGAGAGAGTAGGGGTGGCAGAGAGAGTAGGGGATGGGGGAGAGAGAGTGAGAGTAGGGAATGTGATAGAGAGAGTAGAGAGGGAGAGAGTGAGAGAGAGAGAGAGATAGTAGGCAGTGAGAGAGGGAGTGGGAGAGGGAGAGAGGGGGGATGGGAGTGTGTCTGAGAGATCTAGAGAGTAGGGGATGGGAGAGGAAAGAGAGGGTGGCATGGGAGTGTGTGGGTGTGTGAAATAGAGAGAGTAGGGGATGGGAGAGGGGAGAGAGAGTAGGGGATGGGGGAGAGAGTAGGCATTGGGAGAGGGAGAGGGAGTGGGAGAGGGAGAGAGAGGGGGGAATGGGAATGTATGTAAGAGAGCGAGAGAGTAGGTGATAGGAGAGAGTGTGAGAAAGAGTGGGGGTGGTAGAGAGATTACAAGATGGGAGAGAGGCTAGAGTAGAGAAGGAGAGAGAGAGTGAGAGAGAGAGAGATAGTAGGCAGTGGGAGAGGGAGCAAGAGAGAGAGCGAGGGGGATGGGAGTGTGTGTGAGAGATCTAGAGAGTAGGGGATGGGAGAGGAGAGAGAGAGAGGAGGATGGTAGTGTGTCTGTAAAAAGGAGAGTAGGGGATGGGAGTGGGGAGAGAGAGTAGGTGATGAAGGAGAGAGAGTAGGCATTGGGAGAAGGAGTGGGAGAGGGGGAGAGAGGGGGGGAATGGGAATGTGTGTAAGAGAGAGAGTAGGGGATGGGAGAGAGTGTGAGAGAGTAGAGAGGGGGAGAGAGTGAGAGAGAGAGAGATATTAGGTGATGGAAGAGGGAGTGGGAGAGGGAGAGAGAGGGGGGATGGGAGTGTGTGTGAGGTCTAGAGAGTAGAGGATAGGTGAGGAGAGAGAGAGGGGGGGATGGGAGTGTGTGTCTATGAAAGAGAGAGAGAGTAGGAGATGGGAGAGAGGAGAGAGAGTAGCCTGAGAGAGAGAGAGATTAGTGGATGGGAGAGAGAGAGAGAGTAGGTGGTGGGAGAGTGGGAGAGAGAGGGCTATGGGAGTGTGTGTAAGAGAGAGATTAGGGGATGGGAGAGAGTGTGAGAGAGTGAGAAAGAGTAAGGGTAGAAAAGAGAGAATGAGATGGGAGAGAGAGTGAAAGTAGGGGATGGGAGAGAGTGTGAGAGAGAGTAGGGGGATGGGAGAGAGAGAGTGAGAGTAGGTGATGGGAGAAAGAGTAAAGAGGGAGAGAGAGTGAGAGAGAGATAGTAGGAAGTGGGAGAGGGAGTGGAAGAGGGAGAGAGAGGGGAGAGGGAGAGAGAGAGGGGGCATTGGAGTGTGTGTGAGAGATCTAGAGAGTAGGGGATGGGAGAGGAGAGAGAGAGAGTGAGAGCGAGTAGGGGATGGGACACTTGAGAGAGAGTGAGAAAGAGTAGAGGATGAAAGAGAGAGAGTAGGAAGTGGGAGAGGGAGTAGGAGAGGGAGAGAAATAGAGAGTATGGGATGGGAGAGAGTGTAGGCGGTGGGAGAGGGAGAGAGATGGGGGATGGGAGTGTGAGAGAGAGAGTAGGGGATGGGAGAGGAGAGAGGGTGAGAGAGAGTAGGGAATGGGAGAGAGAGTAGGCAGTGAGAGAGAGAGAGAGAGAGAGAGTAGGGGATGGGAGAGGGGAGAGAGAGTAGGAGATGGGAGAGGGGAGAAAGAGAATAGATCAAGAGAGAGAGGGGGGGATCAGATTGTGTGAGATAAAGAGAGTAGGGGATGGGAGAGGAGAAGAGGTGAGAGAGAGTAGGTAGTGGGAGAGTGAGAGCTAGAGAGAGTAGTAGATGGAAGAGGAGAGAGAGTGAGAGAGAGTAGGGCATGGGAGAGGATAGAGAGTGAGAGAGTAGGGGATGGGAGAGAGTGAGAGTGAGAGAGAGTAGGTGATAGGAGAGGAAGAGTGAGAGAGAGCAGGGGATGGGAGAGGAGAGAGACAGAGTAGGGGATGGGGGATGGTGGGCTAGGGAGAGAGGTGTTTTGACATAGTTTGTACGCACTATAGTGCATACACACTATGTGAAATCACCAAAAAAGGTTACAAAGCATGTTTGGGTCCCTTTCCATCCACATTCTGCTTTTTGTCTATTGTGCATTCTATTGTTCCAACAAAAAACACAAGTTTCAAGCTATTGGAAGTTACCAAATACTATTCGAAGACTTTTTGAAGCTAGCAAACACCAAATTCAATTATTGGATTGGCTTTTTGAATATTCTTTCTATAGAAAAAGCTAGTGGAGTCCTTTTTAAATATTGTTTGTTGATATTTAGAGAAAATTTTGATTATAATTTGACATTTTGTTTAATATATAGTGAATTTATTGAAATTTGTATATTTGAATGAATTGTTATTTGGAAATGATTAGAAATTTGGCAAGTTATTTGATATATATTATGTATTCATTGAAATAATTGTAGTTTTTATATGTATTTGAATGATTTGTAATTTACAAATTGTAAGTAATTTAGATGTTTGAATAATTTGACATGTAGAAATCATCATTATGCCAAGGAAGAAAGCAAAAATACAAACAAATGAAGATAGGGAGAGAGATTTGGAAATTAAAAGAGATAAAATAAAACTACTACATGAACAAATAAAATTGCAAAGCAATAACGAAGAATTCACTTTCAAAGAGGATCAAGAACCACTGACACAAAGAAACAAAGAGGAAGAATTGGAAAGACAAAGAGAATGAATGAGACTGTTACACTCAAAAAGACAATTGGATTGTGAAGCTACACCATCTTCTAATGTTGGAGTCATATCATCCTCTCATGTTGAAGAGACACTAATTTGTAGATCCGATGATGTACACACTCCATCATGTCACGTTGAAGGCACAACATCAACATATCAAGTAGGTGATATTCCATCTTTTGCATCTTATTGCCAAGTAACATCATCTTTGGTTCAAGGTATACAAAACACTCAACCTTATGTTGATGTTCAAAATATTGAGGGAATGGAAGATATTTTAACACCTTCTAGAATTTGTGCTAGAAGACCAAAATATTTGATTGATATTGATACTAACATTTTGAAATCAATGCCTGACAAGATTAGCAAGCGTACTTGTCAAAGAAAAGTTAATCGTATGTGGAGATTATCCTTTGAAGAATTAAATATTATAGGTCAATGCCAATTATTTGTTGAAATGATGAGGAATTTGAAATTTAGGCCTATCATGAAGATTCTTGAGCTAAGAATGATGGACGATTCAAATAAAAAAAACATTGTATTGAATCTAATGAGTGCTTATGACAAAGTGGGTTCTAAATCATGCACCAAACATAGTAATATCACAAGATGAGTACTTACATTGACAATAGTAAGTACCCAAATGAAGAAAGCTAGGCTCATGAGAAAGACAAGAAAAACATTGAAAATTGTTAGAGGTACTCTAAGGAGAGCCATGCTAATGCGCAACAGATTGGAAGATCTAACAAAAAATGAGTTATGGACATTTAGCGGTAGATTACCATGGAAGGATAAAAAAATTAGTGAATCTTTGAAATCATTGATCAAATATTTTTAGAAAAATAACACACATGTTTCCCCTAATTAAAGAGATGTTGTAAGGAGGATTGGTAGCCAAAATCACAACCCACATGTGAAACATTTTTTAAACTCAACTCAGACACAATTTTTTGCAAAATATATTGGTATGTATCCTCAAATTCGAATAAGTCAAAGATTTTTTGAGATGGGTAAACCTTTTTATGTGAAGATAAATCACACATGCTCAACTTGTTGTTGTAGGATACATATTGAATTTTCTAACAATTTTGATGTTTTTAGGAATATATGTGTGTTTTTGCATTCTGAGTTTGTTTTGCAGGATTGTGACATGAATGAGCCACCAAGATCTTCAAGGGAATTCATATCCAACATTTTATGTGAAATAGGGGATGGCCAACAATTTTACAAGACATCATGCTTGGATGGTACATGCTTATTTTGTGGTTCTTTGCAACTTTTATCAACTTGTGAACATATGGATAGTACACATGATATTGGAAATGAAATAATAGATTACAAAAAATTTAAGACAGTGACATATGCTCTAAAAGATGGGAAATAGGGTAAAAGATGTGATTTAGTCATTGAAAAGATTCCAGTGTATGAGTTCATGAAGATTTTTCATGAAAATATTATTTATGAGTACACAAGGCATACACATAGAGCTCAATGGCTAGATTTGCAATTCAAGTTGTGCAAGGATATATTTCCACTAGATACCATTATTTTGGTTGTAGACTTTGCAGAGAACTACACACTACAACCACAAAATGAGGTGCAAGCAAAGTATTATAATTCTTAATAGGTTTCCATATTTGTTCGCATAACATTCATGCATTCACCTACAAGTACAAAAGATGACAGGAATATTTTGAGGGAGTGTCATTTTTACATTAGTGATGATTGATCACATTCTACGAAGTTTGTACATGGTTGTTTTCAACTATTTTATGAAGATTTGGCTAATAGGGGCATAACATATTGTCAACACATTATTTGGTCAGACAATTGCACATCTCAATTCAAGAATGCACGGATGTGCTATTGGTTGAATAGGATGCACAAGTTGTGTAGAATTCAATATATGTGAAATTTCACAGAGGCTGGTCATGGAAAGGGAGAGCACGATGGTGTAGGCACATGCATCAAAAGAGACTTAGCTTGTGAAGAACTAAAGTACAAAGATGGAGCAATATTGACAAATACAAAATCCATCATTCAGTGGTGTAATGCTACAATGGGTCTAGGTAAGGAAGGTGAGTCTATAGTTCATAGATTTTTTTGGTTGATAGATAATACTAACATTGCACCATATGAGGATTGTTGCACACTAATAGGATCTAATGAGTTGCACTCTTTTAGAATCTCTAATGCAGGTTCATAGAGTATCCACACATGAAAAATGACATGCTATTGTCCATCATGTACAAAAGAAAATTGGGATAACTATGAGTCAACTAAATGGGTGGACAAATGGGATATATAAGTTTTGGACCTTATTGGCACCTATCATCCCCCACAAGCACTAGAAATGGTAGAGATGGATTTGTCTATTGACTTTGACCACTTGTCTAATCTAGTGCAACTTGGTAATATATATATTTATATATCTTTGTAATTTCAATATGTAACTTTATAACTTTTACCTAAGTATTTTCTAAATTAATGACTGCATTTTATGCATTTTCCACTGCAGGTCATGTTTCTACTATTATTGCACCTTAAGACAATGAAGAAGGGATAGATTATTATTTATGTTGTTGTGTCCAAGCCAAACAAAAATTGGATCACTTGGTTATAGATGGTGAAGTTTTAGAGTACCATATCAATGTGGTGGTTGTAACTAACACATGGCTTAGATGATATTCTATGAAGAACCCTAACTTGTCATTATTCAAGGATTGGCAAATAGAGAGGAAGATTCTTCATTTTTCAAACCTTGTTGTCACATCAAATGTCCACTTGATAAAATATGGCGGGAAACTAAATAATAAAATTCTTTGGAAAGTTTGTGAGTTAGACCATGAGGCAATACTTGAGATATTAAAATGTAGAGCAGATCCAATTGGTCCATTAGATTGAATAGGGGAGAGAGAGAGAGAGAGAGAGAGAGAGAGAGAGAGAGAGAGAGAGTGGTCAATTACATCCAAATACAATGTTCCAACCTCTCCCTCAAGACTATCCACATGACAAGGTGGGTATTGTTATTATGTGTAAGTGATGAGATAAGTTTACATCACAGATTTTATGTTTTGATTTGTTTAGAATCTAGATACATTATTTGAATTTATATTAAATTCTTTAGTAGGAGCCATCTTCAAATTAGTCATTTGAATAAGTGAAAGTTTAGAATCTGTTGTTTAGATCAAAATGTAATGAAAGAACATGAAAATTATTAGAATGTGAATGCTTTGAGATGTAAAGTCATGATTGTGTGCATGTAACTAGAAACTTGAAACTGGTGAAAGCAAGGATATAATGGGAGAAGTTTCCAAAACTAATCAAGCCATTCAGTAAGCCACTTGATCATTGCTAGAAGTTCAAACAAATCATTCTTTGCATTTGTAACATTGTTACCAATAATGATATTATGACTAACATGCTTTTATCTTTTATTTTATTTTTTCATCTGTAATTATTTTAGATAAAATCCAAAACAAATTTATTTTTTAATCATAAACTTAGAAAATCCATCTTATAAATTTTTCATATATTGTTTATTTGGAAGCATTAAGACCAAAGTGTATGATCTTTGGTTTGCTCCTAGTCACAAGATTCAAGTTTTTAGCATATGTATGGGTTTAGGGGTCAAATACTTTAAGGATGACCATAGGTGGTTATGTTTGTTCGCTCTTATTCTTAAGATTGTAAGGTTGTGATTGTGTAGAAGAATCCACACCCTTAAGGATAATCATAGGTGCTTCATCAATTTTTGATTTTGTAGCCTTCCTTTTTTCCCTTTAGACATAATCATGTTTATGTTCTCACAAGTTGGCTTAATCATATGTAGTTGATCTTTTGCATCCTATTTTTCTTCTTGTTAATGCTTGGGTACTTGGGTTGATTGAAAACTTTATGATCAGTATTAGTCATGTGTCCATCCAACCTAACTTTCTTATCATCAATGAGATCATGAATGATGCATTTGAGTTTCATATAATTTGATGTAGAATGCAACAATGGAAGCAATGGAAGCACAACCTTAAGACCCAACCCCAAAATCAACACTCAAGATATTCAAAGGATTGAAAATTTGGTTTGTTTCACTTCAACAAGTGTATACCTCTACAAGGAGCTGCTATGATGGTTTTAAGACTTACCATACACAAGTATGACACAAAGAAATTTGACCCAAATCAAGCCTTTAAGGATAAGTTCCCTTAATATGGGTAAAATAGGGATTTTATAGTTCTAGGCCTCACAACTTCCACCATAGGCCAGAAACTACTTAGTCAGAATCCAACTAAGAAAAATCCACCATTGGTTGCACTCCCAACAACCCACAACACAAATTGCAAGGAAGGACCTCGAATCCTATTAGGTCTTTGATTTTTGCCACTAACTTCAAAACTTTCCAAGAGACTTAAGGAAAAAATAACACTTTCAAATACCCTTTTTCAAGTTCTCTCAAACCCCAAAGTTGTAGAGATTGACTCCACTCTAGCATATCATAACCTTGACTAAGTCCATAGGCCTAATTAGCTAGGTTAGACTTGGGTCTCAAAGCAAGAGTTTAGGAATGGGTGCATGGAGCCAAAACTCCACTTATAGAGTGTCCTACTAACTTAAAAAGGGATGATTTTTTTTATCACCAAGTCCTCAAAATTTCTCCATCTCTTTATCTAATTCAGTCTCCTTACAACTGGTCAAATACATGGTGATATTTGACCTAGGGCTTGCTCCCAAAATTCAATGCCTTCAACTCCTATTCTAAAACTACAAAAATATTATAGTACACATCCCTAACTTGCTTCATACAAGTGGAGAAGAAATTCCACTAGTGGATCAGCAAGTTAGGGCCATTTGAATGCCAAAACCCTGAAATTGAGGGTTTCTTAGACCAGCAAGCTTATAAATTTGATTACTTTTGAAAGAAAAAGGATAAAAACTTCAAACCATGACCAAAAGCCTTCAAACACAATAGCATCAACTTTTATATTAGAAAGGTCATCATCCACCTCTTATTCTTTCGTACTATACTTGCAAAATCTCAAGAAATTACATTGAAATAGGTATATTTTATTGATTTGAAAGAAAGTTTACAATTGGATCTTCCCTTTACCTATTTTCAAATTTATCCACCCTAAATAGGTTGTTTCCAACCATTCCACTCAACCATCAAATGGTTTGACCCATTGGGACTCCTAAACCAAAAAGTTGCTTAGCAAATTGTAAAAGTTGCTAACAACTTTTAAGCAACTTTTGCCGCTATAGCAGTAAATGTTGCATTAAAACTTGATTAACTCTTAGAAACCTTGTTAGGCTTCCAAACCCCTAAGACACACCTAGAAAAAAATGAAATGACTAACATATCATCCATTAGGACCAAATGATGCCCAAGGTTTATAAAAACACCAAGGAGTCTCGTGTCCTTAACAAAACGGATGGATCATAGGGAGATCATGAAATATATCTCCTAACCTTATTACAAACATATTGATCAATGAAAGTTAGGTGCTCTGAACCATAATTTTTAGTCTTATGACCCTTATTCCTATCATAGATGCAATAGTGATTCTCATTCCAAAATTTAGGCTTAACTTTGGGTTGATAAGGTTTATAGTTATATGGTGGTGTAATGATCTTATTTGATATCAAAGTATTAAACACTAGTTCAAGTGAGTCTCCTAGAGGTGTACAAGTGTGCCTAGATTTGGAAACCCATGATGGTTTACCTCTACTAGAGTAATTAAATTTGTTTTAGGCAATATTCTTGGAGAAGCATATTGTTTTGTATTTTGAATGTTATTGGCCAAGTTGATCACGTTAGGCTCCTTAAAAATTGGAGCATACTTGTAAGGAATTGGAAAATAGTTATTTCCTAAGATCATGCTACAATTAAGGCACAAGGTGGTTGATAAATATATCAATCTTTTTAGCTTTAGGGATTTTCCTTGGATATCATGAATAATACTTTCTCCATCACTGAAGAAAGAAAATAGAATATTTTTCTTGGTGTTGTTTGATGTTTCATAAGTCTAGCATAGTGATTGCATGTTGAATATTGTAGGGATAATGTTGAAAATACCTTTTTCCATTTTATCAAATGACATAAGTGGAGGACATAATTTTGTGAACCATTCCATACCTCGCCCACTAAGACTTCTAGAAAAAAAGGCTTATGAGATAAGTGAGTTCATGTAAGAATTTCATACTTAGTGCACAAAAATCCCTAATGTGATCATGAGGATCTCCACTACCATCATATTTTTCATACGTAAAAAATTCAACCTTACAAGTAAAAGGATACATTTATAAGTATTTGTCAAAAGGAAATAGACATATAGAATCAAGTGAAAAAGATGGCTTAGGTTTCTCTTGCTCATTTTTCATGTGTAACATATCCTTCATCATTTCTTCCATTTGTTTCATAACAACTTATAAAGCTAAAGGTTCCTCCTTTTGAATCAAGTTGTCAACATTGAGGTTGTGTATAAATTTTACTTCTTGAGAGGATAAGTGCATGAAGTATTTATCTTTTTCTTGATCCAAGTTCAATTTCATGAGCTTCTATTAATATTTATTTTGTTAAAATTGTAAGATCTCTTCCTTAGTGATTTCTGGATCTAGATCATTATCTTGTGAACCATGTCTAATATGTTTTGACCTTTGGGGTAAAAGTGAACAATGTCTAGAAATTTAATTGGTAAATTATTGAGAAAATTGTTATGCTTCTTCTATATAGGCTTGTTTTCCTCATTAGGTATGCTATAACCATTTGTCTACCATCCTAGATAGGAGTTTGTCAATCCTCTTTTCATTTTCCTCCCTAGATAATGTCAATGAGACACTATTTTCAAATCTAGATAAAGACACTTACTAGTATAGACCAAAAATTAGAAATACCAAGTATATGTTTCCCTAACCAGCCAAGAACAACTTTGAAGTTTTAGAGGCTTCGAACAACTATCATTTGATGACAGTTACACTATGGGCCACTTTTTAGGCATAAAATATTTTCTTCTTGCATCTTTCTTTATATTTTTTTATAACATCAAGAAAATAAAATGAATATTAGGATACCCATTTTGTTTCTCTATAACATATCAAAAGATAAGGTATGGTTGTTTTGGGCCAAGTCTCTTCTGTTACACTATGGGCCACTTTTTAGGCATAAAAACTCCTCAATTTACAAAGGATCTATATGGAATAATCATCACCCAACCATAAAAATTGGTAAAGTATCTTAATATGATCCTAAAGTTAGGATTCTTTAATTTTATTGAACTCATCAACTCCCTATATGTGCTTTTTATGAAACCCTCAAAAAACAAGGCACAAAACTAGGGCCTCTTCAAATCTAACCAAGAAATCACTTCTAGGACCTATTAGTTGATCATACACTACATTTATGATGATTAATTTTACTATTTTACATAAAAAAGTGGCGTCATTTAGGTAGATCTTCTGTTGCTATACCTATGGCATCAAATTTAATGCATTTTCATGCACCCTAGTACTCCAAATTTGTCTAGTTGGATGATCATTGGTGCCAGGCACCAAGAAAAATAGATAGGTGTCATCCTAGTTTTGAATTAGGAAGAAGGTTGCAAAATGATGTAATAAGACCCAAGATGTAAGGTCAATTGGACTCTAGGTGCCATTATCAACGAAAGTGCCAAATTGAACCAAGGCGTAAAAAAATGAGCAATATAGGTGATTTTTCAAGGTAAAAATTATTTTTATGTTTCTTAGAAGTTTATAAAGGTCCTTAAGGTCACTGGGTTAAGTTTTAGGTGTCTAGGAGTTAAGATGCCAAAAATTGCAAAAAATTGCAAAAGTTGTCAAAGCAAATTGCAAAAATGTTGACAACTTTGCAATTTTGTTGAAAAACCAAGTGTACATTACAACCACCATTTAAAATGTGTTTATAACCATTGAAATGGAATAATATATGTATGAGATTACTGTCTATGCCTCATTGGGTTATGGTTATACATATTTGATGTCTTTTGAAGCAATAAAAACCTAATTTTCTGCCATTTTTCCTATGTTTTACTATTGTACAGATGTGTATGAATTGGCACATGTGAAAATTTTATGTTATTGGATAGGTATTTGAAGTATCTTTCATTTTCATTTTGTTTGAGGTTTTGATCTATTCAATTGTGAAAGATATTGTCATTTTACTGAGGGCTACCTGGGTAAACCTGCAAATTGACTAGATTGCACTTATGACCATCTAACTTGCAATCCAACAGCGAGATCTTGATTCCATTTGGTGGGAAGAAATTTAGGGGTGTATTATTACATATGGAAAAATTTTAGCGGCAGAAAAGTTGGTTTACTATTTTTGCTTGTAGGCCCTAGGTTAAGCATCATCATGTGTTCAGCCCAATTTTGAAGAGAAATTAGTGTAAAACTCTCAAACATGTTGTAATGACCAAGGTGAAGGGTGGAATGGATTTTTTAAATGGTGATAAAGAGTCCCAAGTGGTTTTTTTGATTCTACAAAGCATTAATATATAGATTGGAAGAAGTTGCAAAGAAAGAAATTTAGTTTTCAAATCATTTTGACTATTGTTTGCATGCTACATGAAATGCATGAACTTTTAGACCATATATGATATATTTTTGATATAGAGCTTTGAATCATTTTTCTTTTTCTTTTGGTCTCATTGTTCTACATGTTTTCTAACTCAAGTTATTGCATTTTTAGTGAAACTAGGTTTTTAGGACAACATTTTGGTGCACATAGCAAAAATGGGCCTCTAACTACAATTTTCTTGGTTAAAATTTCATGCCCACTTGGGAAATGGTAGTTAGTAGAGTCATTTTTAGGATTCCAAGGTTTCAAGACTAGAGGATGTGTTTTGTGATTTTTCCAATCAAGCCCTATGTCAAGTACCATGAAGGATTTGACCTCTTGTAGCATGTTGATTTGTGAATGACAGGAGTTTGGGAATTGGTGAAGGGCTGAGCATTTGGAAATAAGTTATTTTAGTTTTTTCAAACCTTTTATAAGTAGTAGAAATTGAATCAAGTGAAAAATGTAAACACTAAACTTTTTGAGCAAACTTGCATTGTTGAAAGTTGTAAAAGTTGCTCAAATTCACAACTTAGTGAAAAAAGGGTCGTGGGATCAAACTATCTATTCCATTAGCTTCGAGTGGTTGGGTAAATCCTATCCCCAAGCTTGTCCCATCTCATTGAGAACTCAAAATTTTTTAGGCATGCTAAACCAAAACGTCCCTAAGGGTCACTAAATGCCATAGGGCAGCGATCTTTGACAGGCCATATCTCGGAGCTCGTGCAAGATATGGATGAGATTCTAGATTCTATAGGACCATGTTGCAGAGACCTACAATATAATATCTCACTTTTTAGAGACCTTGATCCATTTTGATTTTGTGATGCCATCTTGGGTGATGCTAAAACTTGAAATGTTGGCCAGTACAAAGTTGACAACTGCCAAATCTCCCTCACCATTCATCATGGAATCAAAATATCTATTCCATTAGCTCCAAGTGGCTTGGTAAAGCCTAGCCCCAAGATTTTCCTATCTCATTGAGTGCTCAAACATTCTCAAGCATGCTGAACCAAAGTGTCCCTGAGGGTCACTAAATGCCATATGGCAGCAATCTTTGATGGGGCATATCTTGGAGCTCATGTGAGATATGGATGCAATTATAGGTCCTATAGGACCATGTTGGGGAGACCTATAATAACCTCTCTCACTTTTTGGAGATCATACTCTATCTTAATTTTGTGATGCCATCTTGGGTGATGTTAAAACTTGTCATGTCGGCTAGTACAAAGTTGGCCAACTCCCAAATCTCTCTCATCATTTTTCGTGGGATCAAACTATCTATTTCGTTAGCTCTAGGTGGCTGGGTAAACCCTAGCACCAAGCTCATTCCATCCCATTGAGTGCTCAAACATTCTTAAGCATGTCAAATTGAAACATCCCTAAGGGTCACTAAATACCATAAGGTAGTGATCTTTGACAGGGCATATCTCAAAGCTCATGCAAGATATAGATGCAATTCTAGGTCCTATAGGACCATGTTGTAGAGACCTACAATAGTATCTCTTTCTTTTTGGAGATCTTACTCCATTTTGATTTTGTGATAGACCATCTCGGGTGATGCTGAAACTTGTAGTGTTGGCTAGTAAAAAGTTGCCAACTGCCAAATCTCCCTCACCGTTCATTGTGAGATCAAACTATCTATTCTATTAGTTTTGGGTGCCTAGGTAAACCCTAGCCCCAAGCTTGTTCTATCCTATTGAGTGCTAAAATGTTCTTGAGCACGTCTAACCAAAACATTCCTAAGGGTCTCTAAATGCCATAGGGCAACGATCTTTGATGGGGCATATCTCAGAGCTCGTGCAAGATATGGATACATTTCTAGGTCCCATAGGACCATGTTGTGAAGACCTACAATAACTTTTCTCACTTTTTGGAGATCTTACTCCATTTTAATTTTGTGATACCATCTCGAGTGATGTTGAAATTTGTAGTGTTGGCCAGTAGAAAGTTCTCAACTACCAAATCTCCCTCACCATTTGTCATGGGATCAAACTGACTATTTTTTTAGCTCTAAGTGGTGGAGTAAACCCTAGCTGCAAGCTTGTCTCATCCTGTTGAGTGCTCAAACATTCTCAGGCATGCTGAACCGAAACATCCCTAAGGTTCACTAAATGCCATAGGGTAGCAATCTTTGATGGAGCATATCTTAGACCTCATGCGAAGTATAGATGCAATTCTAGGTCCTATAGGAATGTGTTGTAGAGACCTACAATAACCTCTCTCACTTTTTGGAGATCTTACTCCATTTTTATTTTGTGATGCCATCTTAGGTGATGTTAAAACTTGTAGTATTGACTAGTACAAAGTTGCCAACTACCAAATCTCTCTCACCATTCATCATGAGATTGAACTATCTATTCTATTAGCTGTAGGTGGCTAGGTAAACCCTATCCCTAAGCTCATCCCATCCCATTAAGCACTCAAACATTCTCGGGCACACCAAACCAAAATTTCCCTAAGGGTCACTAAATGCCATAGGGCAATGATCTTTGATAGGGTATATATCAGAGCTTGTGTGAGGTATGGATGCAATTTAAAGTCCTATAGGACCGTGTTGTAAAGGCCTACAATAACCTCTCTCACTTTTTAGAGATCTTACTCTATTTTGATTTTGTGATGCCATCTCGGGTGATGCTAAAACTTGTAGTGTTTGCTAGTACAAAGTTGCCAACTTCCAAATCTCTCTCACCTTTCGTCATGGGATAGAGCTATTTGTTCCATTAGCTCTAGGTGGCTGGGTAAACTCTATCCCCAAACTCATCCCTTCCTATTGAGCGTTCAAATGTCCTTGGGCACGCTGAACCGAAACATCCCTGAGGGTCACTAAATGCCATTGGGCAGCAATCTTTGATGGGGCATATCTTAGAGCTTGTGCAAGGTATGGATGTGATTCTTGGTGCTAGAGGACCATGTTGTGTAGACCTATAAAAAAATCTCTCACTTTTTGAAGATCTTACTCTGTTTTGATTTTGCGATGCCATCTAGGGTGATGCTAAAACTTGTAGTGTTGGCCAGTACAAAGTTGCCAACTGCCAAATCTCTCTTATATTTCATCATGGGATTGGGCTGTGTATTCTGTTAGCTCTAAGTGGCTAGGTAAACACTAGCCCCAAGCTTCTCCCATCCCATTGAGCACTCAAACATTCTCGGGCATGCCAAACTGAAACATCCCTAAGGGTCACTAAATGCCATAGGGCAGCAATCTTTGACTGTGGCAACTAGATATGTCATCTCATCCAATGATGGAGACTCATAATATCCTATAGGGAATCCTTATTATTAAGTTTAGATTCAACAACCTCTTCCCCTCCTAAAATAATGTAGTTAGAAATTTAACACCTAGTGCATAGAATTTGGACTTGAGGATCTTCTGATGAAAGGAATTTACACAGACTTTCCATTTGGTTGGAGTGTCACAATTTCCTTACCCACTAGTATAGTATCTTGGGATCAATCCAATTTAACTTTTCCTCCTAGGTCCCTATAGAAACTCTTTCTTGACATGTCCTTACTAACTAGGATATTAGCAAATGTAGTGAGTGTGATGAAAAACTTTTTAAATCTTTGTAGTAGTGTAACTATCAACATCTCTAGAAAAATCCTTAAATCTTTATCAAAATACTAATTTCCATGAGAAAAATGACATGGTATTAAACTTAATATTTATGTTCATTTCTAGGGCTTTGTGGTAGGGTTGAATAAAGTGGAATCATTTCCTATGTAGATGGAATAAGTAAAAGAATGTCAAGTGGCAAAGTATGATCATGACAATCTTTAAAATCACTTTGACTCTTCTTCCAACTAAGCATGACAATAGTGCTCAGTCCAAATAAGTGAAAAAGTACATGTGAGAAGCCTATGCAGTAGTTATGTGCAAATGAAATAGAGGTGTCCAATTGAGATCAATGATTGATTAAAGTATAATGAAAAAACATCTTAAAAGCTAGTTTACTACTATATCACATAGATTATAGTCATATGGTAAAAAGCATGGAGAAACTTTATGGTAGAGATATATAAGAACTAATTTAATGGATCATATGATAGCAAATTTAACAAAAAATAAGACATAGTGAGACAACAATCTTAATAGATCTAGTAATCATGTGTAATAGAGTAAACGGCATTTAGTATTGTTTATAGTAGGAGTAATAAATTAAAATGTTTCAAGGATCTTTAAACAAAACACCTGGTCATGTACATCCAAGATGACTCACAATCAAATACTACAATGAGTTGTAAAGTTGTGAGTTAGTTCATAAAGGGATAACCACAAAGGAAAAATCATAGTTCTAAAGCTATGAAGAGGAGCTCCAAATGCCATTTAGGTGGTGGTAGGTTGGTAGTTTGAGGAAAATTATTATCTACTCCTATTTTTTCACTGTTGAACTTTATTAGAATATATTTACAAGTTTCCCCTAGCATGAACTGAGAATTCAACAAAGGCTTTCAAATATTGTTTGCATACATGTTAGTGCACTACTGATATATGGTGATTTTGAGGCTACACTATATCAATATATTATTATATTGTTATGAAAAATGGTGATCTAATGAATAAGAACCTAACAAATCTATAGGCCCAAAGATGTGCAATTGTCATAGCATTAAGGATAATACATTGAAATAGTGAGGTTTTCCCTTTGGAGAATATGACAGTTATAACATTATGGCAATAGTAGTGTTAAAGAAAATGACAATAGGTGCTAAAAAATTCATGGCCTAAATGAGCAAAGGGATTCCAAAAGATGTCAAAACAATGAAGTTCATGGTTGTCTTATTGGTGATGTGAAAGATGATTTGTATAGTAGACAAAGTGCCAAATTCAAGAAGTTAATGAACAAAAAGATTTAGGAAAATAATTTGTCATAGATGAACATGGGACATGCATCCCATTATCTTAAAGCACTGGCATAATACATTTTAAAGGATATTAATGCCATGAAAGTAGAGCCTTAAGCTAGGAGACATGGATTGAATGAGGTCAAGAAATAGATATATGAAAGTTCTATGTAATAGCTAAAAAGATTAGATACTTGTAGCCTCTATATTCACCATGCATTAGTTATAGTTTATGACCAAGTTTTGAAAGGTTTTGTAAATTTCTTCAAAGGTACCTGTCTGTTGCCAGTTTTGGAGTCATTTATCATGAAAGGGTTGTAAGTCTTGTCTACTATGGAAATTAAATGGTCTTCTATATTTCAAGGCTACAGACCCTAATGTATTATATTATGCAAGCAAGGGCCCTAAAAGTGAGTGCAAAGAATTCTTTGACCAAGCCCTAGGTGAGCTAGGGACTGTCAACAAAGAAAGAGCTCTTGAGAGAAAATTTGAAGAATGAAGACTTTCCCTTATAAGGGATTGAGGAGGGATATGAGGAGGTTTTAACTTGTCGAGGAGGAGTCTTGATGACATGTGGAAGGTGTCTTAAAAGTGGGGACAACATGCAGCCAAGAAAACCCTACCAAACCCTCAATTTTTCTATTTTTGTTGTACGACCTCTACGCACCCTAAGGCCCTAAAAATCCTTGAGCATGGATCCTATGTATCAATTATTCTTAATTCCAGAGGTGTTCAAACTCTAATACAAAGGAGCTATTGGCCCTAGAAATCTAGGTGGAGGCCTAATTAGGGTCTCTCCTTGTAGCCCTTATGTGAAGAAATCTTGGAATCGGGTACAAACCCATTGATGTTATCAATTCAAGCATAGTACAAGTGTTCCAATAATACCTTAGGACATCATGGAAACCTTGGTTGGACTAGGGAGTTCTATGGTACCCTAGTAGACCTATAAAACCTTTGGAGGGATATTATTCCTAGAAGAGTAAGGGAGTGATGCCACAAGTTTGGATTAGTTAACCTGGTGAGGAGAATGGGCAAGGTCAGGGGATGTTCTAAGTAGAAAGAGATCCTATAGACCACATAGGTGTACAGAAAACACCAAGATCCACATATAATATACAAGGTTGCATAGGGATGGGGGTACTTGGGGTACTTAGGGTACATGTATGGGTATGGGTACATGTACAACTATTTTTTACAATAGGGGACGGGGGTACTTGGGTATGCAATTTTTTTTTTAAAATTGTACTTTTTTATTTATAAAAAACTTGAATTTATGAGTCATGACAATGATTTTTCAAATCAAGAATAGTGATAAAGTTTGCAAATGTAATATATTGTTTTTAGTTTCAGATTTGTTATATGTTTGTAATAATAACCTATGATAAATGTTTAGATGCATAACATAGAAGGTAGGGCTTAAAAATGAACAAGAAGATCATAAATCATATGACAATGACATATTGAAAATGATAAATTTTTGGCTTTAACACTAATAAAGTTTATTGTTGATTAATATTGTATCAAAGTTTCAAACTAATTAGGTATCGAATTAAGCTTGATAAACAAATAATAGAGAAGGAAAATTGTAAACATGAACAAGATCATAAATCATATGATGATGACATATTATAAATGATAAACTTATGGTTAAATAGTGATAAAGTTTATCATTAATCAATATTCTATCAAAGTTTTGAACTGATTAGGTATTAAATTAAGTTTGATATGTAATGCCCCACCCGGAGATCCTTGGAAACAAGGATGAAATGCAAGCCAAGAATTTTTATTTTTTTTACAAGCATGAATGCACATGACAACATCATACAAGGATCACAACGATTGCAACGGAAGACTTCACCACAATCTTGGCAACCAACAAATCTCCAAATGCCACTACCAAATTGACACAAGAAAACATAAGCCAACAATGACCACGAACAAGATGAGGGCTCGAAGAAATGACCACACATCAACAAAACACCAGGCTGGGGTAAAATACAAAATCCTAAAATTTGGCTAAGCCTGAAATCCTGAAGCTCTAAAAATTGGCTAAGTCTGGATTTCTGAAGCCCTAAAATTTCCTAGAATCTTTATCTTATCTCTAAGAGGTTTGAAACCTATCTCAAAAGATTTGTCACATATATTAAAATATATCTTAAGTATAAGGAATTAAATATACGTCAACTTATACTTCAATGATATATTTTAAACCCCTAAGGACTACAACAAAAACACACAAAAAGGATTTGAAAGAAAACAACCAAAACCAAAAAGAAACAACATAGGGTTGAAGAACACCAAAAAGGGTATCCAAAACAACTCTCAAAAAGTTTAGATCAAATCAAAAAGTGCCCACTGCCGGCCCGAGCAGGTTTTTACAAAACCTGTGCGATACTTTTTTACAACCCTAACAAGTATCATGTGACATTTCTAAAAAAGGAGGGTGACACTTTCAAAGTTTGAGTGATACTTTTCTCAAGGGCGTGCGATACTTTCAAGGTATTGTACAAAATTTCTCCAAAGGAGGTGTGATACTTTCTAGTATTGCATGACATTTCTCCAAGAGGCATGTGATACTTTCTAGCATCGTACGACATAGTTTCTATGGGCATGTGATACATTTTTATGTTGCACCATGCTGATAAAATGTCACCCATAGAAACACAAAAAAACTTAAGGAAAACACAAAAGGGAAAAAATAGAGAAAAACTGAGTTCAAAACCTCCACACTGGAGAGTACCAGATCCACATAGTTCGAGGAGTGAACACTTGAGTGCATAATCAACAAGATACCATGATCAAGAAGGAGATACATATATCCAACTAAACTATAGCAGAAAAGAACATACTAAAAGAAACATCACAGTGAACAGAGATAATATCATAATAACAAAACAACCAAATTAAGTACATGGTTCCTCCTAATTGTCAATAGCATCATAAGACCATCATGGATCCTAGCCATCCCCCACGTGTAACATCCCAAGCCACTGATCAGATCGTCGGTACTATCACAATAGGGATGTCACTACTAAACATGCTACCAACATAGGCATAAGGAAATCTAACATGCTAATAGTAAAGCATTAGATAATCCTACAAGTAGATAACATCACCTATTACATGCTAAACATCAATAAGAAATAGATATGCCACTATAGCAATTCACATCATCTAATCATATGCTAAACATCATAATATGGGAATGCGTCAAATAAACTAACATCATCTAAACATGATATCCAAGCATTCCAATCAAAGCATAAATCACAAGAAAGCATACTCCAAAATCCGAAGCATCAAGAGAAAACATCCAACAACGGTTGCACTAGGACAAGAGACTATCTCTATACACCGATCCCTAGCAGTGGTGAAGGTAGGTATGCCTCCCAACCACATGGAACCCGTAGGTCCACACCTGTCGTGCTGATGCAGATAATGATCCAACCACAACCACACATAAAGCACAACATCCAAGGATAACACTTATGCCAGACAGTATGATGGTTGCAACCAAGAACCTAAGACAATGCAAAGAGTACAGGTCCTGGTCAAACACTCAATAGGCTACTAAGTAGGGAATGACATCATGGAGAGTCACTTGGCATCGAAAAGCCTAAGCTTGGATCATGAAGATTCAAGATCCCTCAACAGAATGGCTTGACACATCATTTTATTATCTTTAAGTTTTATTACCATACACACATTTTCTTTAGTTATCACTTAATCAAAGCTCCTCTTAGCCATACCTATGGCGTCATGATCATTGGGCTACGAGATAGAAGCCCCCTCCATATGCTACCCTACCCTACCCATGCTCATCCTATGAAAAGTGCATGCGGGCATGCATGCTCCCATCCTGACCCCAATGATCATAACTTCTAGAAGTACCAAGAAAGATCGGGCCTCGCAAGTCACCCGAAAAATGTACGCACATGTACTCATGTGTGGTGCACCACCATCATGAAGATCAAAACACAAGGACAAGATGCGAACACAATGCAAAAGATAACACCCAACTAAAAGCAACATAGGAAGGATGGATTCTACACAAATCTCAAAGCCAATAAAACCATACATCATGAAATCACTCTACCAGCCTCAATCCAGAAGTATGGATTCTACACAAATCCCAATGATGTAGCAAGACCAAACATCTTGGACTCACTCGACCAGCCTCAATTCTAGAGTATGGATTCTACATGAATCTTAACATCCACAAAACAAAAGCAAAGGTCTACAAGAAACAAAAACACCAGGTATAAAATCACTCAATCGAACACAATGTCAGGAGTATAGATGCAACATGTATCCCAATACAACATAAAATTGCAACAGTGGTCTGATTGATATCCAAATGGATCATCCAGGTCCACAATGCACATTGTGCCAATAAAACTCAAGAAAATAGAGTGGCACACAAAATGAGGCAAAAATCCCAAATTTTGGAAAAATTACAAAATTAAAACCCATTTGACCTTTGGGCACAAAAACCCCAAAAATCCAAAAATAAACAAATTTAGACACCATATGCAAAAATGGCCAGCATAACGGTGTAAAACCCCAAACCCTCATCTCAAAAAATAGGGAAATGTTCATACCCAACCAACTAGGTAGAACTAACATACAGAAATATAGGAGAATGCTAGTTCTTAACCTCCAAACAAATAGCTACCAAAAATAGAAGCAAAAACAGAGCTGCAACAATAAAATGGGAAAGCCCTACCTCACAGCTAAAAGGGCAAAATAGAAATCTAAACTAGAAAATCAAACACTCATAGAAGTGGGTGAAAATCACAGCAATCTAAGGTTTCCCCGAGCTGAATCCAACGAGCTCAACCTCACAATGATCCCACACCTGTAGCTCCCACAATGAACAAAATAATAAATCCTCATGAAGAAGATTTTGGGTTTTACTCTCAAACTTTCTAATTCAAAAGTGAGAAGTGAGGAATTAAATTCCTCTTTAGATATTTATTCACTTTTTGAGTGAATAATTGATTAGGGAAAATAACAAGCCAACCTAGTTAAACCCTGAATCCACCCAAACAAAAATAGGCTATTCCTATAAATCAGAATTCATCTCTGGAAAAGCTACTAGAAATTTTAAAAAATCAATTTAAAAGCCCAAAAACCCAAAAACACATAAATATCTTAATAACTTTTGTGACAATGCAAAACTCTAAATGCACAAACACGCTCACTGGTGTAATCACATAATGCAAATGAGTTCAGATTTAATAATCACCAAAAGGTTAATATAAACATTTAAGATAAGGATACGTTGACCATACAAGTATGACATTGGTAAAATATGAATAGCTAAATCACTAACTCCATATGCCACTACCAGGGATATAAATCCTGCACACTAAACAACATGATCAAGTGCAATTGCATATAATAACATAGCCAAAGCAATAAATGCATTAAATCACCTAATTTAACCATTTATTTAATTATATTAAAATAATCTATTTACATCACTCACATTCGCATAAAGCATAATAGTGCAAGAATGAAGTAAATAACCATAGCATTGAATCCATCACCTAGCATAATCAGAGGTATGTCCAAATACCAGATAACCAAATATCATCATAAAACACACTTTCATCTCAAAATGGCATCATCATGCAATATGATCAAATGAACAACATAGTAGTCTAAAATCTATAATACTGAAATCAAAGTATAACATCTGACCCTCGGTTCCTCTCAAATGTAAATCATCACATAAGTAAAAAATATCCCTCTAATCAGAAATATAACAAGGTAAATGTCTGCAACACATAACCAAATAATCCAACATGAATAATCCATTCTAATTACTTAAGAATTTAATAATGATTGTTTAAACAACATAATAAGGCACTTAAAACACATAAGTGAACATAGTCATAAACATGACTACCCAATGCTATAGGAACCTAGTCTAGTGTAGCATGGTACAAAGTACATAGTGCAATCTCTGCACATAGCTCAAGGTAATCATGGAACAACATCACAATACCACATCAATCCTGGTAAGCACTAGCACAAACCTCAGTGAACCATAAATCAAATCATAATCTCATAGATCAGTCAAAAACATAATCAAAGCAACTAATACAAAAACATAAATCTAAACACCTCAATGGTGTAGACCACTCATGGTCACAATCATGACCCATCACAACGAAAGATCAACAAGGTTGCATCCATCAGGATGACTTACAGAAGTCAAATGGGAGAGGCACTACATGATAAACAACGAGCTGATACACAAACAAAAAACCAAAAAAAGTAATCTAAAATCTCAATCAAGGTCCTTAGCTATGTTGGTCTCCACCGAGTACCCGATACTTGGGATACATGTACCTAGTACTTGGGTATGTGGGTATGAGTACTAGGGGTGTAGGTACAAGTACCATGCAACCTCATAATATATTATGATAACAAATAATGTCATACATGAATAAACATATAATATATTATGATAACCAATAATGTCATACATGAATAAACATATAATATATTATGATAACCAATAATGTCATACATGAACAAACATATAATATATTATGTCAACCAATAATGTCATACATGAAGGAACATATAATATATTATGATAACCAATAATGTCATACATGAACAAAAATATAATATAAAATGATAACCAATAATGTCATACATTAACAAACACATAATATATTATGATAACAAATAATGTCATACATGAACAAACATATCATATATTTACCAATAATGTCATAAGTCTAATAATTTCATGCATCAAATAAATGTCATACATCAAATATAAAATGTCATATATACATCAAATGTATATCGAATATGTCCACTGACATAAAATCCAACATACATGTTTGTTGATGCCTATACATGTATGTCTATCAACCATATCTTCTCCTTCCCATGAGGGGAAGGAAACAAATCTCTAGAGGTATTTGGTTGTTGTGTGGAGGGAGATGATGGTGATGATGGGGTATTCCTCACACGCTCACTCATCCTCTTGTTGAGGCTCTTCTCTAACTTGACCTAATGCAAACAAAGTAGATATGAATCAATAATTATTATACATTGAAATAAAATATGTGTACACACAAAAGTAATTATTTTCTTATTGGCATCAAATAGTCACTCGGTGAGTCCACCTCGAAGGCTCATGGACGATCGGGTGTAACAAGACCCTACCAAAATTCAATCAATATAATCACTTATAAATAACATTATAAATTTTGACCCTAACTATTATAAACAACAACTAAAACCAAGAAAATTCTTTCATACCTTAGTCAATGGCTATGAACTAGCCATTGCTACAGGCAATCCACAATCGATGGACTACCAAAGATGAGGAGGAGTCTTAGATGTTAAGAGTTGCATGTCATACAATACATGTTACATGTAACATGAAACATGAAACAAATATAATCAAATGAATTAAATTAACATGAAACAAATGTACCTCTATGAAGCTTGTATCACATCTAGGCTCGAAGTCCATAGTGAATGTTGATGGTCCTATAAAGAACTAATGGACATGCATAAACTTTTTTGTCAATCCTTCATATGATTACTTAATAAATATATGTATTAATTTAAATGATTAAATCAATACAAACCTTTGGACTCGTCGATGGGATGAAAAATGGGCTGGGGGATCACTACAAGGGCTGCTAACACTCTGACCCTAAATTTTTAACAATGTCAATACATGCTAATTAATTAGCCATTCACTATACATATGAGATGTGATCAAATTAGTTTATTATAATTGTAATTTACCTATGTGTCAATGCCAAATGTCTCATTTAGAAACTGATCAGTGACTAGCCCATCATCCACACCATCTCTAGCATGACTGCCAAATGTGCATAAGGATCTGCATGATGTGCACATGTGACTGTGATGTGCAGAAGGCTCCTCCTCAACTAATGGACTCCTGCAATGAATGAGGGTCTGTATCAAAGCATTAATAGTCCCTAGAGTACTGGCCTCTACATGTTCCTTCACAACTAAAGGAATAGTCACATGCTCACCCTATGGATTGACCACAGGTGCCCTAACTACATTAGAGTCATGACATGCCCCTGACCTCTCAAATGATGACCCCCCACCTCTACCCTGAGATTCTAATATCTAAAATTAATTGGAGATATCCCCAAGAACAAACTCACAATACAATTTCCTTAAGAAATACATTGGGACCTCATGATTATTGTAGGGAGGGGCATTAAAAACCATCCACCATCTATCCTAAAAATTATTTCTAATAGCATCATGTATGCACCAATTAATGAAGAACTGTTTAGTTGACTCTCTAACATTATTTTGTTGACTAGGCTTTCTAAACAATGCACAAATTCTACCTTTTGGTATTTCTTTTTTTTTTAACATCTTCGTATGATAATTTTTTTGCATAATATCTTTTTTGCTCATCCCTCTTAACCCACAAAGTATCTAACTGACCACTAACAGAAGCTATGTGGGTCTTAATGGACTCGAGGAAGGATGCCAATTGAGCTCCCATTGGATTGTTTTGTCCACAAGCTTTCAACCTACCAATGAGTGCTTCTAATTCATTTTTTCCTCTTTCTATTTCATTTATTATGTTTTCTTGTGTGCTAGGAAGAGGTCTTCCAATCAATGTAGGTTGCAAAATTTCTTGTTCTTGTTGTGGAGGGTTTTGATTCTCATCTTGTTGAGGGTCTTGGTCTGGATCTTGTTGAGGGTTTTTGGTTTTGATCTTGTTGGGGATTTGCTAGTTCATTATTCACATTTCGTGATAAGAAATCAATTACAATCTAAATAAATAAACAAATTTAAAGAAAAATTGAAAAAAACGTGCAAAACAATACGAAAAGCATATAAAACAATGCAAAAATGATTAGACAACATATGGCATGATCATGATCTTGAACTTTGATGACAAGGAGGTATATTGACCAGGGGGGTGGCAAAAATCTTCAATTTTCTCAATTCGCGTATGTGTTGTGAGGAGAGTAAGTTTGAAAATAAAGTAAAAATGAATGGGTTGTAGGTTTGCAACCCATTTATAATAATTTGGGGTTTTCAGTAGCTCGTGTGCACTATAGCGCGTATGCACTATTGAAAGTTAGAAAAAAGAATGGGTGTCATCTTTTTGGCACCAGAACTTAGTGCACTTACCCATATGTCCAATCCTTCTTATATTTAAACCTCTGAGGTCCTTAGGATGACAAACTTTTTCCTAGCTAACCAAACCCATTCTAGTTTGTTCTTCAATCTTGGACCACAAGAATTTTTTGGTATTTTATTAAGGATATCTTTGAATCTACCAGGGAGTTTAAAAATGGACACGAAGTAAATCGAGATGCCTTACAGAGAAGTAGAGAGAAGTTGAAGTTTCTCCATACTGCTCAGAATCTTGCCTTTCTAGCCTACCAATTTTCTCTAGAAGTGTTCAACAAGACCATTCCAAAACTCACTTGAGACTTCTTTAATTTTAAGCAACGGTACAAGATAAGTGTCCTAGAGAAATGCCTATTGGCATTCTAGAATTTGAATCACCTTACCTCTTAGGCTAGCAACAGTGTTGAAGAAATACACTTTGCTTTTCTGATAATTTATTCATTGTCCAAAGACCTCTACATATTGATTTAGGATAGATTTCCATTCCTTAGCTTCATGGATGGAAGAGATACCAAATAAGGTTTCATCCACAAATTATTGAATAGTTTTTGGGGGTAAAAGTAAAAAGTTGTGTCACCTTTTAGGCTAACTTATCAAAATGACTGAATTTGAGTATTTCTATCTAAAACATAATTTTTTTCAAACATAGGATCTTTGATAAAACTATTCTAGCTAAGTTATATATGGTCTCACACTTTTCCAATTGGAAATGTCTATTAAATGCATGTTTTGTACTAGTTCGTATCCAATTACTAAAAAAATACAATTATTTTAGAAAATTGACATTTCAATAACTCTTATTATTTATTATGATATTTTTTTAATAACATATAAATACCCTTTTATAGAGCTCAAAGTCAAGAATATTCTCATATAGAGTTTATAGTGGTTTAATTAGATATAGTATATTGTAATTAAAAAATTCTGCATGTATTTTAACACTCGAGAAGATGTCAATTTTGAGAAAGAAAGAATTATTAAATAATATCAAAAAAATTTAAAAATTATATGACGTTCTAGAGGAGAGAGTCCTCTTCCAAAATTTATAATTTCTCTTTTGGTTCGAATAGATTTATTTTTTAAAATGTGGTGGGAGATGAAAACTATCAATTTGAATAAGTTGAAATATGAATTGTTATAAAAGAGAAAATATAGGTCTAAAACCCATTTTAATTTTTATTGTCCTAGATACCTATATTATCGATAACATAATCTAAGATCAAAGGGAAACCAGTTTATTTCCATATAGTTTTGTGGTGGGAACTAGACCCCTAATTTCCAACATTTTTCAACAACTAAAAATTATCTTTAAAAACTAGGAAAATATATAATTTCTTATTCCAAATAATTATTAAAAATTATAATCGTAAAATTCATCCACTTCTGCACATTTCATTAGTTTACTTCATTTTAAAATTCTAAATAATAACACCAATTTTATGTCATTGAATGTGAACAACTACACTTTTGTTAGCCTTTTCCTTTGTAAAAGGGTGACACGGGTTTGTGTTTTTACCCCAGGAGGACACAAGGATGTAGGTTTAACACCTCTTAACTTGTTAGCATTGTTCATGGAAACCAAATTTCTACCAAGGACCTCTGCCACAATAATGAAAAGATAGGGGGTAGGGGGTCACCTTGGCACACCCCTTGGGATGAAGAAAATTTTGATAATTTTGATAACATTTTCATTAAATCCAAGTTTAGAGAGAATTTAAATCTAAAATTCCCTCCTAACCTTATCATAAGCTTTCAAAATATCTAGTTTAAGAGTTATATTTGGTTTCTTGCTCCTATTCATAAAGTGAATAACCTTGTGTGTAGTTATGACCACATCCAGAATCTACCTCCCAGGGATGAACCCATTCTGGTATGGACCAATAAACTTATCAAGGATGGGCTTGATTTAGTTTACCATAATCATGGTAAGGATTTTATAAATCATTTTGCACAAACTAATAGGTTTAAGGTCTTCCATATGACTATAATTATCAGTCTTAGGGACAAGAACAATGAAGGTCTAGTTGAGTTCCTTCAATAAATTTCCCATTCTAACAAAGTCTCTAGTGGCATGGATCAAATCATACTTCACAATATCCCAAAATTCTTGAAAAAAAGCCAGGAGAAACCCATCAAGACTAGGGGCTTTTTTACTAATTCATGCTAAACACAACTTTTATGACTTCCTCCTCCTTAATCTTAGTATTCATGTCCTCATTCCTCTGGTTATTCACAATTGGGTAAAAAGATTTCAAAATACCATTTTCCATGTTACTATTGACCTAACCTATGTAGTAGGGAGGTTATAGAGATCCTTGAAATAGAGATTGACTTTACCTTCTATCTCCTCCATATCATTAATCTCCTGACCATTATCATCCACCAACATTTTTATTGTGTTACATTTTTTTCTTCTTGTCATCAATCTATGGAAAAATGTCATATTTTCGTCACCCTCCTCCAACTAATAGACTCTTGATCTCTATTTCCAAAAAATTTCCTCCAGATTTAGGAGTGTCTTCCATAAGTTCCAACATTCCCGCTCCTCCTACTATTGTTCAACATTACTATTTCTCTAATAAGTTGGTTTTGGAGGGATTCCAACTTCTTCTCATTTGATTTCTTCTCTTTGGAAATGTTCCCAAATGAGGATTTACTCCATCGCCACATTTGTTTTTGAATGCATTCAAGCTTTCTAGCAATACAAAACATGGTTGTTCCCTTAACCAAATCCTTCCACCACCATGCAATACAATCTCTGAACTTAGTGTGTGAGTGCCACATTATTTCATACCTAGAAGGCCTCCGTCTTGTTATAGGTTGACTCTCCAACCAAGAAAATACCAGCATGGAGTGATGTAAAATGGTCCTCAGCTCTGCCTTTAAGAAAGAATGTTGAAGAATGTCCCAATTAAAAGAAATAAGAGCCCTATCAAATCTAACCTGAATCAAAAATTTTCCCAACCTATTATTAGACCAAGTGAATGCAAGACCTTAAAGATCATCAATCAAGTCATTCCTTCCAAGAAAGCCCTGCAATTCTTGCATACTATCAGAAAAGTCTTCCAAACTCCCTAGTTTCTCTGATAGATATAGAGGGGTGTTAAAATCCACCATAAACACAATTCTTTCTTGTCTCATAGTCTCACCCACTTTAGTACCCTCATCCCAAATAGCTAATCTACCATTCCTAGTGTTGGGGCCATGGAAATTGAAAAGATTCCAACAAACAACATGGGAGGTGAAATTCATGACCACAAAATGGGGATTAATATAGGTGACCATTCCCACCACCTTGTATGGGTTCCACATCATGGCAATGCCACTAGAGGCACCATTAGCCTCACTATAAGAAAATTTAGCCCCTGACCAAATGTAAGTAGCAACTCTAGAGAAAACATGCTCAATCATGTTAACTTCCTATAAAAGAATCAAGTCAAACTTAAGCTCTATGATTTTTTGTTTTATTTCACACTGTTTCCTAGGGCTATTTAACCCTCTCACATTCCAAGATATGAGTTTCATCTTTTATAATAGAGTGTTCTTCAGGGTTTTTTGTTTCTCCTATAAAATATCCTTCTCTATTTCCTTTTGACATACGTTCTTGGTCAGAGGTTTCCTATTCCTCGTGGGTGACCCTATATCTGCCTTATATCTCCCTCTAGGCTTACACTTTGGGACCATCCATTCGACATCATTGCTAAGAAGGTCAAGATTTGGTAGCTCAATTGTGGGGGAAAGCATTTCAACAATACCTAGAAGTGAGACCACCAGGGTGCCATCAATGAGCAGTTATCCATTTTCTAAGAGAAGGGATGAACAACATAGAGTAGCACTTCAATTAGCTTCCATCACTTTATTCATCTGTCCTTCCCCATGTTGAACTAATTGTAGAGTGAGCGTGTAAAAAATCTACCCCTCTTCACGATCAACTGCATCATTCATAACAGTTTGGACATTTCAACCCTATCCAATGATGTCCACCTTCATAAGGGTTCTTACCTTCTCACCATTTTTTCTAGGGGTTTCCAATAGTTTCTGAGAGGCCACCTCACATGTTTTCTTTAAGCTTATCAGTTCCTTATTAAGTGGGCCTTTGGCCTTTTCAGAAATCTCAACTCTTTTCAAGCTTTCAATCACCATCACTCCCGTTCAAGACACTTTGTCTTTAAGTTTCTCACCTTTATGAAATCCACAACAAAATGACCAAATATGTTGCACTTTTGGAAAAAGGGGACTGCATCCTCATAGACTATCAGTTCTGACCAATTGCCCCATTTAGATTTTAGGTCAATAGTTATCAACAAGGGTTTGTTCATTCCTACATTGATATAGAATCTAGCAAAACCTAGTTTAGTTCTAGAGCTAGTCATATTATCCATTTTAATGAACTGATCAAAGGAGTTACCAATCAATCTAAACCCCTGCTCATCCCAGAACTCTAAAGGGAGACCGAGCTACGTTATCCAGACCGGAGCATACCTGTAGAGGTCCATCTCCTAGTTGAATCCTGGTTTCCATTTCAGCATCAACAAGTGGTGTTTTACAAAATTCCAGGAGCCTGCCATGATTGAGTCACAATCCATTTTCGCAATGAATCTGAACAAGAAGAGGGGCCTAGTCATTGTAGAGATGGACACTAACCCCAAGAGTTTCCACTTCATAGAGCACCACTTGCTTACCATATCAACTATGGGTCAAAAGGAGACAAACCTTCCCACAAGACAAAGAGTAAAACCCAAGGCCATCGAATCGACCATTGAATCTAGTAGAGAAATCATGGGACTAGTTACCCCTGGGGAGATCACAAGTTTCACACTAGAGTCCATAGGAAACTTGGATCCAACAATAGCCCCCAACCAGTTTCACTTAGGGGACATCGCTGATACAAATTTCAATGAAGGACCACTAAGGGGTTGAGGGCCCAAATAGGCATAGTCATTAGGGACAGTGCAAGGTTTCTTCAG
The DNA here is from genome assembly GCA_028749045.1 of Cupressus sempervirens. Classification (NCBI taxonomy): domain Eukaryota; kingdom Viridiplantae; phylum Streptophyta; class Pinopsida; order Cupressales; family Cupressaceae; genus Cupressus; species Cupressus sempervirens. Next base: position 269,227,859 of record CM053791.1, on the reverse strand, counting down.
AGGAATATCTTCTTGCTGTAGGTCACAAACATTTTGGGCCTTAGTGAACTAAACCAATTCAAGATCCGGACACACAAGCCCTGACTCTAGAAGGTTACGGGGGGGGTGGTGGGCATGTTTAAGGTGGAAGGGGGGTGGGACCATCCCCCCAAGGTCAAAGAGGGCATAGAGCTTGGGAGGAAGCGAAGAACAAGAAAGGAGTTGTTGAGCTTATTATTTAAATGTTCTAGTTGTTAGTGGATTGAGTTCTTTGTGTTGTTTTCATCTCTCATAGATATGTTATGAGGGATGCTTCTTTTTACATATTAAAGATTCATTCAATTCAAAGAACTAATATTGTGTCTTATGATTAACTAAAATTGTGATTACTCGCCATGGTTTTATGATAGTTATATGTAAAGGATATATTAGGTTAAATATTTATTTTAATGTGTCAAAAATAAGAATATATATGACTTGGACAAATGTAATGTCTCTAGTTTAAATCAAATTGATAACAAGCAATTAGATTTTATGTGGAGATGAATCATAGAAAATTGTCATGAATTAATGTTGAAAAATCAATAATAGATTTACATATCAAAACTTTATTATAATAAAAATAATTAGATCGATGATGATAATAACATAAATAATATTTTTATATTTATTACAATCTTCACCAACCAAACTCAACCGATTACACTTTCTAGTACCTAACTCAAAAACCTTCCCCAACAATAAAAAGCTTTGGAAATAATTAAGAAGATGGTTGGTGCAAATAATTCAAACCCATTACAAGACAAATTAGCAAACAAGCATCATTACGTGAAACTACACTGCCCCACAACTCATACTTCAGTTTGACCTAAACCACTAACGAGCTTTACCATTGTAAGACTATGGAAATCTTATCTCAAGGTGGCACATTCTTATCTACTGAGCTACCAGTTGGTAAAACTTTTTAACTTTCTTTTTGCAGGAATCATGCTTGTCTTAAAAAATCTACCCACAACCCAATAATACGGCACTCAACAAGATATGTAAGGAAAGTGTGATCAGACCACGAAATGTCATCAGACTGCAAAAAAAACTTTCACAGATTATCTACAACCATTGCTTTTTACCATACAGTCAAACCAATAGAAGAGTAAAGATTATATTGATATTCTTCCATGAGAAATAGGTCTTGGTTATCTTTAATCCATTAAGTTAATTTTCACCATGTTCAATGGAGAAATGATGTTTCAGCTCAGAGAAAACGACGGTGGCAAATCAATTGATTGGATTGTTTTGTCAACGGGTGTTTATGGGATTTATATATTTGTCTTTTTTCACAACCCCTGTGACGTTTATGAGTAGAGATTTTTTTACCTGTGTTCTTGAAGTAGAGGGTAGGTATGTATCTGCAGGATATATGCATTGTGTTAAAAGGAATTGTTTAAAGGTCATTAAAACTTCATTTTATTGGGTTTGTCTTTCTAATCATATTCTAATCTTACACTAGCAATATTTAATCATGCTGTTGATACTTTTGTCTCCCCTGCACGTGAAGAAGCACATCAACCTGTATTCCACTTTACTCCTCATATTCTGTAATCTTTTTGTATAAAGCATGCCATTTGTTCGACATGTTTTTCCACACCTCTCCGGCACAGATTGCTACTGACATTTTGGTTGAAATTGGAAGAAAAGCATGATGACAACCCATGATGATGAGAAGATGAATAATAGGAAGAAGATGTGCATTGAAGAGCTGAGAGCAATCAAGGTGTTGGGAAGAGGGGCTATGGGATGTGTGCTTTTGGTTGTAAGAAATGGCTGTCATGACAACCCATTTGCTCTTAAGGTCATAAGAAAAAACACCAAAGATCAACAATGGCTTACCAAGTTGAGAAGAATTCACAGGGAGAGGGAGATTCTTTCTTCATTGCACCACCCATTTCTTCCCTTTCTAATGGGTGATGTTGAGACCGACTTTATGGTTGGTTGGGCTTCTGAATACTGTCCGGGTGGTGATCTTCATCATCTAAGGCAAATTCAGCCTGACAGAAGCTTTTCAGAGTCTGCTCTCAGGTAAGTCATCCCTTATAATGTCTTAGCACTGATCAGTCATGGCTCTATAATCTAATAAATGAGAAAATTCACCTTTTATCTCTGAATCATATGCTATAAGAGCATGTTCTAGTGTCATAACTTAATTTGGCTAGGGTTAGATCTTTTGTTTGTCATTTATTTTGCATCCATGGTAGATTTTGTCATAGTCTTACAGAAGCAGTATATGGTAGTCAATTTAGAAATTCTTTTATGGCAGTTTTGATCGTTTGTAGCATACATACTTACCTGATTATAGAGATTCAAGACCCAATTTTGTAAATTTGGAGAAGACCCTTTACATATTCTTCCGTCTACCTTCTTCTCATATGCTTCCTTCGTCAGGAAATGCTTGAGATGAACATTTATAAAGTATTCATGGCGAACTTCATGTCCATTTACACTAAGTTTTTCAATTGGACAATTTTTGTGTGGTGCTTGAGATGAATTATTCATGGCGAACTTCATGCCCATTTACTGGAAGTTTGTGAATTGGACAATTTTGTGTGTATCTGTATAAAAAAGGGAAAGTAAAAATCTGACTTAGTCTCAGTATTGACCTACACAGCTGCCTTTATCTGCAGATGAATAAACGATATCCACAACCATTGTTTTCTCATTTTCATTGCTTTCTGTTTTTCTTACATTCTTTTTGATCTGAAATATGAAGAAATGCGTTCACAAGTCAATTGTGTTTCCTCTTCTTTTGCTTTCTGTTTTGTATTTTCATAAAATTTGATAGAAGAAACAATTCATACTAAAAAAATCCAAAAACAATGTATACATATGCAAATAATGGAGACAATATTTTCCATCTTATTATCAGTGACGATTGATTTCTTCTGGATAATAAAATTTTACAGTTTGATTCAAAACAAGGAAGAAAACATTTACACAGCTAGTTTTCGTTTCCCTTGTTCTGTTGTGTTAATTTTGTTTTCTCCTCTTCTGCTTTCTGTTTTCTGATGATAAGATCCTAGAGTTCGATATACCAGGAGTTGTGGAAGTTGTCTCCAATGAAATTGACCTTCAAAACCCATAGTTATTAGGGTTGCCTTGGAGACTTTACTGACAATTAAATCTCGGTTTTCTTCTAAAGAGCCCTAATTTAGTGCAATTCCGTGCATCACATATTTTAACTTCCAGCCCAATTCCGTGCTACTTTGTCCCACTTTTGTACTTCAAAACATTTATATATGGGTGAGAAGATGCAATTATCTAGTCCTATGTCTGACAAGCAGCCGTATGTCCATTTGTGGTGTTTAATGTTCTAGTTTTATTTCTAATAATATAATAGAAGTTTTGATGATAACTTCTTAGTAGCATCTGTTTATCTGAAGTATTTATATAATGAAACAAGTTTCATTCATTCATCATGAATTGATCTGATTGTTCATCATTTTAATCAAGAAGCTCTTAGAAGTTCATAAATTATTAGAACATTTTAACTGTGTTCTAGTATTATGTTTCTTTCAAAAATGGATCTTCAAGAGTTTCTATTTGTAAATAAATTCGAATTTTTCCATTCTATGGAGTTGAGTTAATGGAAGACTTGTTACATGGGCCTGACTATGATATATAATTCATCAGGTTTTACGCAGCAGAGGTTGTGTTAGCTCTAGAGCACCTCCACAGCAAGGGAATTGTTTACAGAGATCTTAAACCAGAGAACATTCTTGTGCAAAGCAGTGGACACATTATGTTAACAGATTTTGATCTCTCAAAAAGACTTGTACCAAACTCAAATGAATCTCACATTTGGCATAACCAACAACAGAAAAAGCAGCACTCCATTCAACAAAGAAGAGGCTGGCCTGTTCTAAGTAGAATGCTAAGCTCCAAGCCCAACAAGCCATGCCCATCTACTCAAGTTTCTCCATCTCTAAACCAAAGCCTTCAAAGAAGCTTTTTAAGGACAAATTCATTTGTGGGTACAGATGAATATGTTGCACCAGAGATTATAAATGGTGAGGGTCATGAATTCTCAGCGGATTGGTGGTCCCTTGGCATTTTGCTCTACGAATTGCTGTATGGAACCACGCCATTCAAGGGATCTAACAAGAAAGAGACCTTTAGCAGAATACTCCTGATGAACCCTAAGCTCATGGGCCCCTCGGCTCCACTACATGACCTGATTCTAAGACTGCTAGAGAAAAATCCTCAAAAGAGGCTCGGATTCTCCAATGGAGCTGATGAGATCAAAGGGCATTTGTTCTTCACAGGCCTTCAATGGAGCTCACTTGACGATGTCTGCCGACCACCCTTTGTGCCCAATGTTGACATTAGTTATGATAATTGCACGGATCAGCAGTTAACATCAGAAATGGAGTGTATTCTTCATGCCATTAACATTGTGAGCGTGAGTGAGTCAGATGAGGACCAGACAACCGACTCAGAAGTCGATGGACTTTTCTGATCACAATTAGGATAATCAAAGATACCCAACTATACGACAGGCAATAAAGACAGTAAAACAGTGAAAATTTCAGGAGATATGAGTAGCTTTCTGTTGAAGGTACCAGGTTCACTTTCCTAATGTTAAATGGTATGTCAAGGTGTGTTGCACCTTGCAAGTTCAAATGGTATGAGAAGGTGTATATACATTCCCCATGTTTATATCTTATGAGGTGTAAGGTCTAGTTTGATGGGTAAGAGTTTCTTATGGTAAGAACGAGGTCGTAAGGTTCAGTTCTCCATGTATATTTTCTATGAGAAGCTCTGATTTCATGGGTGAGAGTTTCTTATGGTAAGAATGAGGTCGTAAAGTTCAGTTCTCCATGTTCATTTTTATGAGGTCTGATTTCATGGGCAAGAGTTTCTTATGGTAAGAATGAGATCGCAAAGTCTAGTTTCCTTTGCACTCTCCATGAGAAGATGTATTATTCTCCTGAAGTTTATATATTATCCAAAAGGTTCCATTCCATGGGCTAAAGTTTCTTCTAGTGAACAAGATTACAAGGTCCAGTTTCCTTTAAATGCTATGTGTATTACATTCCCCAAAGCTAATCTCGTATGTTATCACAAGGTCTGATTTGATGGGCGAGCCTTTCTTATGGTAAGAATGAGGTCACTGGGTCCAGTCTCCTATGTGTTCTCCAAATTCAAATGTTATAAGAAGATGTATTACTCTCCCCTATTTGATATGTTATCTGAAGATCTAATTCGATAGGCAAGAGCTTCTTCTAGTAGACATAAGCTCACGAGGTCCAGTCTCATGTGATACTGGATGGTACATTGCACCAACTTAATAAAAAAAATAGCAACTCAAAAACCGATGGACTTTACTGATCACAATTAGTTTATGTTGGTATGTCTATGTGCATTAAATCTGACTTTGTATGGTATTATATAACGGTCCTGTTTGTTTCTTTAAAGAAAGAGAAAGCTACAGAGATCACTGTCACTGTACATGTTATGCTGTGTTCCCTCGCAAGCGCCCCACAGAAAAAAGTTACTGGCTTTTCTGTCGAAAGTAAAGCCTGCTTTTTCCCTTTGTACATAACTGTTTCGCACTAAATAAAGCCATGTCACAATCTTTATTGCGGTAAATCATGATGGTAAACCAAAGTTTTTCTTGACGATGGGTTTTGAGTTTACAAAAAGTTTTGCTAAAAAACTTGCTTTCCAAAATTCATCTCCCGTCTAAAAGTTAGTATAAATCAAAATAATTGATGTGTTTTTTCCACATTGATGATTAGAGTTGGTAGAGGGATGTGAAACAAGGCACAAATTCGGTGAAATGTATGGTGATGATCTGAGCCTGTGATTTAGAATCTACCCTTGGCTTTTCTAAGGGGAGAATTCTTTACAGGCCGGCATGAGGATTAAACATGATTATGTTCTTTTTTCTTTAGCTTTTGTTTTGTCGAATAATACTTCAATTATTTGTTTCCAAGCATATATTGAAAGGATGCTTTGTTCCCCGTTTTGCTTCAATTCTTTTCCTCTGATTGTTGTACCAGCTTTGTTTTATTGTAAAGTGAAAAAAATGATTCTAAATAGTAATCGATGAATATCGCAGGAATCGAGATTTATTTTCCAAATACCTTTTATTTTCACAAGGACCATAAGCCCTTCGGTGAGAATGGCCATTTACAAAATAGGATTGATGCTTATGCACAGTCTATGTCATCTAAGTACGAGAAACTGTACCAATAACCGAGTCCATATGTGCTAAATTATTATATATATATACGCTGGACAAACATCCTATCAAAAGAGAATGACCATACCAAGCTTTCTAGGATTTCGTCTCTTTGATTAAAATTTGTGGAAGTGATAATTGTTTTGATATGCACTGTAATTTTACTTGCAAATTAACATTTAAATGAAATAGCAGGTCATAAATGAGCTAGGTAAGAAAATGACTAACATGAGTGTCATTAAATTAAGGCATATAAATACAAGGAAATTAGGTTGTATAAAATTATAAATTAAGGTAGTTCAAGTCGATTATAAGGAAATATAATAATGGAAATGACTTTTTCTTTTTGAAATGGTGAAAATTTAAAAATAGATATATAAATTTTACTAAAGTTCATCTATTTACTTTAAGTTTACATCTAGAAATATGAATCTTAATAATTTTGAGTGTAGTACTCTTTTTACCACATAGAACATGTATGTCTATCCGCATGTATGTATTCTTATATGGATATGTCTATTTGCATGTATGTATTCTTATATGGATATATATTTAATCTTCCACTCGTATCTTCTAATTACATTACTATTAAGACCACGAGCAAAATTATTCTTGTAAGGCCATTTAGGACCTATTGGGTCAAAATTGAACTAAAAATAGGCAAACATGAAGGGATGGTGTAGGAATAATGTTTTTGAGTCATTTAGGCCATGTTTGGCACATATATGATGTATTAAGGTTCATTTTGTAGTTAGAATGAGTAAATGTCAAAATGTAGCAACTTTTGAGAAAAGTTATGTTTTTTTTGGTTGCAAGGCTTAAATGGTTTGAAAATGAGTTGAAATTAGTTGCAGAGGTTGGATTATGTCTATTTAGACCTCTTTGATATGAGGCAATGATATTGCTGAAGTTTCTATGATTGTCATTCAAAAAACACTTAGAATCTATATTCTTTTTACAAATAGTCTTTTTGTAAAAAGTTGTACAAATTGACATAGTGTTGCAATATACATGATCAAATAGCCTATTGACCTGCCTTCATCATTGATTTGATTTTAAAATATTTTTTATTGATGCAATTTATAGTCATTTTAACACAAACTCTATTGGAACCCTTAAAAGAGTGTTTTGAAGAATAAATGTCTAAAAACCTAATAGTCCACTATTGAAAAATTATAAATTTCAAGGGCATGTTAGGTTGGACTATGTATTTTAGGATTCTAGAGATTTTGGAGTGGACCAAACTCATAAGGTAGAAACCATATTTTTGGCATTTTTGGGTCTGACATTGATATGTGGTAGACCATGTGTCAAGGACTTTTTTTATACAATTTACATTTCTTGTAAGTAGTTCCAAGTGGCTTAGGTACTAGCCTTGTTCATCCCTAAGCCATGTTAACTATTAGTGTCAAACACTTAGTCATTCACAAGGCATGGTTATTCAGTCGTTACTATGACTGAGTTATCCCATATAGGTTGACCCATGAAATGAAGACTTCTATTATTGAAAAATTATAAATTTCAAGGGCATGTTAGGTTGGACTATGTATTTTAGGATTCTAGAGATTTTGGAGTGGACCAAACTCATAAGGTAGAAACCATATTTTTGGCATTTTTGGGTCTGACATTGATATGTGGTAGACCATGTGTCAAGGACTTTTTTTTATACAATTTACATTTCTTGTAAGTAGTTCCAAGTGGTTTAGGTACTAGCCTTGTTCATCCCTAAGCCATGTTAACTATTAGTGTCAAACACTTAGTCATTCACAAGGCATGGTTATTCAGTCGTTACTATGACTGAGTTATCCCATATAGGTTGACCCATGAAATGAAGACTTGTATATATTCCAAGTAATGTGCTAAGAAGTAGTTAGTGTCGAGAAAGGTAATGGCCACTGAGTACTCCTATGATTGTCAATTTCGTTAGAGTTTAGTGGATGCCAAGTGATATAGAGGCCAAGTTATTTAGTTCATGTCTAGCATAGTTTAGGTTGAGAGAGAACACGAAGAAACAATTTATGCTGAGCACTGGTGTAATGTAAGTACGAAGTAACAAAGTTAAATAATTTTGTTGAATTGTAATCATGTTTTGAAGATAAAGGAGGTAATAAAAGAGGAGATTACATGTTCAATGGAAGATCATTAATCTCTAGGCGTGGAAATCGAATAATTAGACAAATGCAAGGGTCATACGGAAAAAGGATTGATTCTAGATTGTTTATTTGGATCTAGAAGGTTCACTCAATTATCTATTTATGGAGGGTCTATGGCTGAATTTATTATGGATATTGATGGATGCAATGTAAGCACGTAAATTGGTGAAGAGTGAAGTTTTGGAGGTAAATTAGAGTGTAGAGACCGAGCAGTGTAGTAAAGAATTTTGAGCATAGACATAGGAGATCTATCATAGTCAAGTGACATTTTATTACATAGAGGAAATCTGCTATCATGCAATAAATTGATAACCAAAGGATAAGGTTCTCAACACTCTAACAATAGTTTTAGTGTTTAATCTCTTATTAAAGTAGCTTTAACAAGCTTATGTAAATCTCTAACAGAGTACTCACTTTGTTTTGATGTAAAAATTATATATCCTAGGTAGAGCCTAGTAGTTCTTTTAGCATTTAATAGGGAAAACCCCTCACAAGGTAGATCACCAGAAGTGATCGAATCATTGTTGTCATAACAGACACAACTTTACTACTACAGTAGTAAAGATTTTATAGATGTCATGCCCACCACAATTTTATCTTCACCTTGGAGGATTTCTACATGACCAAATCTATGTGTTAATGTATGATATGATTATGAGTTTACATTTATATAAATAGAAGGTTTTAATCTAATATAATGTAAATGTGGATGGTTTTATTGATATGGGATGAATGTTTAATGAAAGGTTTTATGTGGTGATATGAGATATGTTTCAAGATTAAAGTGAATAATTTTTATAGATCATGATTCACCCCCCTCTAAGTATCATATTTTCCCTATTAGATTGCCCACAATTAGTATCACAACAATGTACTCTTAACAAAAATAACACCCAATACTAAGAAGAAAATGTTAAAGAACTATTTGATGAAGGAAGCTCCAGCAAATTTAGTGCAACAATAGAAAATCTATTAGAGAGGAACAATACGTTCAATGAGGAATTTAGATTATTTAAAAGAGACCACAAAATTCAAGTAGTAAGGCTATATGAAGTGACTAAACTAAAGAAAAAGTGTGAGGAAGACAAAGCAAAGGATGAAGATAGAAAGGCATTGATTGATAAAGACAAGATGTAGTTTGTTATAAGACTTGATGAAAGAATCAAAGAAGTACAAAAGCTAACACATAATTAGTTTGATATGTCAATCACTTCCTCAATCCAAATAATGAAATTGCAAGAAAGGATTTAAAGATTATAAATCTAAAATTTGAGAATGACAGACTTACAAATGAGTTGAAAGATGAAAATGAATTTGTTGAGAGGATGAACAAACCTAAAGAAGCTATGGGATTCCTCAATGAAGAGATAAATGCACCAAGGAGATGTTGAAGTTGATGAAAGATCAACACCATAGCTCCCAAGAATTTCCCGAATGCAAACACATATCATAGAAAGAGAGAAGAAAAAGCTACGGAGGTTGGAATTCCTAGATCCATAGGTGAGACATTCTCGATCAACAAAAAGAGAGATTGCTATAATCAAAAGTGAATTGTCTTTTAATTACAAACATAGATCATCCTTATAAAGGAGATCAAAACCCTAAAAAGGTCTAACCTTGTTTGCATAATAACAACTAATAAAAGAATTAATTATTATATGCCTAAAGTTTAGCTTAAGTAGACTACAATTAATTAGGAAATATCTAATTACTCTAACACACCCCCCCTTAAGCTAAACTTATTGAGTAGCTAAAAACCTCGAAACTACTACAAAAAGTAGAATTGGGTCCTAGAAACAAAGCATGATGAGGTACCCAAGCATAACCAAATCTTTAAAAAGAAAAGAAATAGAGAAAAACACATGGAACAAAACCCTAATCCAAAAAGAGATGGAAAAACGTGCTGAAAGAACCTAGTGAAGGACTAAAGAAGCCTCCAAACTAGGGAATATCCTAGAAGATAGGAACAGAAGATGATCATGAAGAAAACCATTGAAGCATGTAGAAGTTACAAATCTCTATCAAAAGTAACTATTGATCTAAAGAACCTCCATTGAAATAGAACTTAATTAGGCAGAGAAGGCTATAATCTGCATCGAATTAGGAGGCACACAAAGGTAAACAACTAAACTCAAAGATATAGATGAAATGAAAAAATAAATCCTAAAGAGCTAATCAATCAAACCAAGGAAGCATGAGAAAAAATAGAAGAACCCCCCTAATGTAGACAAGAGTGAGGCAATAGGAAATAGGAAAAGTGGGCCAAAAGAATTGTATGTCAAGGGACCATGATCAAGATGCACAAAAGAGTACATATGTGTGTATTGAGGTGATCAATCTCAGACACATCATGAGGAAAATATCACGGAAGGGATACTCATTGTACAAATGAAGATGGAAAAAAAAGGCAAACATCAACCCCCCATGGCACTTTACTCATGAGTAGTGCATGTAAAATAAAGCACAAGATATGGTGAATCCAAAGAATAAAATAATCTACATGAGTGTCCTCAGATGACACTACTCAAATCAAAAGGAAAAACAAGGCAAAATTATTGAAATGAAAATGCAGATGCAGTATGGCACATTATCTCAGTGTGTTTGTAAGAATGCATAAATGGTTTTTAAATAGACCAGAAGAGACATAAGACTAATATAATAAATAGTACAAATCACAAGGAATCATCTAAAGCAACAAAATAGATCCTCATACCTAAAACAACAAAGAAATTCACCAGAATGAAAAAATACAAAATACTGAATAGAATGTTCCTAGAGAAGAATTTGAAAAAAAAACTAGCATCACTGGGAAATGTTCCTAGAGAAGAATCTAAAAAAAAAACCAGCATCACTGGAAAGAGCTCAAAAAGAGCCTTCCAACAATATAAGTAATTCCCAAATTGGAGATTAGATGCTCAAGATATGTCTCTTGGAGTGCACAATTGTGCTCTTGACTTTGACAATAGAAAAGGCCATCAAACAAGAACCAAAACTAAAAATGAACTATACCATTGTGGTGGCCTTCGAACTAGGTTTTCAGAGATATCTCATTTTTGGAAAATGGAGTTTGTATGCCTAAGATATGAGAAAAAATGTGAAGCTAGGTCCAAACAGAGCCTGAAGAGGTGATAGGAATGTTGATGCACTGCTGACATGGTGCTGACATAAGTAAGTGATGAGTCCAAATTTGATGAAAAAATGACCATCGAGGCAAAAAATCGCTAGAAAAAGACCCCTGCTAGAGAAAAAGTCCAACCGTCAGAAATAAGAGCCAGATCAAAGGGTCGGTGCTAAATGAAAAATATGGTGGCCAATAAAGAGAGCATGAGTGATGCAGTAGAAAAGTGGAAGCTATTCCAAAACACAATGAGGGTTACAAGTTTCAAAGGTTTAGACACTTGGGCCTATTAGCAATCCTAAATGCTTCAAAGAAAATACCTATCAAGACTACCTTCAAGGATCCTGAATGATGAATTTAGTTTATATGACTTCCAATTTCTTATATTCAAGGAATCCCAAGTTTTTACTTCAATTGCACACTCCCACTTCACAAAACTCCCTCAATTTGAACCCAAGAAAACCTAACAGGCTGTCCCAATACCCAACAACAGACTTAGAGTATAAATAAATTTATCTTTTATCACAACACTAAATAATAAAATGATATTTCTAGATACCCTTTACAAAGTTCTATGACATATCAAAAGCTTCCATGTGCTTGTTTTGGACCAACACACCCATCCTTGACTATACCCTAGTTTTTAAATGCATAGAAAATGCCCAACTTACAAAGGAAGTACCCCCTAATGACCTCCTATCAATCCCCCCTTTTGGGAAGTGCCTTCTGATGTCTTTATTTTTTTAATTCCAAAGGGAATTAGATCCTAGTCTCTACAACCTTAAAATCGCCAAATTGTGCTCTCAAACCCTTGTAATCTAGGGTTTCCTCAAACTTCCAGTACAGCACACCTTTGAACCAAATTTGTGATTGAATCACCTTTCATTTTCCATACTCAAATGTTTCAAAGCATAAAATGTATGCCTCAAGTGGACAGATCATCCACTACTACACCTTGGTGTTCAACTTCAGTAACTTTTCCCACTATCCCCGACTGTGATCACCTTTATTCAATCCAACTCTACATATGCTCAGTTAGTCATTTATAATAAAAGTTAGATTAATTCATTCCATGAATATTAGGCCTTCATATTCATGGAATGTTATTCATTATTTTGAGAACCTTACTGCAATAATAAACTTAAACAAAAACCTGACTAGTAACAGTTACTGCCACAACAACAAACTTAAAAAAATTGTGAAATTGGTCAAATAGAAAGTAAAATGATCAAGAAAACTCTATTAGTGCATAAGGAATTCAAGCCACTCCAATTAAAATTCTAGGAATCATACAATTTGCAGAAAATAGAGTAGTTTTATTGCTTTGTTCTCCAATTCAATACACTAGTCTTCTCATACCAGTTTGTCTTGTAATAGAGACTTCACAAAACATATATAAAGTTTCAAAATAACTTCCCCAAACTATTTAAACCAACTCTCATTTCTGAGTTGAATAGTTCAGTCTTAAGGTAATAACAAGTTAAAAATTCCCTCTAACTTCCTAAAGTAGCCATTATGATTTAAATTTTTTGAATTAAAACATAAAATGGCTTTATTAAACATTAGAGCCTTTCTCATTGTTGAAGCCTTTCACTAAGTTTCCTAATACCCCTCCTAGGCTTCTTAAACACAATTTAAAACTTGGACATCATTAGTCCATAAAAATCAAGTTCTTAATCCATAAGAGGACATTACAAAATGAAAAGTGGACCTTTGAGAAAATTGTAAATATGCTAATGTATTGTACTATTTGAAAGTCATGATAGGTGCTAGGATTCTCAAATTGATTCATTGACCTTGATTGTGCATTCCATCCTTTAGATTTTCTTTAAAGGCCTTGAAATTCTACATAGTCTCCTTCTCCAAATTGGTTGTGTAAGGTGCTTCGGCACCATACTCCCCACCATGAAAATAACTCTTGCTCCAAGAGTTGTTGTACTTGTACCCACTATATTTTCTCATAGTGATCTGATGTTTAAGAATAATACACTCCCCCAAAGTGACCTACTACTATCTCATCCTACCTATATCCACACACAAAAGATTAGGTACTAACTTATTTGGAGATGATTGTCTTTCTTTATGATGGTACTATTGTTGTACTTGGTACTTCTACACAAACTCCATTGGATCTTTCTTTGGCAGCACTTCCACTTCATTTGCATGTCTTCCAATAGGACACTTGACTATCCCCACTAGTACAAAAGACTATTCTAATAGCCCTACCCCCTTGGACTATCCTACCTCTTAATCTAGCATTGTTTCGAACCCAAAATAGTATCATATTGTAGAGTATTTAGACCTTGCACTAGAATATCGCTACCAAAACACATCAGTATGGATTCCTTATGAATCCTCACCAATGGATACAACTTATACCTCACCTTTCCCCATTGAACTAAATATGTATTTTCATAGGCATCATGCATATAACTCTTCTTGAACTTTGCCAAGATCTTCCTAAAATGAGATTCCCACAAGTCACGTGCATGCCATCACACAATACCCTATCCCTATAACTCCCAACTAAAAACTCAACCATCACTTGATCCTTAACCAATAAATTCTAACTTTCATTGACCCAAGTAGCATAATAAGGAGAAGCATGTGCAAAATTTTTCAAATTCAATTTCTTAACAACTTCATAGGATAACACATTATTGCATGCCCCTAAATCAACTATAAACTTGCATACCTTGCCTTGAATGAGATAATTTGATTTGAATATGCTTGGATCTTTTGGTATTTGAGTGCTTCTTCTCATCAACAAGCACTCTCCTTCTTCTAGATGAATTTCAATGGGTTCTCACTGGTCATCTTTTCTTGTTTCTTCATCAACCAAGTTCACTCTTTGGTTTCTTCCTTTGTCTTCCTACCATTTAGGACACCTAAAGGACCGATGGCCTACTTCATTGCAATTGAAGCATCTTCCTACGAATACTCCCCTTCCTCCACTTCTTCTCATCAAGTGGTATCAGAGCTTGTTCTTCCACCTCTTTCCTCATAGAAGATCCTCCTCTTGAGTTACTTTGCTTCTCTTGCCTTCTCTTTATCTTCTCTTCAGCTTTCAAGGCTAATTGATAGCATTGATCAACCAACCTCAAGGTAGAAAGACTAAGTTCATCCTTGATATTGAACCTCAACCCCCCATATATCTTGCAATATTTTCTTCCATCTCTTCCTCATGATTCACTCTTATAGTAAGCTTGTGGAATTCCTTAGTGTACTTCTATACGTCCAACTCCTTTTGCCTAAAATCCCTCGTCTTCTTGTACAACTGTACTCTATAATCCTTTGGCAAAAATTTTGCCCTCATTTTTTCCACCACAGTATACCAAGATGTGATATTGGGTCTACCATTCTTCCATCTATCTACCTGGATACAATCCCAACATAAAAAAGCTTGTCCCTTCAACTTGAACTTTTCTATTAGGTGAATTGTGTACTTTGCTATTAGGTGCGCTTGGTGCACCAATCTTGTATTCTTAGGGTTTTAAACTATTTTTTGGGTTTTCAAGAAATCAGGTTTTTGTTTATCGATTTCAAGGTGTTATTTTTCCATCTAGGACTAATGAATGTACTTTTGTGTAGATATAATGGCATCCTCTTCATCTTCCTTGGGCAAAAGAATGGCACCAAAAACTATTGTTTTTAAGTTCCAAGGAGTTCCAATGAAATCAAGGTTTCAAGATGACAACTCGGATATCAGAGATACTAATTTAGGGCATACAAATTTGGGAGAATTTTTGAAGATATGCAACAAACCCACCAAGAGGTCCCAAATGATATTTTCACTCATCAAATCAAGACTCATCATGGTGCACTTTATTGAGACAATAAAGAAAGTAGAAATACCACTTGATTGGGCTTCTACTCTAAGTGAAAATTTGAGTGAACAATTGGTGATGGCAAAGAACAAAAGGAGATTCTACATGACATCATACTTGGTGTACTTGTTAGCCATGAGACCCATAGATTATCCAGGGCTCTGCAAGAGGGGTAGCATTCAAGATGCTAATTCATGGCCATACATTGTGTACCCCTAGCTAGTAAAGAAGAGGCTCTCAAAATAGAGTAAAGAATATAGAATTGTGAATGATGCTTTAATATTTTCTATAATCCGATTCATAGAAGGATATTATGAAAAAAGAATATCAAAGGAGGTAGCTATGCAAATATTAGTACTCAGAGCATAATATATCCAATTTTAAACTTTCACATATTTGAGGGTAGTAGGTACAACTCTCAACCCGAAGAGGCTCCCTAGATACCCTAATGATAGACTAATTCTCCTAGAGATTTCCCAATAACTTTTGTCTACATATGATAGAGTAAGAAAGCAACATGAAATATGTTAGACATAGCGTATGACTATAGGATCTTTTAGGGTGGATAGGAGGCAAGATATTCCTTCTTTTGAGTGTGAATGAGATTGGTATCCCTTTGAAGAGTACAATTCTCCATGGCCATGTTTTGATAACATCAGGATAGTACAATATTTGGTGGGCAAAATATTCCATCATGAAGAAGCTATTGAGGATCATTGGATGAGTGCGACAAATGACTATGACTTCTAAATAAGTGATTATTGTAGGATGACTTTGTACTCGGTAGAGAAGGTCCTAAAGATAAATATTCCATTAAAGATATTACAGCAAGACTCATAGGAGTTGCTTGATCCTCTGTTCAATAGGGACAAGATTGGTGATAGGCCCATTATGAAGGCTGAGGTTGACATAGAGAAGAATTCTAATATCAACCATAGGACAAGGCTCATTGCTAAAATGACATAGGATTGGATCAAGAAACCATTGATACTTGATCAAATTCCTAACATTGATCTTTCACACACAAGCTCGTTCGACCAAAGGTAGAGCAAAGAAAGTTGCCATTCCTACCTTTATAGCCTAGTCACTGGGAAGGCTAGAAATGGTGCACCAACTCGATAGGCTAGTTGGTTAGTATAGAGCTTAGGAGAGTAAAGGAAAAGGAAAAAGAAAGAGGAATTCTCCTCAAAGAATCAAGCCTAAAGAAGGAGAAATCTCAACACCTCCATAACAAGGAGAAGAAAATGTACAAGGGCTGAAAGATACTAGAACTCCAAAAGTCCAAGTTGATCCTCAAGTTCTAGTAGATGCATCGAGCCAAATAGAGGAAGAAACTGAGATACAAGAGGTCTCTCCATCGAGGAAAACGAAATAGACATCTCCTTCAACACTAAAAAGAAGAAAGATTAAGACTCTGATGAAAAGGAGACAAAAGGTGATCAAGAAGGTGATCCTTTTGACATCCATCGCTGAACCTATTTCAGAAGAGGTAGAAGAAGAGGATGAGGAGGACGAGGAAGATAAATCTCCATTGAGTCAGAGAACTAGGCTAGTTAGATCCATAGAGTAGGAATGGAGAAGAATTTTTATGGCTATGCCTTCATCAATCCCAGATGAACCTCTACAAACTACTACATCGGAGGATGAAATACAACAATGGATTGATGAGTAGTATGTAGAGGGGATTGATGTCTTTAAGATGTCAAATTTTGACTTTATGCTTGTAGGTATTGAGTTGGTTGGGGATAAGATCTAAGATATGCCAACCAATCAACCTCATTAGGAGGATTGGACTCAGATGCCTCTCGAGTCACAAGGAATCAAAATGGTCCCCACATCCCAATTACAGGTTACATTTTGTGTTGACAAGGGATTAGTTACTCCTCCTCGTCTAGGAACATAGATTAAATAGGCTTGGATAGAACTTGAAGGAGAGCCACAATAAGTATCCACCAATGAAGTGTAAGAAGAAGGACAAATAGGTAAACAACCTAAGCAAATTTCCTAGGACACAGAGGTGAGAACTATGGACTCCACTAATATAGGGACTATAGAAGAGGAGTCTTCACAAAGTGAAAATACCTTAGAGATGAGTGATAAGGGCAAGAGCATAGCTAAATAGAGTCCTTCATCCTCAAAAGGAAAGTCCCCCACACAACATGTTCCAAGGTGGCTCTGAAAGGAAGTAATCAAAAACAAGAAACAATAATTCACTACTAAGGAGGAGGGTAGAATGGAACTAATAGAAGTACTAAGGAAATTGGAATCACCTCCAAAGGATGCAAGAGCATTAGCCTTTTTCATGAGTGATAAGAATTAGGACCTTTTTTCTCACATTGCTATCCCTCCTCCAGAATCAAATGTTGAATAACTAACTTTGAGGAATTATTAGATCTAGGTCATGCTTAGGAAGCCCACCTTGGAAACAACCAAGCTAATGGTCACAACTAGGATGAAGGAAGGCTTTTAGAGCCTGGAAAAGGATGGGGTAGAGTTAATAATACTTTAGTGCTAGAATGAACTCCTAAAAGGATATTTGAGTGAAGTTGTAGGCCCATTGGATCTCACTAACCTTGAGGAGACTCTAAATGTAGAAATTCAAAGGAGAGATATGGGCATGGTTCAATTGGATCCATTTTTGAATGCCTATCAGCAATGGCAAGAAAGTTTTGAGGGAAAAGGTGTACTCATCATCCAAGGGAATCTTAAGTTACTACATGTCATGTAGAAGAATGTAGATAAAATGGTAGAAATTTTGAATCAAGATTTTGGTCTTATGGATGAGGTGCATACCCGGAGAAAGGATCTACAGGTATTATAGGTGATAAAAGGCCAAAGGTATCATATGCTTATGGATGTATATATGGTAGAGGAGTTAGATTTAATAGATGAATGGATTGAGAAGATAGTAGATAGTAATAAAGTAATTGAGTCATTACATGTAGAGATCCACTAGCTTAAGGAACAAGCTCGAGAGTAAATTTTGGAAGCTGAGAAACACTATAGTGATGCATGTCTAGACATTTTTGAAGAGGATGCATGGGAGAAGTTGATACCTATAGAGGTGGTAGTTCAAAGATTCCTGAGAATTTTTGATGAAGTTTCTAATGATGAAGATATTCAGTAGGCATTTAGGATAGAAGAAGCTTTGTTAGAGCTTGATACAAAACTCAAGAATTTTATTGAAACTCAAATAGAGGTGGATTGTGAGGCCTCACCCTGACCCTTTGTAGCATAGTTGATACCTTATTATTTTGATACTTATGACTCGATACATCTAAACACTACCTAATGCTTGAACATATTATATTATTTCATGTTGTGCAATGCTTACTTTCAGATATTTGAGTTCATCATTTAATGCTTTATGAACATGTATGTTGGTGAAGTAAGTAAATGTAGGATTAACACTTTGATTATGAAATTTTAATGATTAAGAATATGGGTAGGATGAGAGGAACCCTGATTTATTGAAAGATGTATGTTTTAATTTATGTGATTCTCTTATATGTATATACATATGTGCATGTGATTTTATGGGACTACTGATGTGTGCAATGAGTGTGCAGGATATTTCAGCTAAGAAACTCGACGAAGGAACAAAACTGATCCCTATGTGCCATTTGTGAAAACCTTTTTGTTCGTAACTTAATTTTATTGTGAGATGTATGAATGTATCTTTTCGTGATCAATAAATGTTAATGTTTCGTAATTGTGTTCTTATAATGTCACTTGACACTTGTGAATTGCATATGCATTCTAGCATGCTAGTTAGGGTTATCTATGTAACCTTTGGACCTAAGTTGGACTAAGTTAGTGTCATTTTAGCTAATTTATTTTTAATTGAGTTTAGTTATCCCTAACTTGGATTAGTGCTTAATTTACATTTTGGAGTTGTTGGATAGTCCTAAATATTCCTAGTATTTGTTTGGTCTCAAATCTTTTTCCTAAGGCCTTAAAAAATGAAATCTTTCTACCCAAGGGGTATGGGTATGGGTTGGGGGCATTTTCCACCCCCTAAGCCCCTTTTGTTGACTTTTGAGGTCACTCAAAAAGTCTATTTTTCCTTAGTGCGAAAATTGAAAGTTGTTACCATGAGTTGAATAACCTCAACTCCACTTAGAGGTTAACCTTAGGTTTGGTTGAGTTAGAAACTTCTAGATTTTTAGGTGAGTGGGGGAAGTTATTGCCCTTCTTGGTGGTTGAGTTTGGATCTTATTTAGAGGCCCTTTTTGGAGTAGTTTTGGTTGTTGTTACCCAATCTCTACTTTTAGAGAGGAGTCTTTGAAGATTGAAGGAAAGGAAGGAAATGCTCTTCTCAAATTGTTCATTTTACCATAACCTCTTTGTGAAGGTAAGAGTTCTTCATCTCATTGTTCATATTGTTCATGTTTCTCATGATGTTTCATGCATGGTTCATGTTTATGCTATTGTGTTGTTTATTGGTATGCTTGTATGTATGTTGGGTATGCTTGGGAAGGATTGAAACTATGTTTTCTTGAGTGCTTTTCTTTCATGTTTTTGTTTGAATTTCAAAGTTTTCTTGTATGGGGTTTTTGGCATTACTCATGCTTGGATAGGGCAGAAGTGGCCAATTTCAGGAAAGGTATTCAATTGGACTCCAATAGTGTAGAGTCTCTTCTCAGGACGAGAAGAGGGAGAGAGGGTAGGGTGTTATGGGCCGCTACCTATCAGTACAAACCTCGTATGAGTTTTGGCATGTAAGAATGGAGTAACAAAATTTCTTGAGTTATAGCCCCAATTGGGCACCTATTTTGGTGTTGTGTCTGACATCTCCTATTGGAAAAATCCACCTTTCCCTAGTTTTGATTCAATGTTGAATCTTGTTGTGAAAACCTAGTATGGATATGAATGTTTGATTTTGTCTCCTTGTTATGCTTGTTTGTCAGCTGGTCAGATTTCATTCACTCCACGATCTTAGCAATGTATTGAAAAAAATGATATGGATCCCTTGATAAGGGTCATGAAGGAAATTTAATTGGATTGTTGTAATTTCGGGATTGGAATCCTATGTAAATTGTATTTAACAATTTTGTTGTAATGGCAATGATGTTGGGTTTTCTTCTTGGTTCTTTCCCGATGGAGCCTTTGAATCAGGTTGCCAATAAAATAGTGATTGAGTATTATTGCTTCTCATGAGTTTTTTTTTTGTATTTTTCGATTCTATGGATGCATATCAAAAATAAGATGAAATGATGAAGTTCAATCAGGCAAAATTCACATTTCATATATGTTGAAACAAAAATTATGTTATGAATGTAGGTTTAGTTTCGTGATTGTTGAAAACAAAACAATTATTGCATTGTTGTTAAAATGGATCATTCAAATTCTTGGTTTATTTAGATTGTAACAAGTCCTATTAGATTTTAATATATATATATATATATATATATATATATATATATATATATATATATATATCCCCCTTGGCAATTTTTAGCATTAGCAATTCTAACACTTAGAAAAAATAAAAAATCTTAGAGTAAAAATACTCTGTGGTTTTTGTATGGGAAACTATTTAAATTCTCCCCTTGTGATAGAGAATTTTAGAGGAATCTTTAAATATTCTTGAAATAAATAAATAACTTATTTTGAATAACTAAATAAACTAAATAGATAAATCAATTAATATGTAAGCATAAGGCTAATATCCTAGCTAACTAATATCTATTCTTACCAAATATACTTTATACAATAACTCCTTGTTCCCTTGGTGCCAACTCTTGGAAGGGCATGGAAAAAAAGTTTTAAAACAAGTCAAATCACTTTTTTGGGTGACATCACCCCACCTTCTTCCTCTTCTACTTGGGCACATGGCATCTTTTACTTAGGATGGGAGTCAAGTATGATGTGATTTTAAAAAAATGTGTTTTCTTTAAACCTTGGCCTTAGTTCCCTTAAGTGCCTAGGCATCCTAGTCTCTACCATGTGTAGTGGGAAGGGGAAATAGTGCTGCCAACAGTACGACTATTAGTGCTTGGGCAACGTGAATGCTTCATAGCGTGCATGACATGTGGAGGGTGGGGGTAGATAGTTAGGGGGTTAGTTTAATTTTTTTTTTATATATAGTTTAATTTTATCTAGTTTAAGTTAAAGTATTAGTTAGTAGGATTAGATGTTAGGTTAGTTGTAATATCCTCCCCTGATTTGAACTTTGACTTGCAAAAATTTAACTTAAAGAATATTGTCAAACACTTTGTATGAAAACTCATAAAGCTGATTTCCTCAATAAATTGCTTTCCAATGAGTAGATTTACGAACAACTATGAAGTGACATTAAAATGCATAATACACATCATAACATTTTCACAAACACTTGGCACACATTCAATAGTATATGAAAAATCTGGAAACTCTTTCAATCTGCTAATAAAGGGTGATTTTTAAATGTAGATGTGCACTTACAGCTGCCTTAAAGGCTGCAACAACTATTCAGACTTGTATTCAACAATTATTATGCAAAATATCAAAATTTGACAAAAGAAACCTGGAATTAGTTGCCGTAGTATTTTGCAGATGTAGTCGGCCAGCCCTCCAAACTTCTAATCAGCCGAAAAAATAAGTAAACTTGATACCAACACTGTTCACGCCGTACTGTAGCAAAATACTATTCATGCGGGACTATAGCAATAACTAACTTTAGATCTGCACCTCAAACCCTTGTAAATTTCTTTATGCAAACGCCCCAAATGAAACCCAGTGTGTTTCCTGAAGTGAAAACACCCTTGATCCTCCTGACTGTGTCTTCCAACAGCAAAGAGAATGCTAGCAAAGAGGGATTCCGTCCTCCAAGCCTGATAATCAGATATCCAACAACATAACATTAATCTTCATCCAAGCATACAAAAAAAAATCTCTTCCATTTCTTTTATAGTGTTCTCACAAGAGCTCAATCCTTCATTTTCTCAATGTGGGATAAAACATAACTCCCTTTATGTACCTTATGTCTCCAATGTGTTATAAAAATAAAGGGACTCTTTTAATTTAAATATTTCCCACAAACTATAGTCTATGCATCAATAAAATTAAATATTTAAATTTAACTTTATAAAATGGCTTTATCAATGCATAACAAATCTTATCAATGATAAATAAGTTTTCCTGTCGATTTTAAACAATTACCATCGACATACCACTATGACTAAATGTCTGGCCATGTCCAAGATGACTTACTATAAATAGTAAGTATGCCCAAAGTTGCCCCAGAACCCCTTAGAAAGACCTGCAACTGAAACTGTCTAGGCCAAATGGCCTCTAAGCCCCTTTAATGTCCTAGTTAGCCTACGAGACTATGGGGAAATAGGCTAACGACAACATCATGCTATGAATTCTAGAAAGGGGACATTACAGTCTGCCCTTCCCAAAATTTCTTGTCCTCAAGCAATTTCAGCTCTGGATGCTGCAATATCTGCTCATTTTCCCAAGTAGCATCCTCAACAGGTAGGTTCCTCCACTTCACTAGATACTCCCTGATAGTCCTCCTGCGAAGCACCCTCTCCCTGGAGTCAAGTATGGCCTCGGGAACCATGATAAGCTTTCCCTCATCATCAAGAGGTGGTAATACTACTGAAGGCACCACATTGTGACCCAATGCCTTCTTAAGGCGTGACACATGGAACACATTATGCACTTTACTGTCTGCAGGCAAATCCAACTCATAAGCTACTTCACCCACTCTCTTGATTACTTTGAATGGTCCATAGTAGCGTGGTTTCAATTTCTCTGCTCCACTCTTCTTGAGAGAGGACTATCTATACGGCTGTAACATGAGGTACATCATATCTCCCACCTCAAAAGACCTCTCAACCTTGTGCTGATCAGCATATTGCTTCTGCTAATTTTGTGCCTTTTGCAAATTTTCCTTCAAGGATCGCATAATGTTCTGACACTCCTACAAAGTATCCTTGGCCTTAGGCACCCTGCTGTCCCCAAATAACAAATCCAAAAAATTAGGAGCATCATATCCGTACAGTGCCATAAAAGGGGACATTTGAATAGACATATGGAAAGAGGTATTATAGAAGTACTCCCCTAGATGTATCCACTTCACCCAAGCCTTCTGTTCTCTTGCAATGTAGTTTTGAAGGTACCCCTCAACCCATTTGTTCACTATCTCTATCTGCCCATTAGTTTGGGGGTGGTAGCTGGTACTCAGAGTGAGCTCTGTTCCACATAACCTGAACAACTCCTACCAAAAGTGGCTCATAAATCTGCTGTCTCTGTCACTGACTATGCTCTGTGGTATCCCATGTAGTCTAAATACCTCTCGAAAAAATAGTTCTGATATTTGTGCTGCTGAATATGTAGACGAAATTGCAAAGAAATGTGCAAATTTTGTCAATCTGTCTACCACAACAAAAATACAATCCCGACCCTGTGCCTTGGGGAGGCCTGTGATAAAATCCAAGGAAATGCTATCCCACTTCTTCTCTGGTATGGGTAGGGGCTGTAGTAAACCACTCAAAAAAGAATGTTCCTATTTGTTCTGCTGACACACAGGGCATTCCCTAACAAACTAAAGTGCCTCTGATTTGAGTCCTTTCCAAGTGAAGTGCTCTCTCACTTGTCGATATGTCTTAAAGAATCCGGGATGTCCTACCATTGGTGAATCATGAAATGCCCTCAAAATCTTCTACTTCATAGAAAACCCGGGTACTAAATAAATCCTTTCCTTGTAGATGATCAGATCATTTATGACAGTGTATCGACTATCTTGAATAGCTCCCTCAATAATGCTAGAATCCCAACTATCCTTAGCATATTCTGCCAAGATCATCTCTCTCCAATCATCCATGACTATCCCAATAGCAAGCAAATGAGGCCTTCTAGATAAAGCATCTACAATAATATTTTTCTTCACTTTGACATAGGCTATGTCAAAATCATAGGCCTGTAATTTACTCACCCATTTCTGTTGCCTGTCATTAAGGTCCTTCTGTCCAAGGAAATGTTTCAAGCTATTATGATCTGTTTTTATTGTGAATCGTCTTCCCACTAAGTACTGCCTGAACTTAGCTAGCGCGTGCATGATTGCTAGCATCTCTTTTTCGTAGATGTTGTAGGTTCTTTCCACACCTCATAATTTTCTACTCTCATATGCAATGGGATGTTTGTCTTGCATGAGAACAACTCCTATGCCCTCTCCCAAGGCATCACATTGCAGCTCAAAAGGCCTAGTGAAATCTAGAATGGCTAAAATAGGACATGTACTCATCAGCTCCTTAAACCTGTCAAAACAATCTTGAGCCCTCTCTAACCACTTGAAACTATCTTTCCGTGTCAAATTTGTAAGTGGTGCTGCTATCTGTGAAAATCCCTTCACAAATCTATGGTAGAACCCACAAAGCCCGAGAAATCCCTTGAGTTGTGAAGTATTCCTCGGTGGTGGCCAATCCAGAATGGCCCTGATCTTGTCTAGGTCAACCCAAACACTTCCTGCACTAATAATATGCCCTAGATAGAGCAACTCTGTCATCCCAAACTCACATTTACTCATCTTGGCATATAATGACTCCCTCTCTAGAATACTGAGCACTGTATCAATATGCTTCAAATGTTCCTCCCAAGTACGACTGTATATCAGTATATCATCAAAAAATATCAACACAAACTTCCTCAACTGATCTCTGAACACTCTATTCATATAGGACTAGAAAGTGGCAAGGGCATTTGTCAACCCAAAGGGCATGACTAAGAACTCAAAATGTCCATAGTGGCATCTAAAAGCTGTCTTCTCCACATCCACCTCTCTAACCCATATCTGATGGTAGCCGGATCTCAAATCAATCTTGGAGAAGTAGCATGTACCATGCAATTCATCAATAAGCTCATCGATGCGCGGGATAGGGTATCGGTTCTTGATTGTCTTCTTGTTTAGCTCCCTATAACCAATGCACATCCTCATTGTACCATCCTTCTTCTTCACCAATACTACTGAAGAAGCGAAAGGACTTTTTCTTGGATGTATGTGCCCCATGTCAATCAACTCCTTAATTGCCTTTTCTATTTCATCCTTATATCTCTTCGGATGGCGGTAAGGTGTGATGATAACTGGCTTAGCCCCTTCCTCTAATTCAATAACATGCTTGATTCCCCTATCCAGGGGTCTCCCTAGAGGTATCTCACCAAACACCTTAGTATGTTTGGTTATTATTTTTTGTACATCAGGTGGATACTCTAGTTTATGCTGCTCTGTCATCCCAGGCATTACTCTAAACTCTACTGCCCACTGCACCTGATCATGTCTAAAGAAACTCTGCATCCGCTTGAGTGACACCACTCGAAGTCTCCCATCTGACAAACCTCTGAGCACTATCTTCTTACCATTTGCCTCAAACCTCATTTCCATTTTCTCAAGGTTAAATGTAAACTCTACTAGAGACTTCATCCAGTTCATCCCAAGCACCATATCCTAATCACCAATGTTGACCACAATGAAATCTCCTGTCATGTCATAATCTCCCAAATGAAGCTGCAAGTTGGAGATTTTCTTGGTACATTCAATTTTGAAGCCGTCGGCAACCATCACCTTAAATCACCTATGCTCCTCTGTATGTAGCCCTCTGCTTGTCACAAACTTCTCATCAATGAAGTTATGTGTCGCCCCTGTATCAATGAGTGCCACAACTCTTTGTCCATCCAAGGTTCGCCTAACTCTGAAAGTGACGGCCTCCTGTATACTTGACAACTGAGCTATCATTCTATCACCGCGTGCTTGCTCTTGTGAAGAACTATCATCATCTCCAGCTGATTCAGATGACTGCTCTGAATCTCCGTCTACTGACTCTTCGGCTGAAAAGTACTCCATCTGCTTAGCTTTTGCTTTCAATGGACACTTATGTGACAAATCCCAAAGCTCCCTGCAATGAAAACAAAGCTTCTTCTTCCTAAGATCATTAAGTGTCTCATTGTCCAACCTCTTACTTTCCTCCTTAGTTGGCTGAACCTCTTTATGAAAAGGTTTCCTGTCCTTATCTTTCCTTGAAGGGAAACTCTTTGCTTGGAATTTATTTTTTGAAGATGAAGAGGAATCCATGTCACAAGCTTTCTTAATGGCTTCCTGCAAAGTGGGAGGGTTGAGAGCTTTAATCCACCCTCTCAATGGATCAGCTAACCCATCCATAAATAGAACTAGTATCCTCCGTTCAGATACATCTGTTACTAACACTGCAAGTTTCTAAAATTCTGAAATGTATGCTTCCAATGATCCCCACTATTTAAGCTGAGCTAACTCCTTGAAATGGAGTTCTGGATCCTTCCTATCAAAATGTTCAATCAGCCTCTCTGTAAACTCCACATATGAGGTAATGTGTGCATGTCCCATAGTGACCATACCATGATGCCACCACTCGTGTGCTAACCCATCCAGATGAATTGCTGCATACTTAATAGCTTCTTCCTCGGGCATAGGGTTCAATTGAAAGTATGTGTCAAGCTTTTGAACCCAAGCTCTTTCTGTAGACTTTCCTGAGCCATCATAATATGGTAACTCAAGTCTCCCTACTTTCTTTCATAGCTCATAGCTCTGGTTCCTGTCATGTCCACGTGGCATATGTTTCATCCACACATCCATATGCTCCCTAAAGGTAATTGCAGCAGTAAAATCTGGCCCTCCAGCTTCCCAATCTCTCCTCAATTGGTCCTGTATATCAGTAATCTGGGGCTCTGGTACGAGCTGCTCTGGAGCTCTAGGAGGAAATGTAAGAATCATGGGCCTTGAACTCACTGTCCTAGCTCGCTGGGGTGCATGACCGAAATTGTTCTCAACTTGTCCATCTCTATTATGTGTCCCATCCTGATCATTTCCATTCTGATTGTTACCATTCTGATTATTTCCTCCACCCATGTTAGCATTCAACCCCATTTGACGAGCCATCATCTACATCATAAGATCCAATCTCTGATTCTGTTCCTGTGCCCTTTGTTTTGCTATTCGCTAACCCTGTACCAAGGTCTCTAATAACTGTAAGAATCTTTCCTCTCCAGGCTCTGTACCGGTAGTCCCGCCTCCACCTAATCTTGTATTTCTATCATCTCAGTCACCCATATTGCTGTCTTGATCAAAGAATACCTCCGCTATGTCTGTATGACTGGATTCTATACCCCCCTGTACAGATGAACTAGACTGTTTGCTTTGCAGGTCTGAACTCCTACTTTGTCTTGCTCTGGTATTGCAGAAATTATAAGGCCCCTGTCGTATGCTCAAACATAAATGCTCTGATTTTAGTGTTTTGACATTTCATCAAACACTTTCCCTTCTATCCGCCAGTTCCAAATTTCCTATAAGACCTCCACAGGATGGCAGGACTTATAGCTCTGATACCACTGTAATATCCTCCCCTGATTTGAACTTTGACTTGCAAAAATTTAACTTAAAGAATATTGTCAAACACTTTGTATGCAAACTCATAAAGTTGATTTCCTCAATAAATTGCTTTCCAATGAGTAGATTTACGAACAACTATGAAGTGACATTAAAATGCATAATACACATCATAACATTTTCACAAACACTTGGCACACATTCAATAGTATATGAAAAATTTGGAAACTCTTTCAATCTGCTAATAAAGGGTGATTTTTAAATGTAGATGTGCACTTACAACTTCCTTAAAGGCTGCAACAACTATTCAGACTTGTATTCAACAATTATTATGCAAAATATCAAAATTTGACAAAAGAAACCTGGAATTAGTTGCCGTAGTATTTTGCAGATGTAGTCGGCCAGCCCTCCAAACTTCTAATCAGCCGAAAAAACAAGTAAACTTGATACCAACACTGTTCACGCCGTACTGTAGCAAAATACTATTCATGCGGGACTATAGCAATAACTAACTTTAGATCTGCACCTCAAACCCTTGTAAATTTCTTTATGCAAACGCCCCAAATGAAACCCAGTGTGTTTCCTGAAGTGAAAACACCCTTGATCCTCCTGACTGTGTCTTCCAACAGTGAAGAGAATGCTAGCAAAGAGGGATTCCGTCCTCCAAGCCCGATAATCAGATATCCAGCAACATAACATTAATCTTCATCCAAGCATACAAAAAAAAAGCTCTTCCATTTCTTTTATAGTGTTCTCACAAGAGCTCAATCCTTCGTTTTCTCAATGTGGGATAAAACATAACTCCCTTTATGTACCTTATGTCTCCAATGTGTTATAAAAATAAAGGGAACTCTTTTAATTTAAATATTTCCCACAAACTATAGTCTATGCATTAATAAAGTTAAATATTTAAATTTAACTTTATAAAATGGCTTTATCAATGCATAACAAATCTTATCAATGATAAATAAGTTTTCCTGTCGATTTTAAACAATTACCATCGACATACCACTATGACTGAATGTCTGGCCATGTTCAAGATGACTTACTATAAATAGTAAGTATGCCCAAAGTTGCGCTAGAACCCCTCAGAAAGACCTGCAACTGAAACTGTCTAGGCCAAATGGCCTCTACACCCCTTTAATGTCCTAGTTAGCCTACGAGACTATGGGGAAATAGGCTAATGACAACATCATGCTATGAATGCTAGAAAGGGGACATTACATTAGTTTTAAAATTTATTTAAGTCAGAATGTTAGTTTTTCTTTTGTTTAATTTGTTTTGATTATTTAAATTTATTTTGAAAAAAAATTGGTAGAATTCTAATATGTACTTTTTAATCATGCATTAATACTAGTTAGTTTTGGATTAATAATTTAGTTAAAGTCTTAAAATTTAATGGAGTTTTATTGTGATAGTTTAGTTTTATTTAAAGTTTTTGAGTTTGATTAAGATTAATGTTTAAATGATTAAATCATTTTTTTTAGTTAAATATTGATTGATAGTTAAGAGTTTATTGAGGAAGTATATATATATATATATATATATATATATATATATATATATATATATATATATATATATATATTTTTTTTTTTTTCTTTTTTATTTGATTGTTAGTAATTATTAGAATTTTGAAAATATTAGTAAATTTAATGTTAGATTAATAGAGTATGACATTTGATTTATTTTATTTCCTAGTCATATTTAATTTATATTGTTATTCTAAACAATTTCAAAATATCGTTGTAACCTTAACGAAAATAATGAAATCAAAAGTTGATACCCACTTAATAACAAGTATTTAAATATACAAATGGATTCCTTCTCAAGACTATAAACTTAAGATGTTATGTAGAGAACCTATACATTAACTATGAACACAAACACATCAAACTTAGAGTATGTTAATTTTTAACTTTAAAAAAAAAAAAATTGTTTTTGCCCTCGTATTTTTGGCATGACATGGATAATAATAAGCAAAAGGTGAAAGATAAATATAATGCCTTAGATTTAATGAATGTAGCATAGGTCATCGAGATAATAGAGAAATTCAAGGGAAAGCACCCAGACATAGCTCTAGTATGAAGGGGAACAAAACTCAGAAGCCAAAATTCCATTTTTGACACTTAGTGAAATTTTGCATTTTTGGTCCCTTGAGGTGCGCTGCTATGCTGGTGCACTAGGTGTGCTACTACACTAAGTGCACTGGCGTGCTTTTTTGAAACAATGTTTTTGAAGAATTTTGGATGAGTTAGAGCTGTGTAGGTGCGCCTGATGTATTTCTTTTAAGGTGCACTTTTTCAGAGGTGCACCAATAGTTAACTACTAGTTCTAAAATTAGAGCTTTCCATCATCAGAAATGCATTCTAACAGTAGTTTAACTCTGACAAATGCCTAGTAAAGGTTGAGCTTCTATTTTCAGTAGTTCCAGAGACATCTACATTATCCAAAAGCTCTCCTCTTTTTCTTTCACACTTTCTTTATTTTATGACATGTAAAGGCTCATGCATCCAATTAATGATATAAAATAGATGGAGTCCTACTTAGCACCAGTTAGATAGATAGTTTGTACATAAATAGATTTTTTTTATTAGTTTAAAAGCATATGATTGCATAAAGATATCTCTCACTCTCAACACAAATTGAGGAGAAGATTTCTATAAATACAAGATTGTAATATGTAATCAAGGCCACCATTATTTTGCAATAATATATGCTTTTGATACTCACATTTGGAGTGTATTGATTCTTTCCTAAGTGTGTCATATTTTTTTGAATGTATGTTCATGGAATTTAATTGAGCCAAAAGTTTATTGCATGATTTCTTATTGTGTGATCTTTTAATTATGGTGTTTATTATGGGTCTAGAAATTCCGTTGACATATCTAGTTCAAGAAGAGATCGCCATTTTGTTCCTTCATAGCTTTTTGTCTCATATAAGTGCACTTTTCATGATCACACAATTTGATGAAAAGTGAAACATCTTACGATTTCTAAATTCCTATTGACGAATGCATCAATGGAATTGAGGAAGCACTGCTCCTATTTTCATTGGTTACCCACCAATTTCTTGAAAGGCTTAACTCACAAATGCATTATTTTCCATAGCTTATATCTATTAGGATTTACTTTCATGTTATTTTCTTAATCTTCTTATTACCCTATCTTTGTTATTTGCTTTATTAACCCTTTCATTAGATTAGGAATTCATATAGTTGCATTGTTAGATTGCAATCATTAGAAACAAAAAAATACAAAAATATAGTTCTTTTTTTGTGTATTTTATTCTTTTGATAGTAAGCAGATTCTACATCTTATTTGAAGTGTTCAAACTAGCAAAGGCCTCCTCATGGACATTCACTTTTATCTTCAACTGAGTAGATCTTAGTAGGTGACAAGATTGCTCAAAATCTTGGGGTTGATCCTCGGATTAGCTTTTCAAGAGAGGAGATTGAAAGGATTCCTTTCGTTAAGCATTGTTCAAAATGATAGCTCAACAACATTATATTAAATGATCTAATATCTCCCTTGATACTATAATTAATTATTAATTAATTAATTATATTTTTCATGTTCCTCTCCTTATTTAATTAAATAGTTTCACTTTCCTAAAGTATTTAAGCTTAATTTAAATGCATCCCCTCTAATGTGTTCAATTTATTTAATGCATAGTGCTCCATAAATTCCCTTTTAAATAAATTCCAATTTATTTAATTCCCTCCACTTTATTAAATTCTATAATCCTATAGTTAAATTAAATCCTATTTAATTTAATCATAATTCCACCTAAAACCTAGTCTACCACCCATCACTCTCATCCTTCTAAGCCCACCCACTAGTTAATCCTAATTTATTATCATAAATACCCTCTTAAACACCTTTTAGTCTCTAAGTCGTTGCTCACACATGTGTGAGCAACTCAAAATCCAAGAAAGTCACAGTTTCATTAATTTGTACTTCTTCCAATCGATGCAATCAATTCATTTATCCTCTAATCTTATCACATTCCTTTCTTCTAATCATTTCCTACAAATCAAATTTCATCCTATCTAACTATCCTTTTCTTCTAACCCAAGCTTATCATAATCATTCTGCTAATTCAATAAAGTTCTTCCTTCATCCATCATCTTATCCTTGAATTCTTCTATTCATCATGTAATCTCATGACATTGAGCATCATCCTATCAAACTGAGCTTATCAAAATAGCGATTACAAACAAAAATTATACAAATTCACACAATTGCCAGTGAAAAATAACAAACATTTCATTACAATTTAATCAAACAATCAATTTTCTCCTTACAGGATGAATCCTTCCTACACATGCTAAATACAAATTCACCATCCGAATAATGTTCATGCCAAGAACTGTAGACTAAATGACTACTTGGTCAGAAGGTCTTTTGTTGATTTTATCTTTTTGTGTTAGTGATAGCATCCCCAATTGTGCCTTGATCTTCACTATATTGGTATGATTTAAATGGATGAACTTGATTATATGAGTCATTTTGTGATATGATCTATTTTCATGATTCTTTAGAACATCCTTGTCAGTTTTTGAGTTATGGTTATGCATTGCTCACTAGGGGCAATGGGTTAAAACACTTTCTACTAGGATCCCTGACAAGAATTTGGGTGTGCTCAGACCTCTCTAGTGTGTATATGTAATTTATTCCCTCATGACTATGAAACCCACATCTATGTTTTGAAAGTCTCTATTGTGTTTGAGTCTGGTCCATGCAAAGGAACCTTTCCATTTATAGTACTATAGCATTTGATGCATAACTCCTCTTGCAATATCAAACTAGGGTGTGCTCTCCCATATGAACATATCTGAATCCCTCAGTATCATGTAGTTACAATGCACTTAGATTCATTATCTAGTTAATTCCTTATCTAATTCACCCTGTTTCATTCTAGTATTATTTATAAGTCATGCAAGGTCATCTTTTAAGCCTTTTTATTTCCCTTTTCCTTCTCGTGTCTACTTTCAAGAAAATGGAGCAAAATATATTCCTCTTTCATCCCATTTCCTTAAGGGGGCACCCTTTTCCCTTGTCATTGCTACAACACAACTCTTGTGAATCCTCTCCTCACTAGGGCAACTTGTATCTTCTTTTCTTTGATGCAATGACATCTTGACACTACATCAAAGAGCGAAAAAATGTAGACACTTAAAATTGTCCTAAACACTATATTAATTGATATAATATCTCCCTTAACACTATAAGTAATTATTTATTAATTAATTATATTTTTCATAATCCTCTGGTTATTTAATTAAATTTATTTAATTAAATAGGTTCACTTTCCTAAAGTATTTAAATTTAATTTCAATACATCTCACCTAATGTGTTAAATTTTATTGAATGCATAGTGCTCCATATATCCCCTTTTAAATAAATTTTAATTTATTTAATTCCCTCCACTTTATTAAATTCTATAATCCTATGATTAAATTAAATCCTATTTAATTTAATCCTAATTCCACCTAAAACCTCACCTACCAACCATCACTCTCATCCTTCTAAGCTTGTCCACTAGTTAACCCACTTTATTATCCTAAATAGCCTCTTAAACACCTTTTAGTCCCTAAGTGGTTGCTCACACATGTGTGAGCAACTCAAAATCCATG
The DNA here is from genome assembly GCA_028749045.1 of Cupressus sempervirens. Taxonomy (NCBI): domain Eukaryota; kingdom Viridiplantae; phylum Streptophyta; class Pinopsida; order Cupressales; family Cupressaceae; genus Cupressus; species Cupressus sempervirens. The sequence goes on along the minus strand of CM053791.1, from coordinate 269,194,562 downwards.
AAAGCCCCCCTTTCATTACTTTTTTCAAAAAGCCTCTTACACTCTTACACACTTGTCCCCCTTTCCTTTCTCTAAGGTTTCTCACATGTGTGTGAGCACACCTTGAGCCATCTTAATCACATAAAGGCTTATGTTGACATTTTCATGGCTTGTCCCCTTAGCCCATGTGTCTCCCTTGTGGCACCTATGTGGATAAGACATAAATGCCACATCCTCAAGGTCTCTCTCATGCCTATTGATAGAGCCCTTGTCTCAAGAATTCTTCATCTCCTCCATATACATTATTATCATAGTAGTTTATGCTTAGAGATATTTAGTGGTTTTATAGATTTTAGTACTAAGCCCTTTGGTAGTTTGTTTACTTCTTGCATTGTTTTGCATATTCATGGTAGAGTTACACTCTTAGATTTATTTCTTACATCCATCTTCATCATCCTTGAATGCTTTGAGCATGGTTGCATTTGTATGCACTAATTGTGGGCTTCAGAATTAACCACACACTTCAACATGATCCTTGCATGCTAGAAACATCATGAACATGGGATTACTCATTTGAAATGATCCACCAAAAAGATCTGTTGCCTTCTAACTAGATAGATTGTTATATCCACTCTCAGAGTTAAGAGATTAGCAACCAGGCCACTAGTACAAAGGATTTTAATCTATATGAAATCCAAAATTAAACTAGATGGTGAGCATATTAATCTAAGAATAAAATAATAAAATTAATCTAGATGTATGCATTATAACCTATATGAGAAAGCATTGTGAAAAAGAAAATATGAATGTAAATGATTGAGTAAATAATTTGGCATTAGTTTGATACTATTCATGTGCATCCCCTGAATGAGTATGTTGGCACTCAAAATTGTAGCCCCAATTTTGAGTACCATTGAGAAAATCAAGGCCTTTAAATGATTTTTGATGCATTTGTACCCGGTTGTCCATTTGAGGCCTAAGAGGTGTTTAATGTTTCTAACACCTTTCTTTTAGTGTGTCTATATGTTTCATGAAGTTAAACTACCATTCTAAGTCATTTTGTGAAGTCCTGTTTTGAGCAATTGTCAAATCTACATTTTTGCTTAAGTGTCAAACAGCGACAGGAGGCCTTGTTTGCAACTAAATATCTCACACCTAGTAATGTTTCATGACTTGCTTATTTGGGAGTGTTTAGTGCCCATACTAGAGAGCCCCTGTTTCATATTTTGAGTCCATTTGACAAAGTTTTGAATCCCTCAAAGTTGGTGTATTAATGTTTTCATGCTAATGAAATTAGTTATGAATTCTGGAAGGCCATGTTTGAAATGTTATAATTTTGACCGAGTTGACTAAAATGATGAAATTACTTTTGCGTTGCATTTTAGAGGTTAGAGACTTTCTATGTTTCAATTTTGAGCTTATGACGAATCCGTTTGATCAGTTTTCAAATGCGACTTGCAACTTTTTTTACTAGTGTCAGTAAGTGCAGATTTATCAACACCCCTGTTTGTGATGTCATATCTAAAAATATATGATAGATGAGATCAAATAGATTTTCCCACTATATTTTTCTCTAAAAATACTTTAAGTGTGCCAATTTTCAAGTCTTGATGAATCCATTTGCACACTTTTCCAAGTTAATTCCATTCACAAAATATGTTTTCTGTGATTGTTTCTAGTCTGCAAAATTCTGAGTAGCCTACTTTAACTACTCACCAAATGCACCTTGTTATTCATCATAAGCCCAAATCCTAGATTTATATTTTCCTCATGATGGAGAATCAACACCCCAATTTTAATTTCCCTAAGTGTTAGTTTTCAAAGTCAAATCCGAACACAATTTATTACTTTCTAACATGTTTGCTTGCAGGTAATTCTGAAAGGGCAACTTCAATAGTTAATATCTTTTGATCTTGAAGTCATCATGAAATTAGATTCAAAAGTGTAGGAGTATGTGGAACAAGGAATCAGTGTGTCAAATTTCAGAGCCTGGTTAGATGTTCTAGTCAGTTTTTAAGGTCAGTTAAAGGACCTCTTGACGCAAAATTGACAGTTTGCAAAAAGATGTAAAATGATCTCCAAATTTACTTTTAGTGGTCAAATTTGTTCCAAATCAGTGCCAAAGGGTGAATGAGTCAATTTTCCAGTTCAATCATTTGGAAATGAGATTTTGTTTAGCCAGATCCACTTCGGGCTCGACTAATATCACCAAATTGATCACGCATTGGTTTTAAAAGCAATGTCATAATGATTTTAATCATTATAATTGCTTGGTGTGCTTACTCACGCATGAGATCAATTGGATATATATAAGGCTTTGCATGTAATGAAATGGTTGAGGATGACTTTTCAAGTGGGGAAGAATGTATGGCAAATAAGAGTGAAGAGTGTTTTTCTAATGAAATACCCTACCATATTGCTCTTGGATTGTGGGTAGAGCCTTTGCAAATTGTAACCCCAAAGATTATTAAATATCTTATATGGTCAAAATTGATGTAAACTGGTTATATCAACCAACTGATGTTAAGCTAGGGAAGGGAGTTTTTTTTGAAGTAGCACCAAATGAGGTTTTTCTATTCATTCCATAAGGATAAGATATTAGTTGGTTCATCGCCTCATCCATGTAAAGTTGCATTTCTTAGGAGGGGTGTTTAACATCCTTCATGTGTATCTTAATTTGTGTGTAAGAGAGTACGACACTACAAAAAAATGTTTATGGTGGTTAACTGATCACAGGGTGGATATGCTTTTGAAAACACCAATCTATCCGAGAGCATATTGGAAAAGGATGTGACTTTGTCCCAAGCAACCCACACTGGAGCAGATGAAATATCTGCATGTTCATATGGAGAAAGCATCAATGTAGAAGCCCTTTTTTTTTAATCATGTGGTGAATAGGACAACATGTGTATAAGAAGTTGCTAATCCAAGGCGACTGTGCCCACAACAATCTCTTTTTGTCAAGAGATTTAAAGACGGAAGAAAGGGTGAATAGATTCTTTTTTTTGTAAGGAATTAGCATGGTAGAGTTGTTACACCATAGGGATCTCCATGCCTAAAAAATGGCAGCATACATTAAACATGCATCCACCTTAGCTACAATAGCTAGTGTTTTGAAATAGTCCAAGTCTAGGATAATGAAAAGGGGAGATCAGTGTTACTCATTAATGCACTCATTATATGAAGAAACATTGAAAGAGCCTATGACAGTCAAGAAGATGCCTAGCTACTTTAAAGAGGTAAGCTATAGTAAAAAGCCGCCCAATGTAAATAGGGAGCCCATGGTTTTAAATAGAGAAACCCAAAAATTGAAATGGGAGGTGCCATTAGAGAAAAACATATCCAATCACAATTCTTATGATTGCAAACTATAATAATTGTACCTCTTGTTTTATATTAATATAGGCTACAAGCAACTAGACTTTATCCTGGTTCACATTGAAAGGTACTCTACAATGTTTGATGAGAGTCTTATAGACTTACTTCCATATCACAAAGGAGAACTTCAACTACCATTCAAATCAAGATTTGTAAAATTTGGAAACAAAGCATCTAAACATCACAATGAAGATGTGAGTGATCATTTTTCTAATGAGAATTTTACTATTTCACATCTTTTGTCTCCTCCATCTTAGATACATTATTCAGATGAAGATGCACATTTGAATGGTCATACAAGAAGCCCCTGCAACAATGAGGATCTAAAGGAGGAGTTCCTTCTAAGAAGTGAAAATTATGTGATGCTCGAGACCCCAAAGGAGCCAACTCAACCTAAATCACATTGGGATCATGTCTTAGAGGAGATGGCCAGATGTCTGCATAGGTCAAAGTTTCAAGCTGCAGATAAAGGGAAGGAACTCTGTAGAAGACACTTACTACCCTCAAATCATGCATCCCAAGTCCTCATTCAATAATCAACAAAACTATCATGGAAATTGAGTTAGAGTTAAATCATCTTGGGAAGCCGATTGTTGTAGATGATGGAGGGAAATTATATGCAATCATGGAAATTAGTGAGACAATGGAATGCAATTTCCTTCAGTTTGACCCTGCTCCCCATCAAATTGAACCTAATACCACTTGTGGACTCCAATAGAATGGGGGAAGGATTGCATAAAGATCCATCCATGGCCGTAAGAGTAGGATAGCATAGGGGAAGCAAAATTGTATGGAAGAAGGATGGTAGTTTAAAAAACCTTTATCCCACATTGGATAGGAATTTATTTCCAAGTATTGTTAAATACTCCCATACACAATAGCATAGTGTCTTAAAGACACACACTTTTGTGAGCCATGCACTTGCAAGTGGGGCCTATGATCAACTAGAAAAAGGTACAATTTTGACCAAATGCTACCAAAGAGATGTTGATGTCATTAGTGACATGTAATCTAAGGGATCAAATTGTGACATGTGGACGATCTTGTGGCTATCGCTATGTTGCCAAGCAAATTTTCTCATACAATAATTATGGAAACATAGCGACTACCTAAGTGGTGCAGTGAGGTGGCAATGATGTGGTAGTGATGTGGTAGTGAGAAGGAGTAGAGGTGGTGATGATGTGGCAGTCAAGGATGAAGTCGTTGAAAAAAACTCACCAGAATCTAGTGGTTGCCATGTCACCACCAAAAAATGAGAGATTTTTTGGCAAGTGAAATGGTAACTTGCCCGAAAATCTAGGAATCTGGCAAAAGTTGGCAAAGGAGTTGTGGGGCCCGCCCAAGCAATTTGACCATTAGGAATCTAACACATGGCACTAGATGATTGGGTGAATAGAAAGGGATATAATAAAGTTTTAAAATTAGATTTTCTAACCTGAATGCACCATATTTTCAAAATATGAAATAGTTAAAATAAATTTAAATTTTTATATAGATTCAACTATATAATCATTTAAATTTTTATTTTGGCTCTTGGCAAGACTATAAAAGGAGCCTGAACTTCAAAGGGGCATAATAGGGGCATTTTTTTATTGAAATGGGCACTCCAATATACTGTTAGAACTAAGATGATCTAAATTTTTTGAATGTGGAGTTATTTTTTGCACAATTATTCACTGGTTTAGTCTATAAGAGAATTTGTAAATTCTAGCGCATTCGCAGCAGAATGAGTAGATTTCATCATGGAGCATCAAAATTGGTTTGAGGATAGATTTGAGAGCTTGTTTAGTCCTAGGTATGGAGGAAAATGATTTTGAAAAGTTTATTTTGCCTATTGAGGTCATATAATTGATTTTTTCTTTTGCTTTTAGTTTCAAATCTGGCATCAAAATCAGTTACCTTTTCCACCAAATATTTGAGATTTTCTATGCCTTTAAGAGCCAAAATGATGGGGATTTGATTTGTAGTAATAGAGAGAGGGTAGAGAGAGGTTTTTTAGCTTCTTGGGAAAGAATTCTGAGGGGACACTTGTCAACTTTTGATCAAATCTGGGATTTCTTTCATGCTATATCATTCTCTTTCTTTCTCATTGTAGAGGTTCTAGTTTTCACTGTGAAACCAGTTGGTTCCAATTTTTGGAGAGAAACTACTCACTACTATGATACCATGTTTTGGTTCTAGTTTTGATGTATTCCCAATACTATGACACCATAATTTCCTTTAGCAAATTTCTCTTGTATGAATAACAGTAGGAAGATAAATATAGATAGTTCATATCTATTAGGTGTTTTTATGTTTTACTTTCATGCATATGAATGTATTATTTCAAGTAAATCAATACAAAGAACAATAGGTGTTGAGTTTCATCTTAAATCTTTTCTACTTTATCAGTAACCTTCAATGTTTTATGATCTTTGAACAAAGAGCTTAGGTCATAGTTGTAGTCCCTTAAGGTTGTATGTTGTTTCATTGTTGCTTATAACTCAAGGGGTTATGTAAATGCTTCAAGGAAATCAATAGGGTTGAAAGTTTATTGAGGAGGAAATTAGGTAAGAATGAGATTTAGATTGAACACAGATGTCTATTTACAAGGTGAATGGATAGATCAAATATCTGAAGGTATTAATATGTCTCAAGTATCCATGTGTATGTGATTGATTCATGGAATTTCCCAATGGATAAGGCACTGATCAGTTATAGGATCAATTAGTTCTTACTATTACATATTAGGGGTTTTTTTGAATTCAACATTATTAATCAAATGCTTTTTCTCCTTTCATGTTGAAGAACTGAAACGTCTAACCCTCGCTCAGCTTGTGAATATCATAGAATTTCAATTTTCTACTATAGATCTATGTTATTGCATAAGTATTAGGAGAAATAAGGGTTAAATCTACTTAATATATTCAAGAGTATTTTTTTTGCACTATTACCATATAATTGAATCTGAGGTCCACTTGCCTAGGTTTTTGTAGAGCCTAAAGTAGAAGAAGGGTCTAGCCTTATAGTTGGCTCGGTGTCTAAAATGATGTGTTAAAGATGGGAGTTAGCTAACCCTAGATGTACCATATTCTCATCAAGGTAATTTGAAACATGTAGCATTTTAAAACACCAAAAAAATGGGGACTCTATTGGAAAATCTGTGAAGGAATTCATTGATAAGGAGCTGAAAATCTCTAATATATTGTGCATATTTAGTTTTGTATGCAAGGTTTTATTTTCCCCAATTAAGTTTTATCTATTTGCAGTAGTAGCTTTGAGGTTGAATGCAAATTGTGTTGTTAAGAGTGTTCATCTTTAGTCAATTTAGTTGGTTGTTGTTTTCAAAGTACTACTATAATCTCAGAGTCAGAATTGATCAAAAATGGTTTCTCTCTTCGAAATGTTTAAAGATTTGTGAATCCCATAAGTTGAAAGTTCAATTCAGATTTGTCATGCTACAAATTATGTCGTAAATCTTTCTCATAATTGTGAGTGGTGACTCTCTAAAGGATCTATGTACCAGTGTATATTGGTTATATATAACTATTTTCGAAGAGTTTTCAGCTGAATTAGGCATATCTGAAAGTTGAGTTTTTAGAAAGAAGAGAGATATATGAGTTCCTAACTAATGAGTTTTAAAGTGTTGATTGATTTTCTATTATAAAAAATTCAAATGTTAGCATGAATCGTAGAAGTTTTTTCCTTTGGTTCTCCTCAAGGAGATGGTGGCTCTATAAGGATTTGATCAGTGGTGTGAAGAATTGAAATTAGCACTTATGCCAATCAATAGATTAGTGGTTTCAACATCAACACTCAAGGTGTTTTCTACTTTCATGAGATTTCATTTCCATGAAAGTAGGCTTTACAAAAGTTTCTCCATCAAGTGGTAATTTAAGTACTAAGTAGGAGAATGGTTTAATTCATCTCAACATACTTTGTGAATAATAGATTCAACAAGTGTTGTCATATTTTGAAGTATGTTTGAAGTTGAAATTGGTAGAAGGTAATTCTAGATCTACTACAAGTAATGAATTTTGAAAGTAATCAAGGTGAATGAGTTTTAAACTTATTATAAATGTCAAATTTCCCTTCATCAAGTATGCAGCTAGTTAGTAAGACTTATAGATCTATTTCTACCAAGAGATACACACCATTATGTTTTGATGGCATTTATGGTTTCTCAAACCCTATGCCATACAACCTTAGAAAGTATTTGCCTAAGTTCAGTGGAAACCATGAAAATTCAACCGGTCATTATATTCAATTGTTTAGTGATTTGATTGGTGAATTTGAAATTGCTCATGAAGATGCCCACATGAAGTTATTTGTTCAAACTTTGGAAGGTGATGCTAGAGACTAGTTTTCTTTTCTGCTAGCATGTTCTATTTCATCTTGGGGTGAGTTGCATTCCACCTTCATGGAGCAATTTGGAGAAAGGGTAAGCATATCTGATTATTATAATAAATTTGTAAGGATTCACATTGAGAATGGTGAACTTCTTCCTCAATTTAATATCAGATTTGCAAGGATTCTGAATGAGATCCCTGAGAGTTATAGACCCCATGATCAAATGTGTTTAGATATTTACTTTGCTGCATTTGACAAGAAAATGAACTATCTACTAAGGGATAAAGAACCTCAAACATTATATCAAGCTTTTATGACCACTAGGGATATTGAAAACAATTGGAAGTATGGATTGATTAGAGGTCATTTTTCTATGAATGACTACCAGTATAATGATTATGAAAGAAAAGTTGAACATAATGTTGATACTTTAATTCCAAATCAGAATATCAACAACCCTGCTCTAATGTATAATCAGATTGGAATTTCAAATCAGAGTGTATGTGTAGAAAAGAATGAGTCTATTTCAAATGAAGACACATATGTTCATGATGTTATAGCAATAAGATGTATATCAGACTTTGATAGAAATGAGCAATGTGATGATATTTTAGATCAAGAATTAGCTATAGCAATGAGCTCTTATAGTGTTGATTATGTACATGATGATGTTGCTAATGTTTCTAGACATGAAATTGTTGCATTTAGATCTTAGTCTTGTGCAAGTGAGGAGGTTGAGAGTTATATCTCTGATCATGGGTTTGATGTTGTTAATCTGACATGCCATGGAGAGAAAACATAAGATGAAGAATGTGAGTCACATTTATCTTAGTCAGAGTCAGAAGAATAGAGTGCACATGTTTGTAATGTTTCAACAGTGGATGATAAGGTGGATTTACTTGATTAGTCAGATATGCAAGAAATGATTTCTCTTATTCATAGATTGCATCATGTTGATAATATTATAAAATATGAAGTTGAAAGATATTCATCTCAATATGAGAACAAAGGAGCTGAAAGTTTGTTTCAAGTGATGACAATAAAGTTGTTGATCTGATATATAATCAAGAAGTGTCATATGAAGGAGATGATGAGAGTGGTTACTCAAATCAAAGTGAGAAAAATGATATTACATGTTCATCTTCAAGAAAATCTAATGCTGATTGGGAAGAAGAGAGCAATGATGAGAGTGTAGTTTGTCATGAAGATGAAGGTATGACTTCTTTTTCTAAGTCTAAAAATGATAATGCATCTCCGTTTTTATGTTATACAAATCAGTTTGGATATGAAGAGTTTGAGAGTGATTTGTCCTCAAAGATTGGAGATTATTAAATGGTTGATCAAATTGATGCTAATTGGTTTGAAAATAAAGTTTTGGGTGAGAGATTATTAAAAGGTTTTATGTTAGACAATGAGGTTGCAGTATATGGTAATCATCTTAGTGATGAGTCATGTTTCATCCATAGAGGTCATCCTAGACATGGCAATGAAGGTGATGTAATAATTGATACTATATGTGTGGTATATGAAGAAGAAAGCAAGTCCTCATATAATTCTTAATTTTCATCATATGCTGCAAGTTTTTGTGACAATACATTGGGTAATGGATTCAAGGTGTTTGATAACATTTCATATGATGATGATCTTGATGAGGATCAACCCCTTTTTCATCATAATGTCCATAGAGGACCAATGCATGGAGTTATCAATCCAGTTTTCGAGGAGAACTTCAAGCTTTTAGATTTAGTTGGGCTAAATGTAAATGATGATACACTGTCATACTGTTGTAACAAATTAGAATATTGTTCTTCCATTTGTGATATTGAATTTTCTAATGATGCTGCATTTTGTGAGCTTGAAGATGAGGTGTTCGATGAAGTTATTTTTGAAGAGAAGTCGACACTTCATAGTAAGTTTTATGATGATTCATATGAGGTAAAAAATAATTAGCACTTCAATTGTGAAGATACATTCAAGGTGTTGGAATATTCAAATATGGAAAGAATACTTATGAGAGGGGGGGGGGTGAATCAGAAGTATCACACTTTAACCAATAAAACTTTTAACTGAAAGTAAATTGCATGCATGTAAATACATCAAGTAAACATGAAACTAAGACATGCATCAACAACTCATAACACTGGAATTTGGTAACCCAGAAATCCTCTAGGAATAAGAAGTTAAAACTAGGGTGGGGATGATACTCACAAAAATTACTGCAGCAATATTGTTCAACCACTTCTGATGGTTTGCCCTGTTAAAGGCTTGCCCTATTAAAGGCTTTACACTGTATTAATAGTGACTTGGTTAGAGGCTTTACAAACACTTTACATGAAGTGTCACCCTGTTAAAGGATTTAATCACCTAATTAAAGGATCTACGAAGTAGTTGTTAAGTTAACCTATCACCATAGGATTTTCATTCTAATATAATTACTAGAAAGTATTAGGTATAATGAACCTGATAGATTACAATCCTTGATTGTTGAATGCAAGCACTTGTTCTGCTTTCTCTAATCTTGATCCTTTTGTGATCTGATAACCCTCGCTTCTGAAAATAGATTTCCTTGTGCACCCTTGTATGTCCGCTCACTCTTTTTACAATGAAATTTCATCTTCCTTATAAAGACATTTGAGAATTTAGGGTTAGGTATGGATCTATGATCCATATTCAATCTTCATTTTCTGCTTATTATTTGCACTTCTTCTATTGGTTGCATACCTTCATCATTTGTCTTATTGGCTGCATGTAGATTGCATAGGAAAAATAAAAGATTCGATCTTATCATTAAATCCTTCGAGATTTACCTTATGTCAGCTGCAAAAACTATTTGCATCATAGTTTGTGCAATTACAAACTCTTATGCTGATATTCTAACTTACTCGGCTCCTGAAGTATTGCTGATACTTAGCACATGCTGTTTCTTGGATAGCTCAACACCTATACAAAATTGTATCACTCGGCACCTTATGTTACTCGGTACTTGTTAACACTTAGCATCTTATGTTACTCGACACTTGTTAACACTCGACATCTTATCTTACTCGGCACTTGTTAACACTCGGTACCTGATCTTCACTCGACACTTGTTAACACTTGGTATCTGATCTTCACTTGGCATCTAAAAACTACTCGATACATGAAGATCACTTGGCACTTGAAGTCTTTCCTAACTCGACATTTGTTGTGGCTTGGCATGCATGGTGTACTCGGCTCCAATATAGAAAGTAGGTAAGTGTATTGGCACTCAAGTGTCAAAAACCATTATGACGTTAACACGAGGATCTCAGATTAGTTTTAGATTATGACATTGATGATATGTGTGAATATAAATTTGATTATTCATTTGAAACCCAGCCGACAACATTTGAGGAGATGCAAAGTCAAGGTACAAGCGACACATATAACTTGTTTGATGAGGTTGAATATAAGGCTTTTGTATTTCTGTTTGATGATGTTCATGAATTAGTTTATAAAGATTAGTTTCAATTTGATGTTGGTATTCATGAGCATGCTAATGTTCTTTTTCATAGTGAGCAAGAGGTTGAAGTTATGCCAAGTTTTTACATGCACTATGAAAGTGATGGTGATGATTTTGTTTTTCCAATTGAAGAAATTGAAGATGTTTATCTAATTTTTGAAACTAATATGAGTGATAATTTCAGCTTACCTCATGATGAAAGTGATAAAAATTAGATTTATGACAGAGGTAAAAAAATTTGGTGAAGTTTGGTGGCCTAGGGTCATTGTTTGTACATAGTAGTAGTTGTTTTTGCTTTCAATAAAGTTGTTTGAGAGAAGTTTTTGTGAGAAGACTACTTCTTCTAGAGATCTGAATCCTTTCCATGCCCACAAGGGACATGCATCCCTAGATAGAGCCACTGTCGTCACTCAAAATTGTAGCCCTAATTTTGAGTACCATTGAGAAAATCAAGGCCTTTAAACACTTTTTGATGCATTTGTACCTGGTTATCCATTTGAGGCCTAAGAGGTGTTTAATGTTTCTAATACCTTTCTTTTATTGTTTCTATATGTTTCATGAAGTTAAACTGCCATTCTGAGTCATTTCATGAAGTCCTATTTTGAGTAATTGTCAAATCTGCATTTTTGCTCAAGTGTCAAACATGACAAGAGGCCTTGTTTGCAACTGAATATCTTGTACCCAATAATGTTTCATGAATTTATACTTTGGGAGTGTTTAGTGTCCATACTAGAGAGCCTATGTTTCAGATTTTGAGTCATTTCAAGTCCATTTGACTAGGTTTTGAATCCCTCAAAGTTTGTCTTTTAATGTTTGTTGATGCAATTAGTTCTAAATTCTGGAAGGCCCTATTTGACCTATTATAATTTAGACCTAGTTGACCAAAATGATGAAATTACTTTTGAGTTGCATTTTAGAGGTCAAAGACTTGCTATGTTTCAATTTTGAGCCTATGAGGAATCTATTTGATCAGTTTTCAAATGTGATTCCAAATGCAACTTGCAACTTTTTTTATTGGTGTCAGTAAGTGCAGATTTGTCAGTACCCCTATTTGTGATGTCGTATCTCAAAATCCATGATATATGCGATTGAATGGATTGTACCACTACATTGTACTCTAAAAATACTTTAAGTGTGCATATTTTCAAGTCTTGACAAATTTGTTTGCACACTTTCCCAGGTCAATTCCATTCAAAAAAAATGTTGTCATTGTTTTCAGTCTGCAAAATTATGAGTAGCCTACTTTGACCGCTCGCCTAATGCACCCTGTTATTCATCATGAGCACAAATCCTAGATTTATATTTTCCTCATGATAGAGAATCAACGCCTGAGTTTTCATTTCCCCAAGTGTCAGTTTACCTAGTTTTCAAAGCCAAATCCAAATGCAATTTATTATTTTCTAACATTTTTGCTTGCAGGTAATTCTAAAAGGTCAACTTCAATAGTTAATATCTTTTGATCTTGAATTCATCATGAGATGAGATTCAATGGGGTAGGAGTATGTGGAACAAGGAATCAGTGTGTCAAATTTTAGAGCCCAGTCAAATATTTTGGTCATTTTTTAAGGCCAGTCAAAGGACCTCCTGATGCAACAAAAAGATGTAAAATGAGCTCCAAATTCACTTCCAGTGGTCAAATTTGTTTCAAATCGGTACCAAAGGCTGAATGAGTCAGTTTTGTAGTTCAGTTGTTTGGAAACAAAATTTTTTATAGCCAGAACCACTTGGGGCCTGACTAATATCACCAGATTGATCAAGCATTAGTTTTAAAAGTAATGTCATAATGATTTTAATCATTATAATTGCTTGGTGTTCTCACTCGCACATGAGATCAATTGGATATATATAAGGCTTTGCATGTAACAAAATGGTTGAGGATGACTTTTCAAGTAGGGAAGAATGTTCGACAAATAAGAGTGAAGAGTGTTTTTCTAATGAGATACCCTAACATATTGCTCTTGGATTGTGGATAGAGCCTTTGCAACTTGTAACCCCAAAGATTATTAAATATCTTATATGGTCAAGCTTGGTGTAAATTGGTTATATCGACCAACTGATGTTAAGCTAGGGAAGGGATTTTTGCTTGAAGTAGCACCAAATGAGGTTTTTCTATTCATTCCACAAGGATAAGATACCAACTACTTCATTGCCTTATCCATGTAAAGTTGCATTTCTTAGGAGGGGTGTTGAGCTTCCGTCATGTGTATCTTAATTTGTGTGTAGGAGAGTATGACACTGCAAACAAATTTTTATGGTGGCTAATTGATCACAAGGTGGATATGTTTTTGAAAACATCAATCTGTCTATAAGCATATTGGAAAAGGATGCGACTTTGTTCCAAGCAACCCATGCTCAAGTAGATGAAATATCTATATGTTCATATGGAGAAGGTTTTAATGTAGAAGCCCTTGTTTTTTTTTAATCACATGGCTAGTAGAACAACATGTGCATAAGAAGCTACCAATCCAAGTTGACTATTCCCACGACAGTCTTTTTTTGCCAAGAGATTTAAAAATGGAAGAAAAGGTGAATGAATTATTTTTTTTGCAAGGAATTAGCATGGTAAAGTTGTTACACCATAGGGATCTCCATGTCTAAGAAATGGTAGCATACATTTAACATTCATCCACCTTAGCTACAACAGGCAGTGTTTCGAAATAGTCCACATCCAAGATAATGAAAAGGGGAGATCATTATGACTCATTAATGCACTCATTATATGAAGAAACATTGAAAGAGCCTATGACAGTCAAGAAGACACCTAGCTACTTTAAAGAGGTAAGCCACAGTAAAAAGCTACGCAATGTAAAAAGGGAGCGCACAGGTTTAAATAGAGAAACCCACAAATTGAAAGGGGAGGTGCCATTAGAGAAAAATGTATCCAATCACAATTCTTATGATTCAAAATTGCAATAATTACACCTCCAATTTTATATTAATATAGGCTACAAGCGACTAGACTTTCTTCTGGGTCAAATCAAAAGGTACTCTACAATGCTTGCTAAGAATCTTGTAGACTTACTTCCATCTCATGCAGGAGAACTTCAACTACCATTGGAATCAATGATCTATAAAACTTGGAAATAAAGCATCTGAACATCACAATGAAGATGTGAGTGATCATTTTTCTAATGAGATTCTGACTACTTCACATCTTTCACCTCCTCCATCTCAGATACATTATTCAGATGAAGATGCACATTTGAAAGGTCATACATGAAGCCCCTCCAACAATGAGGATCTAAAGAAGTTCCTTATATGTAGTGTAAATTATCTGATTCTTGAGACCCCAAAGGAGCCACCTCGACCTAAATCACATTAGGATCATGTCTTATAGGAGATGGACAAACATCTACATAGGTAAAAGTTTGAAGTTGTAGATGATGGGAAGGAATTGTGTAGAAGACACCTGCTACCCTCAAATCATGCATCCTAAGTCCTCAGTCACTAATCAACAAAACTATCATGGAAATTGAGTTAGAGTTAAATCATCTTGGGAAGCCAATTGCTAGAGATGATGGAGGTAAATTATATGCAATCATAGAAATTAGTGAGACAATGGAATGTAATTTCCTTCAATTTGACCTTGCTCCCTGTCAAAGTGAACCTGATACCACTTGGAGATGCAAGTAGAATGGGGGAAGAATTGCATAAAGAGCCCTCAATGGTTGTTAGAGTAGGATGACATAGAGGAAGCAAAAATATTATGAAGAAGAACAATAGTTTAAAAAACCTTTATCCCACATTGGGTAGGGATTTGTTTCCAAAAATTTTTAAATACTCCCAGACACAATAGCATAGTGTCTTAGAGACACACACTTTTGTGAGCCATGCACTTGTAGGTGGGGCTTGTGATCAGCTAGAAAAAGGTACAATTTTGACCAAACACTACCAGAGAGATGTTGACATCATCAATGACATGTAATATGAGGGATCAGATTGTGACATGTGGATGATCTTGTGGCTGTCACTATGTTTCCAAGTGAAGTTGCTTATGTGATAACTATAGTGACATTGTGACTACCTAGGTGGCACAGTGAGGTGGCAATGATGTGGTAGTGACATGGTGTGAGTGGCCGTAGAGGTGGTGATGACGTTGAGGTCAAGGATGAAGTCACCAGAAATAACTCGCCAAAATTTGGTGGTCACCATGTTGCCATCAGAAAATGGAAAATTTTCTAGTAAGTGACATGACAACTTGCCAAAAAATCAAGAAATCTAATTAAAGTTGGCAAAGGAGTTGTGGGTCCCGCCCAAGCAATTTGACCATTAGGAATCTAACACATGGCATTGGATGATTGGAAAAATGGGAAGGGATATAATAAAGTTTTAAAATCAAATTTTCTAATGTGAACACACCAGATTTTCAAAATGTGGAATATTTAAAATAAATTTAAAATTTTATATAGCTTCAACTATATAATCATTTAAATTTCTATTTTAGCTCTTGGGAAGACTATAGAGGAGCCTGAACTTCAAAGGGGCATAACAAGGGTGTTTTTTCATCAAAATGGGCACTCCAATATATTATTGGAACCAGGATGATTTGACTATTCAAAATATGGGGTTATTTTTTGCATATCTATTCACTAGTTTAGTCTATAAGAGAATTTGTAAATTCTAGGGCATTCTCAGTAGAACGAGTAGATTTGATCATGGAGCATCAAAATTGGTTTGAGGGTAGATTTGAGAGCTTGTTGAGTCTTGGGTATGGAGAAAAACAATTTTGAAAAGTTTATTTTTCCTATTAAGGTCATTTAACTAATTTTTTCTTTTGCTTTTAGTTTCAAATATGGCATCAAAATTAGTTATATTTTATACCAAATATTTGAGATTCTTTATGCCTTCAAGAGCCAAAATGATGGAGATTTGATTTTCTATTACAGAGAGAGGGTAGAGAGAGGTTTTTTAGCTTCTTGGGAAAGAATTTTGAGGGGACACTTGTCAACTTTTGATCAAATATAGGATTTCTTTCATGCTATATCATTTTCTTTCTTTCTCATTGTAGAGGTTCTAGTTTTCACTGTGAAATCGGTTGGTTCCAGTTTTTGGAGAGAAACTACTCACTACTGCGATACCATGTTTTGATTCCAGTTTTGATGTATTCCCAATATTGTGACACCACAATTTCCTTCAGCAAATTTCTCTTGAATGAGTAGAAATAAGAAGATAAATATAGATAGTTCAGATCTATTAGATTTTTTTATGTTTTAATTTCATGCATATGAATGTATTATTTCAAGGAAGTCAATACAAAGAACAACAGGTGTTGAGTTTCATCTTAAATATTGTCTCCTTTATCAGTAACCTTCAATGTTTTATGATCTTTGAACAAAGAGCTTAGGTCATAGTTGTAATTCCTTAAGGTTGTATGTTGTTTCATTGTTGCTTATAACTCAAGGGTTTATGTAAATGTTTTAGGGAAATCAACAGGGTTGCAAGTTTATTGAGGAGGATATCAGGTAAGAATGAGATTTAGATTGAACACAAATATCTATTTACAAGGTGAATGGATAAATCAAATATCTAAAGATATGAATATGTCTCAGGTATCCATGTGTATGTGATTGATTCATAGAATTTCCCAATGGATAAGGCACTACTCAGTTATAGGATCAATTAGTTCTTACTGCTACATATTAGGGGTTTTTCTAAATTCAACATTATTAATCAAAATTTTTTTCCCCTTTCATGTTGAAGAGCTAAAAAGTGTAACCCTCACTCAACTTGTGAGTATGATAGAATTGCAATTTTCTACTGTAGATCTATGTTATTGCATAAGTATCAGGAGATTTAAGGGTTAAATCCACTTAATAGATTTAGGAGTATGTTTTTTGCACTGGTACCATATAATTGAATATGAGGTCCACCCGCTTAGGTTTTGCAGAGCCTGAAGTAGAAGAAGGGTCTAGCCTTATAGTTGGCCTAGTGTCTGAAATGATATGTTAAAGATGGGAGTTAGCTGCCCCTAGTTGTACCATATTCTCGTCGGGGTAACTTGAAACCCGTAGCATTTTAAAACACCAACAAAGTGATTGAAAGTTTCTTAAATAGAATCCAAGAATTTGATCAGTGGTCAGGATCAAATAGAATGAACGGTCAAGATTGAAGATGAGATTCAGTTAGAATAGGAAATTCCTTTGTGGAAAGGGAATTAATTGATCATTTATAAGTGTAAGAAGGAGTTAACTAATCTAATTCCTTTTCTAATTCTAGTCCACTCAGTATTTCCAATTATAAACTAAAGAGAGAATTTGGAGAATATATTTGATTTAAAAAATTTAAATATGACCTCATAAATAAATAATCTAATTAATTGAATAATTAAATTTAATAAATAGAATGAGGATATATTGAATAAATCAAATAAATTTAATTCCTCATGTATATTAGCTAAAGGGGTGACTTCAATTTAATAGGTTTAATTTAGCTAATTTGAGTCAATACTTAGGAATTAAATAAAGTATGTGATTTATGCACATTAATGTTTCTACATTTGATACTTAGGTCAAGTAGAGATTGTCAAAATCATAATTGCCTAATACAATTGGACTTTGAGTAAGATTGATAGACTAAAATTGGTTGAACATACTAATATGCCAATTTAGGGGTATTACATTAGCTGCTCTTTAAATGAATGTCCTAGTAACATGTTGATTCAAAGAAATTAGAAGTCCAAGCATATAGACCAAGAAGTGAGATTTGATGAAAAAGAGACCAATTGATGACATTTTTAAGGTTATCTTCAGAACAGAGTTTTTCCTTAGGGATCTAAATAGAACACCTAGATACTGATATGAAATAAATTTTTTTTTATCAAACTTCATAGAATTGTTCTCATAACAAGAGTCAATTCTCAGGAGTCAAGGTTAGATTGCCCTAATACTTGTCCATTAGAAACTGATGAGATCAGTCACAATTCATAGAATTATCCACAGAACAAGGCTTAATTACTAGTTAGGGTTAGATTTCTCTGATACCTATCCATTAAATAGTGATTGAAATCAATAATTTAGAATTATCTCTAGTAAAAAGTTTAATTCTTAGCAAGAATTAGGATTATCTCTAGAATGAAGCTTAATCCTTTAGAGTCATAGTTAGAATGCCTTGAATACCGGTCCATAAAAGATAACGAGACCAAATCATGAGTTATAGAATCATCCCCAAAATGAGGCTTGATTCTCAGGAATTAGGACTAGAATGCCCTAATACCTGTCCATCAAACTATGATATGGAATATTATGAGTGTAGTCAACTAATCAAAAGAAAAGATAGATGAAATGTGATGCCAGCTTAGGGGTAACAAATATGCTTCGAGTGATAAGATGCCCCTAGAAATTAGGAAATTTTAATTAGATTAATTTGAAGCTAGTTTTGAAAGATGTTATGATGTAATCATCCTGCCCCCTCAGGAGCAAAATCGAAAGATGACACACCAGAACAGTGATGCAGAGCCATAGATTGGAAGAAACATGTGGTTAGAGATTCAAAAGAATGTAGAATAGCTTAGAAGAACATGAAGAAAATTTTGAGATGATTTAGAGTGATTTTTTAGGTCCAAAAGACCAAGTTTGACTTTGGTTGACCAAAGTTGACCAGAGTTGAGTTTTCCATAATTTTTGGAAATTTTGAAGAAATATGTGATTTGAAACCTAACACCTAACACCAAATGCTAACTAAATTTAACCATTTGACAAAAATCAAAGTCCCAACTTGACTTACTAACAATATTGACTAAAATCTAATTTCAAAAACATTAATTATTTACACCAAATCTTAAATACATATCCTAATATCTAACTCCAATCCCACTAGCTCTTACTAACACTTACCATTAAATAGATAACTTTAACTTTAACTAAAATATTAAAAATAGAATACTAAACTAACTAATTTCTAATGCCAAACTAACTTTTATGACCATTACACCTAACTAACTCAAACACCTAACTAAAACCTTGTTGGATACAATTGTCTAATTGTGTGTTGTCTTTGATGTTACACAAATGTCATATCAGTTGTCAGTCTGTGCTTATCGAGCTCACTTGGTTAGTATGGAAATTTTCCTTTTCTACCGAGCATTCCTAGAGATTATTCTATGAAGACAGTGTCTACCGAGATCACTCGAGCATTGAAGGAAATTATGGTAAAAAGTAGTGTTAACCAAATTCTCATGGTTAACAAAAGAAAGTTGGTCAGAGTTAGTATTCACCAAGTTCACTTAGTTGCCAAAGAATTTTGCAAGTTCATAGTGTTAACCAAGCTTCTGTTGGTTAACATAGGAAATCATTTTAGGATCAGTGTTTATCAAGCAAGGTCAACCAATGAAGAATTTTATTGATTTGAGAAATGAAGTTTAATTATTTGAAGTATTGATTCCAGCCAACTGGGTAATGATTATTGGTCATTATAATTTGTAATTGAGCCAACTTCATAATCTAAACAATATAAATATAAGATCAAGTTGAGATTCTAATGTAATGTAAGAGTGTGCAAGTGTTTTGATTGATTAAGAAGGCAAGTGTGAGTGAACTTGAAGGATGGTTAGATATCCTTGAGGAGCAACAAAGTTATATTCGATTAGGAAAGATCTAGCATGAAGTAGAATAGAGATCTGTAATCAGCAATTCAGTTGCATCTCATTTAGGCCATTTCATTATTACATTCTTACCATTGTAGCAGTGATTCCAAAATCTCTTAATAGAGTTGGTTTAAAAGCTAGTTGTAAATTCTCTAACAAGGTGATAGTTCCATCGAATTGTTCTAAAAACCTCTTGCAAGGCCACTCCTAATAGGGTGATTAAATCCTCTAACAAGGTCACACCTAACAATGTATTTTGTAACCTTTACCTAGGTTCGCTCCTAATAGGGCTCACTTCAAAAGAGTGAAAATCAATAACTAGTTACATTGGTGGTTTTTCCCATATTGGATTTCTACATTAAATCCTGGTGTCTCATGTGTTCATGTTATTTCTTTTATGCTTACAAGTTAATCACTATGAATGTTTAAGATTAGCAATAAGTAAATCACATTGCTTTTATTGAGTTACAGTAATTTTTATATGCTTACCAAATAACAGTAGTAATCATTTTTATTGTTAACATCACATCTAAGGGATCTGAATGAGAGAAGACGAAAACATTGCCAAATATGTTGAAAGGATCAAAGCAAGTGTTAGTGAAATCAAAGCTTCTAGAGGAGACATCAAAGAATAAACTATTGTAAGTAAAGTTCTTAGAACATTGCTTCCTATTTATGCAATTAGAGTATCTGCTATTCAAGAAAGGCGGTGTGAGACAAATCATAAGATAACTTTGGATACCTTAGTAGGATGATTGACAACCTTTGAGCTAGATAACTTTGACAATTATGTTCCAGCTTCCAAGAATATTGAATCTTCATTTGAGGCCAAGCTTTCACTTAAGGAAAAAGGAAAGAAAATAAAGGACACTTAGTCAGAAAGTGAAGAAGAATCAGAGGAAATTTCCAACAGAGATGTTGAAGCTCTACTTGCATGAAAATATTCTAGAGGCAGAGGAAAATACAAATGTAAAGTTCCCCTAATCTATTTTTCATGTGAAGAAATTGGTCATATTGTTGCCAGATGCCCAAACAAAGAAAGCGAGGATGAGAAGAAAAGTCACAAGTGCAATGGCAAGAAGGATTTCAAAAATCACAAATCATTCAAGGACAAAGGTAAGAAGACATGTTTTATGGCTAAGGATTCTGATAATAGTGAATATGAAATAATTTACATTGTTGTAAAAGATGAATTTGATGATGAAGAAGATAAGATGGAAGTTATCTCTCATGTGAGAAAAAATTCTTTATTCTTTTTGTTGATGAGTACTCTAGAATGATGATTGTTATGTATTTAAGAGAGAAGTCAAAAGCATATGAGAAATTCAAATGGTCTTTGGCAGGAGTAGAGAAAGAAATAGGGAAAAGACTAAAATACTTAAGATCAAATAGAGGTGGTGAATTCATCTCCAATGAATTCAATAACATTTGCATTGAAAGAGGAATCAAACGATAGGTATTAGCCCCTAGAACTCTTGAGAATAATGGAATAGTTGAAAGGAGAAACAGATTTATTATGGATTGTGTAAGGACTCTAATGATTGAAAAGAACATTGCTATCAAATACTAGAAGGAAGCTATCAACACTATATTTCATACCTTAAACTGAGTATAGTTGAAGAAGGACTCATATAAAACTCCCTATGAGTTATGGTATGGCTGTAAACCTAATGTAAGTTACCTGAAAGTATTTGGAAGTGAATGTTATATCTTGAAAGAATTTATAAAAGAAAAATTTGATGTGAAAGGTGATGAAAGTATTTTTTAGGATATTCTTGAAAGAGTAAGGAATATAGATGTTTGAATTTGTCTACTCATAAAATCATAGAAAGTGCACATGTGAGAATTGATGAGTTTGCAGAAAGGACTAAAGAAGAAAAAAAAAGGAACTAGAGGATTACAAGAGATTTGTTTATATTGAACCTGATACATTGCTAGACACATCTGTCAATAAGGAGACTTCTACTCCCAATTCTTCCTCATTCACTGAGTTGCAAGAAGCTCAAACTGAGTCAGAAGGACTCGAGTCACATTTTGAAGCTACCGAGCCAATGCCTACCAAGTCTGAGCAACCAAAACTAGAAGTTGAAGTTCAAGAGGATGACAATGCAATTCATTCAAAAGGCAAAGAACCTATATTGGCTAAGTATGTCAAGAGCCATCATGCATTGGACCAAATTATTGGAGAGAAATTAGAAGGTACTATGAAAATAAGTAAGCTAAAAGGTAGATGTTTACTTGTTGATTTTGAACCTAGAAATGTCAAAGTTGCATTGGAAAATGAAACTTGGATTGAGGCTATGAATGAAGAGATAGAGAAAATAGAGAAGAACAAAACCTATACTCTTGAACCTAGGCCTAAAGACAAAAATGTGATTAGAACAAAATGGATATTTAGGAATAAGTTGAATGAAGATGGTAAAGTATCAAGAAACAAAGGTAGATTTGTATGTAAAGGCTACTCTCAAGAAGAAGGCATTGATTATGGTGAAACTTTTGATCTTTTTGCAAGATTGGAAGGTGTCAGAATTTACTGACATATGCAACACATAAAGGATTTAAAGTATATTAGATGGATGTCAAATCTACATTTCTCAATGGTATTCTTGATGAAGAAGTCTACATTGAAGAACCAAAAGGTTTTGTTGATCTAGACAAAAGGGACATGGTCTATAAATTACAAAATGCATTGTATGGTCTAAAACAAGCCCCTAAAGCATGGTATGAAAGATTTCATAACTATCTTATACAGATTGGTTTTCAGAGAACTAATGATAACAATAGTTTGTACATTAAGGAAGGACTAGATAACAAGATTGTTTTGGTAGAAATATTTGTGGATGATACTTTATTTGTAGGGAATGATAATCTGTGAAAAGAATTTTAAAAAAAAATGAAAAAAGAGTTTGAAATGTCTATGTTTGGTGAGATTAAGTTCTTTGCTGGTCTTTAGATACAATAGAGCAAGAAATGTATCTACATCACTCAGTCTAAGTAGATCAAGGAGATACTCAAGAAGTTTGGTATGGAAGATTCAAAACTAGTTGGAACACCCATGTGTATTGGATTAAAGCTTACCAAAGATGATGTCTCAAAAGAGGTAGCTCAAACCTTAGATAGATCAATCACTGGAAAATTACAATATGTAGTTCATACAAGGCCTGATATTGCTCTTGCAGTTGGTATAGTGGCAAGATTCTCGGCAAAACCCAGAGAAAATCATATGATAGAAATCAAAAGAATCTTGAGATACTTGAAAGGTACAAAAGATTATGGATTATAGTATAAACTTGGAGAAAATTTGGAATTAAAAGTATTTACTAATGCTGATTGAGCAAGAAATATTGACAATAGAAAGAGTACAAGTGGTGGACCATTCTTTCTTGGTAAAAGGCTAGTATCTTGGACAAGTAAAAAGAAAAATTGCACATAACAATCTACAACAAAAGCAAAATATGTTACAACAGTAGTAAATTGTTCTACTATTGTTTGGTTTAAACAGTTATTGGAAGGCATGAAGGTTGAGATCAAAGAAATAGTTGTCATGTTTTGTGATAATACAAGTGCAATTAACATATCAAAGAATCTAGTGATGCATTCCAAAAACTAAGCACATTGCTATAAAATACCACTTTGTTAGAGAATTGGTGCAGGACAAAGAAATTAGATTGGAATATGTCCATACAAAAGAATAGATTGCAGACATATTCACCAACCCATTACCTAAGGATGCATTCTTGTATCTAAGAGGTAAGTTAAGGGTCATTCCCCTATCTAAAGCTCACTAAAATAAAGTTTTAGTGATGCATTAATGGGAACCAAGTTGAAGATCTATCAGTTGATGCAGCATAGTTAAGGGAACATTGCATATGAATTAGTACTTAAGGTACATTTATACTCATTTGGTATGTGTTGTCTTTGGCATGTGTTGTCAAAGAGGGAGAGTTTACTATCATGTCATTCTGAAATTTGTTTTGAGGAAGAAGCTATGTGATTCCTTCACAAAGGGAGATTACTGCATTAGAGAAGTTTGTGGTATAAAATCTAAGAGGGAGAAACTTTCTATCAGAGAGAGTCTTGTTTTCAAATTTCATTATAGTATGACATGTTGTGTTGCCATAAATGCCAAAGAGGGAGATTGTTGGATACAATTGTCTAATTGTGTGTTGTCTTTGATGTTACATAAATGTCATATCAGTTTTCAATCTATGCTTATCAAGCTCACTTGGTCAGCAAGGCAATTTTCCTTGTCTATCAAGCATTCCTAGGTATTATTCTATGAAGATAGTGTCTATTGAGCTCACTCGGGTATCGAAGGAAATTATGGCAGAAAGTGGTGTTAACTAAGTTCTCATGGTTAACAAAGGAAAGTTGGTCAGAGTCAGTGTTGACTAAGTTCACTTGGTTTCCAAAGGATTTTGCAAGTTCATAGTGTTAACCAAGCTTCTATTGGTTAACATAGGAAATCATTTTAGGATTAGTGTTTATCGAGCAGGGTCGGCCAATGAAGGATTTTGTTGATTTGAGAAATGAAGTTTAATTATTTCAACTAAAGATTCTAGCTAACTATGGTAATGATTACTCATCATTGTAATTTGTAATTGAGCTGACTTGATAATCTGAATGATATAAATATAAGGTCAAGTTGAGATTCTAATGTAATGTAAGAGTATGGAAGTGTTTTGATTGATTGAGAAGGCAAGTGTGAGAAAACTTGAAGGATGGTTAGATATCCTTGAGGAGAAGCAAAGTTATAATTGATTAGGAAGGATCTAGCATCAAGCAGAAAAAAGATCTATAATTATCAATTTAGTTGCATCTCATTCAGGTTATTTCATTGTTACTTTCTTACCATTGTAGTAGTGATTCCAAAATCTCTTAATAGAGTTGGTTTAATAGCTAGTTGTAAATCCTCTAACAAGGTGATAGTTCCATTAAAATGTTCTAAAGACCTCTTGCAAGGCCACTCCTAACAAGGTGATTAAATCCTCTAACAAGGCCACACCTAATAGTGTGTTTTGTAACCTTCGACCAAGTTGGCTCCTAATAGGGCTCACATCAAAAGAGTGAAAATCAATAACTAGTTACATTGGTGGTTTTTCCCATATTGTATTTCCATGTTAAATCCTGGTGTCTCATGTTTTCATTTTATTTCTTTTATGCTTGCAAGTTAATCACTATGAATTTTTAAGATCAGTAATAAGTAAATCACACTACTTTTATCGAGTTACAACAATTTCTGTGTGTTTACTGAATAATAGCAATAATCAGTTTTATTGTTAACATCTAAGGGATTTGAAATATTTTTGTAACTGATTCACCATCCCCCCCTCTTAGTTACTCCATATATATTTCCAAAAAAATTCTTATCCTCTACCTAACCCTATCTACCAATCCCAACCATAGTATAAAACATGGCACCAAAAACTCATCTTACATAGTCACCCTACTAAGGGCATGTGGCCCAAGGATTGGTGGCCCCAAGATCTCCCTTCCCCTACATGAACCTAGGTAGCAATAGTACACGTGGGTATGTGGAGTGCAGGTTGTCCCATCCCCTACAAAACTTTCAAACAATGGGATTTAGGGGAAACTTCTAAGTCAAACCCTTTAAAAACCATTTATTGCAAACTTTGACCTTATGAAAATCTAGTATGAAGTGCCTATTTCAAATTTCCATGGGGGGTACATGAATTCCAAGAGCCAATAGGAGGAGGGGGGTGAAGTTGGTGCATTAATGTGTTGCATTTAGTCAAAAAGGCCTAGTGCATTATCATGTTTTATTCTTTATGGCTTTGGAGAAAATCTTGATGGAATTTTACTAATATTAATGTCACAAATGATAGGGAAAAGATAAAATGACAACATATCAAATGTGATCTAAAATATGAGCATCATTTATAGATGACATCGGCCTCAATTCTGACCCTATGTTCATGGCCCAACAACTCATACAAAGATTCAATGATGAAATTGTTAACATTATCATCAAGTGACACAAGTGAGGAGAAAGAGGCACTGAAAGAAGAATTGGTCCATAGAGTCAATTATTTGAAGGTAAGCAGTAATTAATCTCAAGCAATGATAGAAGTTCAATAGTTGTTTATATTTTATAGTATCTTATGGATCATGATCTAAAATATTATGTGTTCTTCTACAACAATATGTGACACCTATGACATCATGTGGTGAACACGGTGAGGGTTGTAGCGCACAACCTTCATGTAAGTAACACTTTATCTTTAAAAAATTACTAAAAAATATAGTATTATTACACTATTGATTTTATTTAAGGAAATGAATTAGTCTTGAAATAGGACATCTAATGTTAAAAGTGAAACTGATGCAACATTATTTATTTTCATCAACTATATAACACGTAACTTTTTTTTTTGGATGCTTCTAGCTAGTATCCCATTTGATCTTTAGTCATTACAAATGTCTTTGCTACTAATATTGTATTCTTTATCTCATGATGAAGTGTGGACACCTCCTTTGGTTGTTGCTCTGATATTGCTGAGTGCATTGTGAGCAACAAGAAGAATGCAAATACCCTTGTCTATGCCAAGCTAAACTGGTAACCTTGTTTTGCTATATTTTGTAATGTGCTAATCATGCATTGTTTTTATTGTTGGGTGAATTTTATACTCATGTACTTATTTTGTGCACTAATAGATAGACCTTCAGTTGATAGAGCAATACAGACTAGTACTACTGAAGCTTATCCATTTCCTAGAGCCATCTATGTGACTAGTACTAGTTCATTTGTTGGGACATTGTTGCTAACACAAGAAAACTATATTTCCATTAAAATCATGAAATCTTCTAGGGACTTTAAAATTGTTATTATTTATAGTGTAATTGTAGTTTACTTATACATAACTCATTTTGGACTAATACTTCCATGATGTTTTTGTTGGAAATAATATTTTCTTTGATCATCTTTTTGATATGGCATTGAGGCTATTTGGACCAACCATATGTAAAAGATACATAGTTTAATATCATTGCTAAAAAAAAAAAAATTCTTTCATTTATTGTATTATAATAAAGTTATTGATCTAACAAAAAAAATTTTAATGGTGAAATGACAAAGGTACTCAATTAAAAAATTAGCTCATTACATCTTTTGAGGACCATTTTGAAAAAAAAAAATTTGACACTACCCTACTTCTCAAAAGAGTATCAAGACATATATAGACTATGAATGACAAATATAGAAGGGGTCTAAAGGAGAACCTAAAGTATGGCCATCCTCCTATGATTCCACTGATGGAGTGGAATGAAATAATAGAATATACAAAAGAGAAAAGGCTATGTGACTATAAAGGAAATGAACTAGAACAGGGAAAAAGAGGGTATGTTGTGATTGTATTAAGTAGAATGTGATCATGCACTAATTAGGGATCTTTGTAAAATATAATCTAACATGTTTCAAAATATTTATAGACTGCAGGCCACATTAGTGGCTAAAAAAGCTAGACTAGAAAAGGTTCGCCAAATCAAACTTGGCTTTAGTGGCTATATGAATCTTCATTCTTGACTTGTATGTAGTGGTAATGGAATTTCATATATATATTTTTATAAACAAACCATACATGCAAAACTGACAATATTAAGCAAAAATTACAAGGCATAGAATTCAATGTAGAGCTCATGGATGAAGGTAAAAAAAATTGCCTTGAAGGGAGGCTATAAAGTTGTGGTTGTACGCCTATGCCAAGAATCTAGAAGCCATACCCAAGAATCTGGTGCACCAAATGACACATAGGTAAATTTGTCAGATGAAAAGTAAATCAAATCGAATAGTTGAGAAATTTATTTTTTGGTGTTAGTTTTGAACATAAATTGATTGCATAACAATGCACATAACATTTCATTGCAACCTTCATATCCTATCACAAAACTTGCATCTGATGAAGGCCATGATGTGCATTATAGTGGTGGAGGTATTAATTTGCTATTGGAAATTAATTACACAATTATAAATATAGTTTAACATCTTCAATTGTAATTTGATGTGTAACTTTTTTTTGAATATTTTAGAGCATGTTGAACATCATGGTGAAGGAGTGGAGCATGTCCCAAGTGTCCAACATGTTGATGTGGTAGGAGATAAAAATGTTAATGTACATAATTTGGTATTGTTAGGTAAGAAAAAGAAAAATAGTATGCCAATTTAACCCATTTACTTGTTTATGCAATGGAGCCCCCTTTAGTGCAGTGACCTCCTACTCCTCAAAACAGGAGGAAGCATCATAATTTGACATTATGTGTGCCAGAGAAGGAAGAGAATGAGGTAGATATTGATGCTCCTATTAGCCTTTACCTTAAGAGAGCTAACAAAAATAAAAAATAAAAAATGATTTTTTAAAAATGGTCTTTGATAAACCTTGTTTGATAAACTTTTCTAGAAAATGAAAGAACATTGTTTTAAGTAATTATCTATGAATGTTGTGTATTAATATTGATTTGTATTTCATGTTAATGAATACTATTATGTGTTAACGAATTCTTGATTAGTATTTTTTATTAATGAATTTTATATCATATTAATGAATGTTATGTTATTGTATTGATTGAATGTTATAGTTCATAAATTGATGAACGAATGGATGAAGTATGTAATTAGATGATAATGGGTAATTTAGATTGATCTTAGGGGGAGGTGAGTGAGGCCAAATGAGCTTGGACCTTCACATGGTTGGCCTTGTTAAGTAGAAAATATTAAAGTATTCTCAAAACCAAATGAAGCTCAAACTAGGATACCAATGATATCTTCCTAACTAGCTATTAGTTTCTTTTGTTTGAGATAGGGTTCCGCATCCATTCCTTTATTAGTTACAACTCTTTTAGGCTCCTCAATTTACTAATCTATTCTTTCTTTTTCTTCAAAACTATTACCAAAGTAGCAATTTATTCTTGATCATCTTTAGCTTAGTTACCAAGCAATATAATATATTTTGATCTCGATACCTCTTCTTCCTTCAGCTATTGTTTTATTGTATTCATTAGGTTTTCATCCCTCACCCACATTTTTTCAAAATTGAAAAGATATTTTTTGGGGAGTAAATTCTCAATGATATTCAACTGAACTACAATGTGGTTTGAACTAGAATGAGGGAGGATATGGGCCGAGATAGTATATTAAAATCAATTGTTATTAAGATTCTTTGGTGATTCTCCACGATTTTTCTCTAGGATTCATTATAGCATTGAATTCACCATCTACAATACAAATCTACTCATCACATATAAAGTGTGACACATATGATGGTTCTAAGTCACTATAAGGGAAAATAATGTAATTTTTCTATAACTTGATTCAAAATGTCACACTCAATGCACATGATATAAACATTAATTGGTTCAGAATAAGTGGTCACACCCAAAACTTATAGAAAGTGTGAGTTAACAAAGACTAACTACTATAAAAATGTCATCATCAAATTCACATTACTTAGACTATAGATATTTACATCCTTGAGGTCTGATAATATATGTCAATAACTTTGTGGATTTAGTTGTGTGAACAATTGAAGTATCAAAATTTTGCATCATTGATGTAACAACAAGGCTTGCTTCCCCACTTCCTAGTTCTTTCTAAGTGCTTACTAGATCAATTATATGACCTTGATGGTGATTCTTGGCTTTCCAACTTAGGATCAATCCAAGATCCTTTTCTTTCACCTTTCTACACCAATAGGATCAAGAAAAACACAAAGAATTGCTACTCATATGTGCAATTCCCATTATGGAGTTGTTCACTAGCTCTTGGTTCACCAGACATTAATGAAGCATGGGATTTTCTTGAGGGATTTAAGGCTTCCAAATGAATCATTAGGAACACATAAATATTTTTGGACCATAACATAAACCTTGCACAAGGTTTCTTCCAACTTTATGGCCAATCTTACATATTGTTGCTGATATTCCTTCACAAATAGGGCTAGAATAGGGTCATCTTGCTTCCCAAGCTATTCCTTGGTCTTTGAAGACTTTGCCCAAATTTATAAGATGTAATTTTATAGTTCAAACTCTTTACTAATACAATAAATATTTTAGTGTTTTCAATATTTTAAACTCTTCACATAGCCCAAATCAATTAGGCCCAATTTCAGGAGGGTTTTTAAGCAATTTAGTCTAGTTTGGAATAAAAAAAGCATAACTTTTTTCCAAGGCCATTAAAACACTTAAATTTTCACAAGGATAAATATGAGATCATTCCATAATTATTTCCATCATTTTTTTGAGGAAACTAATCACTCAAACCCCTTCTTGTTGTTGTTTACTAGTAAAAAACCACAAGTCAAGGCTAGATTTCTTGACTAGGACTTGCACAAATAATTTTTTGCTACCATTATCAAGAGCTCTTATTTTGGTATGTTATATTGAATTGAATGAATACTCTTTTCTCTTAGTTTCATGAATTTTCAACCATGGGAAAGATAATTTCAATCCATTTTTACAAAACTAGCTGTTATGAACAAGAAAATTAGTAAAGAACCAAAAATCAATGTACAATAGTAATTAAAATCAAAATTGATGACTTCAACACCTAGGAAGAACTGAAATAAATTTAAATAACAGATAAAATCAAGAAACACTCCAAATCAATCCATTTACACAATGAAATTGCTCCATTTCTAATTGGTTGCAATTACATTTCAATGCCATATTCGTACACTGCACAACCAAAACTCTTCCAACCCTTGAAACTGATCAAGAATGGATTTATATAGGTTTTACCAGCCTCATTTAGTCATTAAAAACCTATTAAATAACTCCTATATAATTTTTTCTCACTGAGCAAGAAATTTTGCAAAATTGCCAAAATTGCAACTTTGCAACTTTTTCAACTTTTTAGCAATTTTTTAAAAATCTTCCAATTCTAATAAGATGGGCTCACTAAAATTGGTCAAGGGAATGAATAGGTTTATTGAGACATTCAAAAAAAAAATTGACCTTTGGTCAACCCTTATACCCATTTTAGTCAACCAAACCCCTATTTTGCAACTTAGAGCCATAATAGCAACTTAGGAGCAAGATTTAACTTCACAACCTATCTATCCTCAACCAAGGACCTAATAGGTCCTATTATTCATCTAGTGATGTGGCTAGAATCACTAAAAAACAAAAATTAAATAAATAAACACCATACCCAAACTATCCTATCTAGGTGCTCCAACTGCTTCTGTAGGAATCATGTTCTATGATCTACCATCACATGCATACAAAGATTCTGGAATATCTTTTTTCCTCTTTTTATACTTTTATGGCCATATACATTTTATTTTTAGTCTCAAATATGCTTTTTTTCTTTTATGAATGATCTTTAGGCATAAAATATGTTATATATTTCATCAAATAATTATCTCTTGAATGTTGTAATCTGTTGGTGATTTATTCTTGATTCTTTCTCATATATATTAATTATTTTTTCAGTAACAGCTTGGAAAAAACACTCAATAGTCATATACAAAATATTATTCACAACCAACACAAGGTTATATTCCATCACAACAAACAAAGGAGTAGTAGCAGGGGAAGGGTTCTATTTGGTCATTATTAAGAGCTAAGAAGTTGTCAACTCTATTAAGTAGCATCTAATCTAGGGACAAGAATCGTGTGTGGATCTTCCTTTGTTGTTTTGCAGTATTCTCAAAGTTTGCAATATTACTAGCAACAACTCACACAACATGAACTGGTATGCCAATGCAATAAACCTATTGAATTGGTTTCTTTATATTTTTAATCGTGCCATGTATTTTTATCACTTAATAGTAGTTTCTCTATATGTCCAGATATGTGATGTTTGTGTATTAGTAATTAGTATACAAAACATCAAAAACAAGAAAAAAATTGTACCTTCTTTTTCTCAAGAATAATTATAATTTATAACAATGAGTATTCTTTGGTAACATGCATTGGCAGTTAAGGTTTGACCATTCTTTCACTTATTGTGTTATTGTAGAAACTTGTAGATCTTGTGGTGTTGTTTTGATATTTAACTCAGAAGGTTCCAATCACTTTTAATATGACTGACCTAGTAGGCACTACCTTGACTTATTAGGCAACCTTCCATATGTGTCATTTCTACTTGTAATGTTCAATTTGAAACCTTTTCTCTTCATTTTTTTTATCCACATTAGACTTGGCTTTTACCATCATTTCATCATGTGAAAGCTTAATATCTATAGATAATTATATAGATAAAATATTTATTGTATGAGTGTAAATTTCCTTTATAATTCTCTACAATCAGCTCAAAAAGATAGTGCATAGAATTTAAAACCAAATCTTAGTTCTTTTATTCAAATAATATTAAACATGTGTTGAAATACATGGTTGACCTTGTTTAGCATGCTTTTATTTTCTATATAATGTTCATATTAATATTTAATGTAGTTGTGTTGGCATTCCTGTTATCCATAACTTGATAATTAACAAAAACTGAGGTATCATAATTGTTTCATTCATGCATTTTATTATATAAATAGGATGCTTAGATGCAAAGCTTTTGCTAATGCCTACCTTACAAGAGAAGGTGTTTTTGCATGTAGCATTTTGCAACTGTCCTCTATTGGAAAACAAGCTCAAAACAAAGCCCCAGTCCCTATTGGTCGTCATTGCTAAGTTTTCAATGTATCCCTTGTAAAAGATATTTAGCTATTACATTTTCTCATAGGAATCTTTGGTAGCTCTAGTGTATCTCACTTTAAATCAATTGAAATCCTTTCTTCAAAGTGACAAATATTACATATGATGTCATCAACATACTAAAAGCATACATTCATTTATTGATATGGCTTCATATTTGATTATAGTTCTAAAATCCATAGTTTTAATTGTTATAGGGGCTTCCTAGCTTCTCATCAAGTTTTCCAGAAAAAATATCTTAATGAGGGTTATTGACATTTGATGATTACTTTTGATATCCTACCGTGAAAAAATATATTTCTTGGGTGTTTAAACTAAATTTCCAAGGAATGAGTTATGAATCCAAACTAATTAAATTGATTTGTAAACTTACAAGATTATTGGCATGACTCAATGTAAATTAGTGAGGAGTTTGGCATAAATTAGTGAGGAAGTCTAGCATGGTTTTTTCTAAATTCAATTTAAAATTGTATTACTAATTTTAAAGGCTTGGAACTTTTGGATGAAAATGTGCATATACAATATACAAAATTGGACATGAATGTACAAGAAGTTCTCTTGAAAAACCAAGGCATAACAAGCCAAATATGAACAAATGTATAAACCATAAAATTGTGTCCTTTAACTCTTATGCCCAAAAAAGATATGCACTATTAAGTAAGACATGATAGCAAGACTCAGAAATCAAGGATAAAATTTGATGTTGGAAAGTATTGTATGCCTAAAATGTGAGCACACTTCTATGAATCATTATATCCAAGATTTCTCAAGAATGAGATCTCAAATGGTGACTCATAGCTCTCTATTCATGGGGTGCAAGGATTCGTAATGGAGGCCTTTATTTTGATCTTGTTTGTGCCCATGCAAGTACACCATGAAATAAGAGATTCAAGGATCAAAATATGAATGCAAATGAGGATGCAAACTAATCTAAATTATAACAATGCAAAGAAATGCAAGAAAAGGAAATCTTAGCTATGAAAGGAAATAACAATGCAATATTAATCTATGAAAACAAATATGACTCTAAGATATTATGAAAATGCTAGGATGAAACTTGATGATGGAAGACATGCATGAAAGAGAGAATAAGACAAGATGAGAGAAGTTGCAATGAAGCTCCAATGTCCAAACCCTAATGCTCAAACTCCTCCAAAATCGTTCTTCAAACCTATAGCATAACAATAAAATCTTCCTCTATATTTCTCTATATCTTTCTCTATATGAAAATGAGAAATAGAGAGCTCCTTATAAAGGAAAATGTGGAGGTGGGAGGCCTCTCACAACCAATATGGGATAATAGTGTTTGATCCATGTAAGACAAAATTCCACCAATGAGAAAAGAGGAGTGTCTGAGAAGAAAGTGGAAAGAGGAAAAAGAGAAACCCCACTTAGAGATATGTGCATTTAAGTGTAGAAGAAAAAAAGAATTTATTTAATTTTTTGTTTCAAGTGGGATTTTATTTAATTAAAAGGGAGAAAGTTCTTTTAATTAAATAGAAAATATTTAATTAAATTAAAAGAGGGGCTTTTCTCTTAATTAATTAAATGTGGATTAATTATTTAATTAAAAGAGAGCTTTCCTTTTAATTAAATAAGATTTAGGATAAAATGATCAAACCTTAGGAAATGTTGAAATAATTTAATTAATTACAATTTGATCAAAGAAATTCATTTGAATTGATTTAATAAAATATTACAATGCATTAATTTAGGAAATTTGATAAATTGGTTAATGGGGGCCCATAGCGTAGGTCACCATTTTAGGGTGAATACATTTGCCCCTCTTTGACTAATGTGTGATTGATTTGGGAACACATGTAGTCAAAGAAAGACATTGAAGTGTGACATCGATTTGTGATCACAAAACAATCCAAATGTGTGGTCAATTTGGAAACACATCAGGAAAAAGAATATAAATAAATTTTGACTTAAAAAGTTGAGGATAAAATTGATAAAACTGAATCAAGGATTAAATTTGATAGATACTACCCTCTTGTGATCGAAGTCAAAATGAGATAGAGGAGAAATAACAAATTGATAAATTTGATCAAATTGAACAAAATATAAAGTTCATGATGTAAGATGAAAGATATAAGAATCACATAACCAAGTTAGATCATCAAGAATGAAATATTATGCCCCAAATTTGAATTAGAAGAAAAGAAGCGAGGTGAAAGTGAATGAAAGGTAGAAATTCAAAAGATATGGAAAGAAACAGAAAGAAGAAAGAATTTTTTTGGTAAGAAATAGAATGCCCCAAAATCATTCAACTATTTAAGATAGAAATTTTGATTGAGATCATAAAAGAAAATAAGGAAATCAAGATCAAAATGTGATCATGGTTGATTAGTTTGATCATGGTTGATTAAATGTCCATAAGAAAGATGAAGGGAAAATCATCTCAAACTCATAATTCAGCCTAAAAATGCAAACTAACATGAAGTCTAATAATGCAAGCTACATGAAAATGCAAAAGTGCACTTGTGACAAAGAAACTGTAACATAGGATTTTGTGTTCATCATTCATTACAGAATGTAACATAACTTATTTTCATCATAGGGCCATTATTAGTAGATAGCATAAAATCACACAATTATCACTAATTACAAGCATAAATATGAAGATATGATGTGATTTATATCAGATTTCAATGTGGAAAGATTCTAATAGAAGCATCAAAGACATAAAGGTCAAGATGACTTCGATGTTAGCTTACAGAATTTAATGTAGCAAAACCATGCTCGCATCATGGCATAGATGCTAGGATGACCATAAGAACGATTGTGCAAAAGCAGTCAAGGATGATGCCTCAAATATCCTAAGTGTTTCAAGGGGACAATGAGAGACACTCTAGAGTTTCAAAACAACACCCACAAGTAGAAAGAAAATTAAAACATGCCCCTTCCCCAAGTCCTCTAGCTATACATCCCAAAGAGACTTATCAGACAAGGACACCTAATGAAAATCAATAAGAGTCGGCAAAAAATGAAAAGATCATGACATAAGTCAAGCATTAAGTGTTTGTATTAAAAAATTTAAGCATGTTAACTAATACTAAGTTGCAAGGATAAGGATCAAATGCTTGCAAGCAGGTAAGATCACATGATGAAACTGGGTAGGACAAAACTGATAAGTGTTGAAAAAAACTCAATGTCAAGGGTTGTATTGAAAAATATAGTTGGGGTAGTGTTGAAAAACACCATTTGTGAGGTGTCCTGAAGACTAATGTAGCCTAGAGACCAAATCTAACATAGTTTTTCCACCTAGACAAAGACTAGTTCCAAACTAAGGCAACAAGGACAAGGCATGATGGTGAAAGGCCAAGTATTGAGGACACATGCTAAGAAATAGGGGTGCAAAGGCCTCAAGAAGTGCCCATTTTAAGGTTTTGACCACTTGGATTATATATATATATATATATATATATATTGGAATATATAATTTTTTTGGAGATACATCAAAGTGCTTATTACTAAGATGATCATTTTTTTAGGATATTTTCCAATTTTTACAATTTTTACAATATATCAGTTTTTTGTATTTTTAAAATATATCATTTTTTTGTATTTTTCAAGATGAATAAATATGTACAAAGATGCCCCTGGAAAGAATGGGTATCATGGATAGAACTTCTTTAGGTGAAAGGCATTGATAGGATCAGGGAGCTACTCTCCCTTTGCTATAGATAGTAAATAGGCACCAAACCCAAAAGTTGTAATAATGTAAGGTCCAAGCCAATTAGGTTCAAATTTACCCTTTTGATCTCTATTCTATTTATTCAGATGATTTTCACATAGGAAAAGATCTCCCTCCTAGAATTCTCTAAGGTGAACCTTTTTGTTGAATGCTTTTGACATGCACTTTTCATAGACCCTCATATGGTCAAATGTTGCTTGGTGTTTCTCATCTAGAAGTTCCAACTCTTGAAGTCTCATGGCACAATAGTTTTCATCTGTAATTAGAACTTTGAGGGAAACTTTGAGTGAATGAATCTCAATCTCTAGAGGTAACACTACTTCAACACCATATGTAAGGGCAAAACGAGTAGCCCCAGTAGGAGTACAAATACTCATTCTATAGGCCCACAATGCTGGATTTATCTATAAGTGCCAATCTCTACATTCTTATGAACTATTCTATATAATATTTTGAGAATGGTTTTATTTGATGCTTCTACTTGACCATTTCCTTCCAAGAAGTAAATGTAGTACCAATTTTGTTTTATCTTGAATTTCTTACAAAGTTGTTTAAGGTCCTTATTTTTAAACTAGCCTCCATTGTCACTGATAGTCTTGGAAGGAACTCCATATCTATAGATAATATGATTTAGAATAAATAGAGAAACTATCTTTCCCAAGGAAATAGAAAGTGGGAGAGCTTCTACACATTTAATGAAGTAATTAGTAGTAGTGATAATAAACTTGTGTCCACATGATGAGTTGGGATGAATCCATCCAACAAGATCAAAGCCCCAATGTTGGAATGACCAATGAGAGATAGCAAGAATGAGTTCCCTACCTGGAGCATGTATTAGGTTACCATGTTTTTGACACTTTTCACATGACTTTGCAAAAGCTACTGCATCAATCTACATCATGGTCCAATAGTACCCCGCCCTAAGCAATCTTCAAGCCATAGAAAGACCATTGGAATGTCCCCATATATGCCCTCATGGATATCAACTAATGCTTGATAGGATTCTTCCTTCTCTAAGCATCCAAGAAGTGTTCCATCTAGACCCCTCCTATAGAAATCTCCAGAGATAAGAGAATAGCAAGATGCATTTTGAATAAGGTTTCTATGTTCATATCAATTAAAGGTTTTAGGTATAATGCCATCACAAACGTATGAATAAATGGCACAGTAGTGGGATGACTTATGACCAACAAGGGTATAAATAACATGAATTTCTCAGGAATCATAGATAGGGTGATGTAGCTCTTCCACCAAGAATTCAAATCTTGATTCATGTTGCTCTAATTGAAGAAGTGAAGCAAGTGTAGCCATAGCATCAACTGCTTTGTTTTGTGCTCTCCAATTTTTCTCAAATGAGACAAATATGAAGTAGCATCTCAAGTAATCAACCATTTTCTTGTAAGGTACCAATTTCTCATTTTTTTTGTTAAATAATTGTCATTGACTTGGTTGATTATCAGCTATGAATCCCCATAGATGTGTAACTTTGTAATTCTCCATTCTATAACCATCTTAAGTCCAATTGTTAAAGCTTCATACTTAGCTATGTTATTTGTACATGGAAACAATAACTTGTAAGATTTACAAATCGTGTACCCATGAGGAGAAACAAACAACACACTAGCTCTTAAACCATTTTGCATAAAGGATCCATCAAAGAACATCTTCCATTTTCTTTTAGTCATATACATGAGGTGGTCATTTGGGAAATCAACTTGAATAGGTGCATCATCTTGTAGCGAGAAATCAACCAATTGATCTACTATGGCTTTCCCTTTGATTTATATACGCTCAACATACTCTATATCAAACTCTAAAAGGATCATCATCCATTTAGCAAGTCTACCTATGAAGGTAGCCTTACCTAGTAAATACTTGAGTGGATCAATTTTTTCTATGAGGTGTATAGTGTGTGCAAGCATATAATGTCACAAATTTTGGGAAGCAAACACAAATAGAAGGAAAGATTTCTCAATACTAGTGTAATTAACCTCATATGAAACAAGAGTATGAATAATGTAGTATATTGTTCTTTCTTTCCCATATTCATCCAGTTGAGCTAATAATGCCCCCAAGGAATACTATGTTGCTGAAATGTATAGAAAAAGTGGTTTCCTTGGGATAGGAGGCATTAAAATAGGAGGATTTTCCAAGTATTTCTTTATTTTATCTATGTTCTTTTAACACTCTTCATTCCATACACATTTGACTCCTTTATGTAAGTTCTTGTTGAAAGGTTGAGCTCTATTTGTCAATTGTGAAATAAACATCCTTATAGATTGAAGATGCCCTTGAAGACTCCTCATTTGACAAATTTTTTTAGGAGGTGGGATATCCATGATTGCTTGAACTTTTTTAGGGTCAACCTCTATTCCTTTTGCTGAAATAATGAATCCTAGTAATTTTCCAGAGGTGACTCCAAATGCATAGTTTTTAGGACTTAACCTTAGTTGAAATTGTTCCATGTGATATAGAATGACTTATGAATCATTTAGGTGTGTATCCCTTTTCTTAGACTTAGCCAAGGTGGCATCCACATAATATTCCATATTTTTATGCATCATATCATAAAAAATAGTTGGCATAGCTTGTTGATAGGTGGCTCCTACATTTTTTAATCCAAAAGGCATAAGGTTCCAAAAATAGGTACCCCATGCACAAGTGAATGCAGTCTTTTTTTGATCTTTAAGAGCTATCTTAATCTGATTATATCAAGAAAAACCATCCATTAAGGAATAAATCTCATAACCTAAAATCATATCCACTATCATGTCTATATTAGGAAGTGGAAACTCATCTTTTGTCATGCTCTATTAAAATCTCTAAAATCTATGCAAACTCAAATGGTTCTGTCATGTTTTAAAACTAGTACAATATTTGATATCCAGTTAGCATAGTCAATAGCTCTTATGAATTTTGCACCAAGGAATTTCTCTAATTCTACCTTGACTAGGAGAGCTATGTGAGGATACATATTTCTCAATTTCTACTTAACTAGTTTAACACCTACAACTATGGATAAGTGATGCATAATATGATTAATGTCCAACCTTGGCATATCTAAATAATTCCATGCAAAATTGATCTTCTTTTCTTGTAAGAACCTAGTGTAGGCTACTTTTTCTTGTGATGACAAAGACTTAGCCAAATGTACCATTTTCGGAGCTTCATATGTACCAAATTGACTATTTGTGTTGGTTCAATAAGAACTGAAGATCTATCTTGAAAATAACTAGGGAGATGATCAAGTACCTCATCCTTAGGACCTTAGAGAGGCTTTCACCCTTAGATACATCATTTATTTTTACTTTTTTTTGTTCTAACACTACCACATAATAGTTTTTTCCATCAAAACTCCTATTCATTTTATTGTCTGACTAAGGTACTTGATCTCTGGCTCTATCATGTTGGTAGTCGGTTCACTGGTGGAAGAGACTATGGGTTTAATGGCATTCAAGTAACAAAATATAACATAATCATTTTGAAACATTAAAATCTTAGGTTCATGATTGTGTTGGGACCAATCAATCAAATAAAGATGAACAAGGGGTAAATCAATGACTATTTCAAGGTTATGAATATGAATGATATCTCTAGTGACTGAAGAGTCAAATTCTATCAAGTAACTTCCTAAAAATTGGGATTTTGTCCTAATAAGTGAAGAATCATCCACTAAGGTAACATGAGAGTTCAAATCATCTGATCCTACATGTGAATTGTTGACTAACTC
Source organism: Cupressus sempervirens (assembly GCA_028749045.1). Lineage (NCBI taxonomy): Eukaryota > Viridiplantae > Streptophyta > Pinopsida > Cupressales > Cupressaceae > Cupressus > Cupressus sempervirens. The sequence continues at coordinate 269,154,724 of CM053791.1, read as the reverse complement.
GGGTTGAGAACTATATGTATGAACAACATCAATATTCCAAACAACTGTAGAAAGTTCTAAGAGGGAGTCCCACTCATACTCATTGGAATTTGTTTATGAATCTCGACTAGGATGCTTACACCATGAAGGCTTGGGATGCATGGATGTGGAAGCCTCAATATCATCAAGGGTCACACTCCCTTGTTCTAAATTTGCAACTATCTCATGAGATATTGGACTATTTGAATCTCCCCAAAGGAGATTAGTAGAAGGGACCCAATCTTCAAACATATCTTGTTTATTTTCCAAATTAGATATGTACTCTTGTTCTTCTTCACTATTTGACGTATCAAGTATAGGAGCAACACTATGGTGATTTTCATATCCTAGGCCAATTGGCTTCTTAGTCTTACATCTAAAAAGACCATGATCAAGGGGTTCAACTATAGCATCCAATATATTACTAAGATTTCCATGTCCAAGATAGCCCATCTTCTTAACAAATGTATACCCTCTTCCACAAGCTTTAGGAGAGGGAGTGAAGTTCTCATTGTGCATATACTTCTATTCTCTATAAATTCAATCTCTAACAACCACATCTTCTTTTTATCTTGAATAGGCACTGATGACTATACAAATGTGTCAAATAACATCATAGCTGAAGAGGAAGGTTTCATCTCTTGTGAAGGTTTACTATTAGACCTAGGTGAGACTAGTAATGCTATGAGGGAGCTGAGTTGATATTCCCCCATGCCAAGGTCTATGGATTTGAACTTGTGTTTACATTCAGCTAAAGTTACATCATCATTTTCTTCTCTATTGAGGGGAACATGAGTACTTGTTGAAATCGAGTTAATAAAAAAAGTATTATCGCCAAGTATACAAATCTTTGTTCCATTGTAAGGGAACTTAACACACTGATGATAGGTAGATGACACTACTTGTATATCATAAATCCATGGTCTACCAAGTAAAATATTATATGCAAGGGGTCCAACATCAACTATTTGGAATAAAATATCTTTTTCAACAAAACGAATCCTAATGGGAAGGATGACCAACCCCTTTGAGCTTCTCTCTGCCTCATCATAGGCTTTGATAATAATCTTCCTTTTGGTATCAATTACATGTTCAGAATAACCTAATGTCTTTAAAAGGCTTAAAGAAAAAATGTTAAACCCAACACCCCCATCTATCAACATGTGCCTAACATGGGTTCTATGCATCATGACCTCAATATGAAGGGCAAGATTGTGCAGATGGCTCAAAGATTTATCATCTTCCTCCAAAAAAGAAAGGTAATAAGGGATAGCAATATGATTAACCATGTTCTGGAATTGATCAACATATATATTTTTGGTGACATTTTCCATGTACAAAGAATCCTCAAGGACTTTTTTGTGTCTCAGAGACAATTCTAAATGCTCAAAGATAAAAATTTGGGAGAGGTTTATTTGCAATTGATCAATGAGATTATAATTTAACCTAGGATTAACCATTGGTTTTGAAGGAACATACTTGGATTGTACTTGTTTTGGCTTACTTGGTTGGTTTGAACTAGATCCTTTGATGACAAGGGCACGTTGACTTTGCATAACAACATTGAGACTTTGGGAAGACACTTGATTAGGTTTACTTGACTAGTTTGAATTGGGTCATCTAATGAAAAGGGGACCTTGAGATGACTCTCTAGGGTGAGCACCCCTTAGCACCAAAATAGGTTTCTCACCAAGGATAGGAGAGCTCAAATTTAAATCATAACCATTGGGATGTTTATCTTCCATCATGTTGACACTTTTGTCCACAACCTCAAACATATTGACAACATTTTTTACATTTGCATAAGTGTAGTTAATTGCACCCTTTCCATTCTTAGGTTGTGTAGCTTCCCCTTTCTCATACTTGGGCAAAGGCTCTTTGAATGTTGTGTGATCAGCATTCATATTTACTCCATCTATTTCAAGTTTTCCATTCTCAATAAGATCTTGAATAATGTGCTTAAATCTCTAATAGTTTTCAATATCATGTTGAATGTCATTGTGAAGTTTGCAATAGGCCTTCTCATCACACCACCATGGCTTAACTTTAGGTATGAAAAACTTTTCAGCTTCATGAATATCTCTTCATATGACTTTCCCAATTGTGTAAAGTCATGTTTCTCTCCTTTAGGCCTTTCTTGATATCTTGGCTTGTTACTTTATTGATTGACACTAGCCAAATAGAGAACAACTTGGTCTTTAAGCTTAGTGGAATCCACAACTCCATCATTAATCACTTTTTTGTTCTTATTCCAATATGTGTTCTTTCCTTTATCCTTGTTATTGTTGTTGTTGTTCCCATTTTTTGTCAAAATATCTTGCTGTCTCAAAATATCCTCAATTCTAAATGTAGCTTCAACCATGGTATCAAAGGACTCAAAAACCATCTTCTTAACTTTGTACTTCATCTCAAGAACCATGTTACCAATGAGGATTTCAATATTTTCTTTCTCAAGAATAGTCCTAGAATAGCGAGAGCACTGTTTTCTCCATCTTTGCAAGAAAGTAACAAAGGATTCTCCTTGATTTTTCTTTGTGTGACATAAGTCCAATAGCAAGATAGATCGTGATAGATTGCATGCAAAGTGTTGAACAAATCATTGAATTAACTCAAGGAATTTCTTAATAGGAGGAGTTATATTGGTAAATGATTTGATTTCATGGCCATTAAGACTTCTTGGAAATGATCTCATAAGGTATGAGTCCTCATAATGAAACTCAAAACTCATAGTATAGAACTGATGCACATGATCATTTGGATCCCCATTTCCATCATATTTTTCATATTGGGGAATATCAATTTTTCTAGGAAAATCTTTCATGTCAATACTCTTATCAAAAGGATTAGGAAATACTAAATCAAGTGAAAAAGAACTTTTGGATTCTGATATTTGCTTTTGTTCTTTCTTCAATTGGTCAAGTTCTTCTTTCATAGAGGGATCATGCTTTTGAATCTTTTTTTCTGCATCAAAGTTGTAAGGGACCTTATCACCCTTTTTGATTAAATTTTGAAAGCATGTATCTCTATTTTGGTCCATATCTTGCCAAAAAGTGGATCTCTTTGCATAGCCATGAAATCATAAGAATTCTGGTCAAAGTTTGAGCTACCACCTCCATATTGTGAACCATTATGAGCTTGTTTCATGAAGGTTGTCTTGAAACTCTAGGAGGTGTTGGTCTCCTATAAAAGTCATGTCTTGAATCTCTCCTTCATCTAGGGCTAGGAGATTGTGAAGGTGTTCTTAACTATCTTCCATTTTGTGGAGTCTTAGGAGGGGTGGATGGAAGAGAGTTGTTTCCACTACCAATGTGCACATTATTGAATTTATTGTCAAGCTGTGGAGCCACAAGAAGGTCTTTTGTTTCTTGATGAGATTTCCTTTGTATCTCAATCATAACTTGCCTTTCTTCATCTAGGTGTTGAAATTATTCTTCCTTCTTAGCTAGTTCTTCTAGAAGGGATTTTATCTCACACTCAAGTACTTTGAGTTTGTCACTCACATAACCTAAAGGTGTCATGAGTGGTGTACATAGCCTTGACTATCTAAACTAGTTACCAGGAAATGTTACATTCACACAAGTGCTAGAAGGCTCACTAATTTGATCATCATATTGGGATTTCTCTTCTTGATAGGTATAATGCTTACCTTTCTCAACCCTTTGGTGTGCATCCAAATATCTATCCTCAATACAGGGTGAGGTTGGTCTATTTTCATGAGTGGGATCACCACTCAAAAGGTCAACATAGTATTCACCACTTTGATTATTCTTTTGTGGAGCCATTGTAAAATCCATATCAATATCCAAGTGAGGTGATGCTAAAGGTGTACTCAACTCAATAAGGTCACTACTAGGGTCAAACAAAGCTTCTAGAATATTCTTAGGTGATTTAACAAACACAGTTTATTTTCCCTTACATCTTTTACTAGTTTGAACTAAAGGTGATTTTTAAAAGATGACTTGAGGTTGCTTTTCTTGATTTACTTGATATCTTGTTGTAATTGGCATGAAAGAAAAGGTAATAGGTGATAGGATAACCCTAAGAAATTTTGGTACCAAACTAGGATAGTAAAAGCACTCACTTGTCCAAAAGAGATGTGATAAGATAGAATTTTGCAATAGGCATAAACCAACACTGCCACAGAGGTACCCACAAGTTCAGGTGAATACCCTAGCACATATGGACTAGGAGGATGATTTACCCAAATTATAAATAATTAAAATTGTTTTTTTATGAAAATGGATGGAAAAGAGATTACTAAGACTCTCCAAGCATAATATCAAAGAATCCAAATGTATATCTTTCTCAACAAGACTCCAAACAAGGTCACTTGTGAAATAAAGGATCACTAATTCAAGTGGTCAAAGCACAATAACCCAAGGTGCAAACAAGCTTCTAACAATAGGATAAGTAGCCTAATTTGAACTGAATCAACCTAGGGAGATTGGAAATAACCAAATAGTAAAGTAGTTTGATCATAAAGTCTTGGATCAAGAACTCAGATTTTATTTGTTTTAAATATCCAACTAGGTGTGATAAATTTTGAATCATGAACTAGGAACACAAGAAAACAATAAGGAATTTCAAGAAAACATCTTCAAAAATTGAGCAAGGGAAAAAGCAACCTTGCACATGAATAAGAATAATGTTGTAGTATCATTCTAATCCCTAGAACCACCACTATGTATGTTCTCAAAATATTTTCCAATCATGCACATAGTCCTAGAAAAGAAAATTTGGTATCACTATAGTTCTTACTAATGTTCAACTCTATAGCTTTTACAATCTAGAGTGGGTGAAATCCAATCCTGGTGCATTAGGGTTTTGACATATTCTGAGAATTTAATCAATTGGAGATACTAAGGAGATCTAACAACCCAAAAAAAGACTACACTCATGAGGATTTCTCCCACAAGGAATTTGATATAAGGGTCACTACTACCAAATCAAAAAAGGCTATTATTGCTTGAGGTTTTGTCCACATGGTTGACCTAATAAAGGAATGCCAACTGTGGTTAACCCCCTCTAATCAAGGAAGACTTATAAATTTGTACCACATGGGAACTTTGTTTGGATTCAAGGGTTCCAAGTTTCTGATATGCCCAAAAGGGAATAGAGCATACTCTTCTAGCCTCTTCACCTTACCTAAAAATAGCTAGCAAGATTTTTTGACATGCTAATTTGAAATAACCTCACCAAATTTTTGAAAAAGTTAACAACAAACACCACCAATCTCAAAAGAGAAAGTACTAATGGATATTTAGGATAAACCAAAGTGGAATAGTGAGATAATAACCAATATCCTTCCCTACCTACAAAGTGATCTATCATCGAGAAGAGATTCGCATGTAAGGCAAGAAAATGAAGTATATTCCCTCAAGAACTCCACAAATAGTTCTCATAGGGCCTAATTACTATGTGAAACACATATGAATGAAAGTAAATCTCAATCCAATTTTAGAGCAGCAAATGAAGTGTGAATCTATGAAAGCATGTAAAAGCGCTCTAGCCAAATACATGAAAGGGTTCATTTAATTTTCAAATCCAAATGTTATAGAGATCCAAAAAATACCTAGTAATCCTTGCAATGCATCTTTTCTCTATTGCATTTTTTTTTTATGCTTTAACACTCGCTCACAACAAACAAAGCAATAAGCAAAACAAGAAAACACAAGATATGCAATATATATTCAACTTATGCAAAACTAGGGTTAGATCTAAAAATATAATTTTTAAGAGTAACAATAATCAAAAAATAACCCAAATGAAAGCTCACATCATACATTGATCCATGTGAAAATTAAATGCAAGCTATTCATTAAATGCCCTTATTTAATATTAACTTTTCACCTAGTCAACAAGATTGGACCTATATGATATGAATTCAGATCCAAAACCCTAAATGCAGAAAAGAGACACATATCAAAACTCAAAGAGCATTCCAAAAATGTAAAGTTTTTGAAAAGATCTATTCAGTTGTGCCCTAGGGAGCCAGTTTGTCAAAATAGACTAGTTTTTGCAAATCAAATTATTGAGCCTTAATATGATCTATAAAATAAAAATACAAAGAGCCAACCCTATTTATAATTCAGAAACCTTTCTAAAAATTTATAACTGTCCAAAAAATGTGCTAATTTGTGCCCTAAAATGATTTTTCAAGAAAAATCAAGAAAAAATTATAAAAAATAAAAAATACCTCAAAAAAATCTAATTTTTTTTATTGAAGCTTCTTTGATATGTTGTCAACCTACAAAAATTCAGGCCAAGACACGAAGACATTTGGGAGATATGATCAAATCTTTAAGATCTAGGGGTTTTTTTGTCTCCAAACAAATATGCATAAGAGGATTAGCTCCAAAAAAAATCTAAAACCAATAAGTAAAGGTGGGTTTCCCCATGGTGGGCACCAAAGAATGTGTGTCTAAAATGTAAGAACACTTCTACGAGTTATTATATCCAAGATTGCTTGAGAATGAGATCTCAAGTGGTGAGTCATAGCTCTCTATTCATGGAGTGCAAGGATTTGTAATGGAGGCCCTCAGTTTGACCTAGTTTATGCCCATGCAAATACACCATGAAACAAGAGATTCAAGGATCAAAATATGAATACAAATGAGGATGCAAACTAATCTAAATGATAACAATCCAAAACAATGCAAGAAAAGGAAATCTTAGCTATGAAAGGAAATAACAATGCAATATTAATCTATGAAAATAAATATGAGTCTAAGATAATATGAAAATGCAAGGATGAAACTTGATTATGAAAGCCATGGATACAAGAGAGAATAAGACAAGAAGAGAGAAGTTGCAATGAAGCTCCAATGTCCAAACCGTAATGCTCAAACTCCTCCAAAATCACTCTTCAAACCTGTAGCATAACAATAAAATCTTCCTCTATATTTCTCTATCTCTCTATACATTTTTCTCTATATCTTTCTCTATATGAAAATGAGGAGAGGGCTCCTTATGAAGGAAAATGTGGAGGTAAGAGGCTTCTCACAAACAATATGGGATAATAGAGTTTGTTTCATATGAGACAAAATTCCACCAATGAGAAAAGAGGAGTGTTTGAGAAAAAGTGGAAAGAGGAAAAAGATGAATCCCATTTAGAGATATGTGCATTTAAGTGTAGAAGAAAAAAAGAATTTATTTAATTTTTATTTATTTAATTCCCTTTTTCAAGTGGGATTTTATTTAATTAAAAAGGAGAAAGCTCTTTTAATTAAATAGGAAATATTTAATTAAATTAAAAGAGGAGTTTTTCTCTTAATTAATTAAATTTGGATTAATTATTTAATTAAAAGAGAGGTTTTCTTTTAATTAATTAAGACTTAGGATAAATGATCAAACCTTGGGAAATGTTGAAATAATTAAATCAATTACAATTTGATCAAAGAAATTGATTTGAATTGATTTAATAAAATATTACAATACATTGATTTAGGAAATTTGATAAATTGAATGATGAGGGCCCATAGTCTAAGTGACCATTTTAGGGTGCATACAAGTATAACCAAGAAAAACTATAGAGGAATTAGAGAGATATTTAGATCTAAAAAAAACTATGTAGAAAAAATTATCTATAGAGGGATTAGCAGTAGAGGCATAGAGAATCTAGTATGAGAGAGAAGCTAAGACAAAATTATCTATCAGGGCCAGATATTGTCAATGAAAGTGAAGTGTACATTGAAAACGTCATGAAGGAGACACCATCATATTTGACAATATAACACTAAAATCTTAGTTAAGTAAAGCATTTGCCAAGTCAACATCAGAAGTGAATTGAAATGTAAAGATAAAATAGCTGTACACCCAACAATCTCAAAGAAGAAGACATACCTCTAGACACTTCATTAAATAATTCACAAACCGACTTCCATTAACAAAGAAAAGGACATACCTCTAGAAAGTTGATCAAATATTGCTTATTAGCAGGTTGTGATATTGACAAAAACTAAGGTATCCCTATGAGCATGAGAAAAGCACCATACAAGTTATTTATTCCTACAAAAAATTTAAAGCACATGCTTTGTTTATAAGTATGCCAAATTTTTATTTTCATTCATGTTGTAAGATTGTATCTATTTATGTATACTAGATGTGAAGATGTTAAATTGGTCTCTTTTACAATTTTGGATGATACTTGGTGCTGACAATGTTGAATCAAATGAAACTTAGTGTTGATGATTCTAAAAATTGGGGATTTAGCTACACTACCATCCATCTTTTTCATGTTGTTATAAAAAAGAATCTCTTGTTGATACATTTGGTTTGGTTTTGAAAATCCAGTTGTATAGCTACACTTACATTATTTAGTATCGAATCAAATGAAATTGGTGTTGATGCACTAATACATTTGGTCTACATTTGGTCTGCATCATCCTGGTCTACACTTTTTAAAGAATTGATGAATCTTGGAATATTTGAATGTGGCTTTTCATTCAGAGAAAAAGTCCACAATAGGTAATTTATCAAAAGATGGATAAAAAAATTTAATGCCATCCCATGATTCTAAAATGGGCCAATCCAACTTTTTAATACCCTACAAAAGAGGTGCAATCATATGGAAAACAAATTGTTAGTGGTCACCACCATGAGGTATAGAAGTATAATTGTATAACATGTCAGAACTTGTAAAATATTGATGAAAAAGTTGCAATCTTTTAACCTTTTAGGCACTCAATTTTCATCCAATATTAATAGCGTAATCGTTGGTTTGAGTTGTGTATCAGACCTTCATTTACACATCTTTGAACCTAATTAAGGTAAGGGAACAAAATTGAGTTTTTGAGTTTGTATTTAAGATCAATTAAGGATTCTATGGATATCCTATTGCATGATCATATGATGGGTATAAACAAGGCTAGGCCTAGTTATTATTTGTGATCATAGTATAGTCTATTAGTCAGCCTTGCATAGTATACATTACCATATTCATAATTATATCAAATATTTTTAAGTAGCATAACTCTATATTTAGCTAAAGCTTATGACGAGTATTCCATACATAAAAACCTCCTTTCATAAAAATTCTCACCAAGAAAGTCACATGCTCTACTCCTATTGTTGTTGCATATTGCCCATCATAAAAAACACATACATCTCAAGGCTACTTGTAAGCAGCTTGGAGCATGTTGACCTTTTGATTTAGTAGTTGAGTGTAATATTATTTTCTAGGTATTAATAATGATATTCATGACTCACAAGTTGGGATGAGTATTAAGGCTATAAGATAAAAGCGATAAAAGACAAGTGAATCACTATTATAGTAGACTTTCCAACTTCCTTTGGTTAGTTTCAATTACCATCACTATTGTAATAAACTTTTCATGTGTCTAGATTCTATATTAAAACCTTCACCTTGAACTTCATATTTCCCAGAAAAATAAAACTATCATGTCAAGGAATTTGGTGTTGTTGTGTTATAAATAAAGAGCTCATGTATTGATTTGGTTAGAAAAGAAACTTTACAATGCTAATTGTATCGACATGTCTAATATGGTGTTGGGTATTTCTTGGTATAATGATATTTATGTATCAAACCTAAAAATGAGAGTTTCTACATAGGAATAACATTATGATAGACCTTGTAATAATAGAAATTATATACATCCAAATATATCATAAATTTTAATAGCTAATTAAACTTTCAGTCCCTTAACTTTCCTATTGCAGGGTTATTATATGAGGTGGCCAAGGGAAGCTTTTGGTGCAAGAAATGGGGACAAAGACCACTTGATATGGAGAATTCCCTTGCACTTTCTAGGGCCAATGTCAAAAGGTGCCTCTTCTTGTGCCCATCTATGGTAATTGCTATGTCCCTTCTCCCAATCTTATTGGTAATTTAGTATTTTTTGTCTATAAGAATGAAGTCTTGTGTTGTGGATTTGATCTTGGTGATTACTTTGAGAGGGAGGAGTTTGGGCTTCAAGATCCCTTGGGCTATGAAGTGTGAGATCTGGTGTTGTGTATTTATCATCACACCAACATATTTATCCATGTACCTATTTTTAACTATCTTTGGAGAAAGATAATAACATGATTTGGTGAAATTAGCTACAATTATAGGACTATGTATATTTTATTTCTGTAGTAAAAGGTGTGGATCTTTTAATCTATCCATTGATCACTACTCTATCAAATTTTGTAACACCATCAATTTATCTGAAGATGCCTTCATTAATATTCTTGTCCTAAAGCTACCAAAGTTACCATCAACTATGAACAATAAATTACTAACTAGTCAAGCTACTTTTTTCTCTTCCTTACAATAATGTAATTTGACATATGCAGTGAAATGTTCTCTCTATTGTGTAGGGTCTTAGTGTTCCTAGGTTTATTTCTATCAACTTTAGTATTACTATATTTCACTTCTTGACATATTGTAATAATTGAATATTCATTTTGCAGAATGCATTTCAGTTAGCTTTCTTCTTTTGGGCATGGGTAAGAAATAAAAATCATTATCTAAATATCCTCGTATATCTACTTTTAGTTTATTTTAAAGCTTGGATTTGTATAATTTTCCTATCTAATCAAGAAAATTGCATTTATTTGTTATGATTGATGTAGTATGAATATGGTCTAAAGTCCCACTTCCATGATCAGACGGTGGACATTGTAATCAGAATAACTTGTGGGTAAGTTTACTTGATGTGTTAAATCTCCCCAAATAGTCAATATGATGGTTTGGCAGTGCCCTAATATGGAAAAATTTATAATGTTTTGCATTAGAAGAAATGACCACACATGATCATGAAACACACACAACATTACAAAATTCTAGTCACTCTTTATAAAGATTTGAACCTTTCAATATTATATTTATATCCATATCCACAATATTGCTAACTCAAAATGCATTTTTTTCATTAGGGTTGTAGTTTAAATACTTTGTAGCTATGTAACTCTCCCTCTCTATGCTCTTGCTACATAAGTATGCATTAAGATAGAAAGAAACACATTTGATTTATTAATGGCTTGAGGCATTACAATTTTACTCACCTCCCAAGGTAATGGCCCTTGCAGAGAATTCTAATAAATATTGAGGTAGAGATGTAGGTTTACAAGGCTAACAATGACTTCAGGAGGCACTGTCCCCTCTAGATTATTGTGAACTAATTCAAGGAGCTTCAACTTTTGACATCCCTCCAAACTAAAATGTATCTCCCCTAATAACTTGTTGTTGCAGCTAAGATAAATGAGTCATAGCTATGGGATGTAAATGGTGAAATGCCAAGTTGAGGGGAGATAAACATGAGATTCTGAGTGAGTTTTTTCTAGATGCAAAAGTAGTTGTTCATCTTCATGTAGAGTGGGAGTACCAAAAACTCATCTAGCTCCATTAACTATTTGAGCTTCAGCCTCATCAAAGAATACAATCAAAATCTATTCTATACTAAATATAGGTTTCTCCACCTATCTTGCATGCATGTGAAATGTAGAAATAGAAAACTAGGAGCAATTGATGGGATCTTATAAACCCATATATGTAATAATAATGCTAAAAACATAGGTGTAGATTTCCTAAGGCCAACTAGAGACCTTGGGAAGGAGTGTGAAAGGATCTAATAAAATATTGAATTCTCTAATGAAAGGAAAAATGAAACTTCCCGTTTATCACAAGAAAACTCTTCCCAAATTCTATGCAACCACTAAACTTCATTAAATTACATATAGATATTTGGTAAAAATTAAAGTAAAATGAACTAACATGACCATCATATCCAATCCTACTACAAAGTTTATAGAACATCTCCATTCTTCTTTATGAAAATAGGCTTGAGAGAAGCAAATCCCTATTGTAGAGTCCTCCTTGATGAACCTAATATTTTTTAAAACTTTGATCTAAATTTTGAGTAAGTCTCATTTACAATCAACATAGATTCAATTGATATTAATGATTAGGAGGATTTACTTTTTCACAATATATATGCTTTCTAGACATTAAAAGATTGAACTTCAAATGTTGCACGTAGACTCTATAATGATCTAAACTTTGCACAAATGGAAAAATTCTTTCCACAAGTTATGAGGGATTAAACTAAGAGAACATGTCTCCAATAAATTCAAAGCAAATTCTCTAAAGATATTTTTAATATTGGGAGTCTTGTCGGAAGCAAATCTCCATTTCTATAGGGTACACATAAATTAAGTTTATCACATGTATGATAAACATAAAGTGCAACGATAATAATCTTAACATTATTTGATAATATAGTTTTCAAATCAAAAGAAAAATAATTATAATGTGTGGTCTTTAAATAGATCACTAATAAAATGTATATTTTCATGATCTAGGTGTTGTATGGCTTCTTTTGATTAGGTTTTGTAATAATAGATTAAGATGCAAATGCTCATGATATTAAATGGTATATTCAATAGGTCATTTGACTATTTGTGCTCCCTTTCTACTACTTAAGATGTACTAAGAAGCTCCATTGATACTTAACTATCTTTTGGTAGTCTTCTTGTTCATTGGAATAGGTAATTTTTTTTTGAGTTCCCTTGCTTCTTAGGATGTGCTAAGAAGCTCCATTGATATAGAAAATCAAAATAAAAATTAAAATACCAACCCTATTTACATAACTATAATGAGGAATGATCAATTTATTTCTATCCTAGGACTTTTACACTTATTGGAATCTAAACATAGAACATGTGGGATTTTGTAGAGAATGGGAAGAGACATATACCAACCTCCCTTGTAGGAAAACAATGAAGCACTTCCAGAATGATTAACAATCCTCAAATTTTTCCCCGAACTCATTACTAATATGAAGGCATATCCATATGATGCCAAGACATTCGCTTTGAAGATGAAATAAATGGTATGTTTTAAATTATTTTGTGTTATTTTTGGAGGTTTTCACATGCACTTTATTTTCCAGGTTTTTATTCTCTGATACCTCAATTTTTTTCTATCTTGGGACCTCTATTATATTTTTTTAAAACACATAACCAATCATCACTCATTTTGAACCATCAATCAGAGGATCTACTGGATCCCACCCCCTTTAGAATAGTAGGGGCCCAGTTGGGCCCTATGATTTGCTAGGATTCTAGCCATAACTCTATAGGGGGTCTAGCCTTAGTCACCATAGAATTTTGGGGGTGAACACTTCCTATTGTCCCCCTATAATTCATGTGGGCGGATAGTCATTTCAGTGTAGTGGAGCATGCATGCAAAGGATAGATCTATGATAGGGTGAGAAGGCCCTACCATTCTATAGGTAGGTGGTACGTCTACCTATAAAATGGTCAGGCAAAGGCACCAACTATTCTAAATAAAGGTGGACCAATTTATTTCCATCCATCTACGTGCATCATCATGCATCATATGTTGTATTTTTTTAATAAATAAATCAGATTGGTCAAAATTTCAACCAATCTTAGTTGGCATTTCAACCAATATTGGTCAAACTTTTGACCAATTCTTTGGTGATGAGTACGACATCCTTGTCATTGTGGTGTCCATTTCAAGCAAAGATTGGTCAAAATTTTGACCCATCTTGGATAGCATTTTGACCAATTTTGGTCAAAATTATGACCAATTCGTTGGTCACAAGTATGGCATCCTTATCCTTTTGGTTTCCATTTCAACCAAAGATTGGTCAAAATTTTGACCACTCTTGGCTGGCATTTTGACCAATATTGGTAAAAATTTGGACCAATTCTTTGGTCATGAGTATGGCATCCTTGTTGTTATGGTGTTAATTTCAACCAACGATTGGTCAAAATGTGAACCAATCTTGGCTGGCATTTCGACCAAGATTGGTGAAAATTTTGACCAATGGCCATACCAAATGTGGTCCATTTTAGTCAAGTATTTAGTCAAAAGTTTGACCAATTCGAGGTTTCATCTAATTTTTGACAAGAAAATTTGTGATGTACCACTTAGTTGCAACTTCGACCAGCATGGGTCAAAATTTACTAGTGCAAATTTAAGATGTTTCATATTTGAATGCATTTTGTGATTTCCATGCTTTGTCATTTTTTGGTTAGTAGTGGCATTTGGAGATCCGTTGGTGTATGAATGTTTGTTTAGTCTTCCATTGTGATCTTTGTGATCCTTGTATGTTGATTGTCGTGTGCATCCATACTTGGTTAAAAAATAATTATCTTGGCTTATATTTATCCTTGTTCCAAGGATCTCTAGGCTGGGCATTACATGGTCTTACTCTCCTTCATTTTATGATGCTAATCTCTTTCACTTTATATATACTTCTTGTGCATTCCCTCCCTCTTTAACTATTCTATATTGTATGGTAACTAACTTGCACACTTCTCCCTCTTTGAAAATATTTCCAAAGACATTAACTAGTGTATGTATGGTCAATATAGACATGTCATATCAACATTCACTTCTTATAGCTTTATCTACTCATAGTTCAATATATTTTTTCTCACACCTTTAGGAAGCTCCTAAAGTGTGACCTCCTACATCAATCTATAAGATATTATACTCATAACAATTGATGCAATGTAGTAAATATCTAGTTAGTTTTCTTTGGGTAGGGGAATGACCCCTAACTTACCTTTTAGATACTCATAAGAATCCTTAGGTAGTTCCTTAATGAAGATATCAGCTAACTACTTCTTTGTATTTACATATTCCAATATCACTTCTTTGACTTCTTTGGCTCTCTTAAGTAATGATACTTGACCTCAATATGCCTAATATTTGTATGAATCATGATGTTCTTAGATATTTTTATAGAACTTGTGTTAATCAAAATATATCATAATAGGCTCAGTGATCTCTTCATCCCTTTCAATAGTTAATTGATACATACAATGTTTAAAGAATTCACTACCGTAGCAACATATTTAGGCTCTCTTGTAGATTGTGAAATAAAGTTTTGTTTCTTTCTTGTCCATGAAATCAATCTTCTTCCTAAAAAGATAGCTCCTCCACTTGTGCTCTTTCTTTCATCAATATTTCCAACCCGGTCAAAATATGCATAAACCTTCAACTCAAATTTGTCAGTTCTCATCTACCATAGTCCATAGTCTTTTGTTCCTTGTAGGTATCTCAATATCCTTTTTATTTCCATCATATGATTTTCCCTAGCATTACCTAAGAATATATCAACAATTCCAACAACTAATTCAATGTCAAGTCTTATATGTAAAAGATATTATACTTTCTCAATCATTGACCTATAAAATGTTTGATTCACCTTGACAAAATATTTATTCTTTGACAAGTTGTGTCTAGTCACCGTAGGTGTTCCGACTAGTCTTGAATCTTCCATACCAAAAGTCTTCAAAATTTCTTTGATATACTTTGATTGAGTTATGAAAATAGCTTAGTGCATCTAATAAACTTGGAAACCAACAAAGAATTTAATCTCTCAAAAAATTGGCATTTCAAATTTCTTTTTTCATTTTATCAGAAAAATGGCTTCCTTGATGAATCTTTTCCTCCAAATGTGATGTTATCCACAAAAATTTCAGCTAGCAATATCTTATTTTCAGCTTCACTTTTCAAATACAAATTACTATTGTCATTAGTTCTTGCAAAACCAAATTTTACCAAGTAATAGTCTAACCTTCCATACCATGCTCTAGGGGCTTGCTTCAAATCATATAAATATTTTTATAACTTATATACCATATTCCTTTTGTTTGGATCAAAAAATCCTTCAAGTTTTTCAATGTATAATCTTCCTAAAAAATTCCATCTAGAAATGTAGAATTTACATCCATTTGGTACACTTTGAATCCCTTGTAAGAAACATGTGCAAGAAAAGTTCTCACTCCTTCCAACCTTGTAATTGTGGTAAAATTTCACTAATCAACCCCTTCCTTCTGTGCATGTCCTTTACAAACTAGTCTTGCATTGTTTCTTGTGACTTCACCTTTCTTATTGATCTTTTTTTTGAAGGCCCACTTAATCCTATTTTCATTCTTATCCTTTGGTCTAGGTATCAAAGTCCAGGTCTTTTTCTACTTAATTTTCTCAATTTCTTCATTCATTGCCTTGATCCAATCTTTTTTTTTCGAAATAATATTTGAAAGATTTAGGTTACAACTCTTATAATAAGCATGTGTCATTCCTCAATCTTCTTCTTGTCAAGAATATTGAAACTATATCTCTAGTAATTTGATTTGGTGCATGATTTCTTCTCACATACTTTCCTAGTAGAGGTTCTGATCTTTGTTCCTCTTGTTTTTGTTCACTTGATTTTTCATGTTCAACTCCTTATGTTGTCTATAACTACAACTTAGATTCCTTGATCTTTTGGTTAGTTGTCAAATTTTGTGCCTCAACTCCTATACCCTCAATAGTCTATTGATATGTGATAGAATTATGTTGCACAACCTCAGTGGTGCCTAGGTTTTGATGCTTGACAACCATCTTTTCAGCTTTAGGTAGGATGTTAGGTTCACCTTTATATATATAGACCAAATTTCTATAGTCTTTAGGTTCTTTATTTCATTCCTCCTTATTTTTGTCTACCAATTCATTAACTCTAACATTTATACATTCCACAATTTGTTTAGTGTTAGAATTCCAAAACTAATAAGATTTTCTCTTTGTGGAATAACCTAGAAATATACCTTCCTCACTTTTTTTCATCAAGTTTACCTTTTCTTTCATCTTTCAATATGTAATATTTTCTTCCAAAAACTTCACAATAATTCACATTTGGTGCATATCCATACTAGATTTTACAAGGTGTTTTGTTTATTCCTTTCTTTACTTGAACTCAATTTAGAGTGTAGATTGTAGTACTTGCAACCTCTCTCTAGTACTTTAGTGAAACATTCTTCTCGTAATTTGAGTTCTTGCATAGTCCATTAGTGATCTATTCATTCTCTCAGCTATACCATTTTGTGGTGGAGTCCTTGGTATGCTTATTTTTGTCTTGATTCTATTGCCATTGAAAATATGTTGAACTCATCTGAAATGAATTCATCACCTTTGTTTGATCTCAAAAATGTTAGACTCTTCCATGCTTTTTCTCCACTCTAGAACCAAATACCACTTAAATATTTAAAATGCATCAAAATTTTCCTTAAGAAATATCATAACATCATCAACAAATATAATAAAGTATTTATCACCATAATAGCTTTGTATTTCAATAGGATGACACATGTCAGTATCAACCAACTACAAAATATTATCAAAATAATAGGTCTTTCTCTTGAAACTAGACTTTATCATTTTTTCTTATTCTTGGCAACCCTCTAACCCTTTTCATTTTACAACTTCTTACCAAACTATCAAAGCTTACATGACATAACCTCTTATTCCATAACCAAACAGCTTCACATTGTGCAAATAGACAAGTATCTTTAGATATGTATAGATAGAACAAGTTACCTCTAATTTGTTCTCCACTTCCAAACTAGTTCACCAATAACATCATATATCTGTTGATAAAATAAATAAGATTGACAAATGAGTGTCAACACACTTAACCTTTTTCACTATACATACTGAGTAGAATTTCTTTATGTGCCGAGCAAACTACAGTTGCTGCAAAGCACAACTTATTATAGTAGGTGTTGAGCAAAGCAAGAATTCAACAAGTGCCAATTGACATAGTAATCCTATATGAGTCGAGAAATGTAGAAAACTAATAAGTGTCAAGTAAAGCAGAAACTATAGTAGATGCTGAGCAATCCAGAATAGATGGTGCCGAGCATCAGTATTACTTCATGTGTCGAGCAATGCAGGATCAACATAAAAGTTTGTGCAATCACAAGCCAAGATGTAAAATGATTATGCATGACTCATTGATAGGATAAAAGGATAAGATCAAATCCTCACAACCACCTATGTGATGCTCATGCAACCAATCAAAAAATTGGAAACTACATGTAGCCAATAGGTGAATTTCAAGGGTTTGAGCGGGAACATTTTAATCAAGGATGCATGACAGACCACTAATCTTTATAAGGGAGTCTTGACACCATTGAACATAGAGAGGAGAGAGGAATTGTGAGAAATAAATAAAAGAAGAGCCTATTAAGGTTGTCATAGAACATTGGTGTCAAAGATTAAGAGGAAATGACAACATTTACACATCTAGTTGATCAGAATAGAACAAGGAACACAATCAGCAGATTAGATCTAGCAGAGATTAGGGATAGAAGAGTAGATCAAGAGCCTGAGATCAGCATAAGAGATTGCATTAGTTCAGGTGTATTAATCTAATACTCTCTCACAATTGTATTAGGAATTTGGAAATCCTATTGAGTTAGGTAGGTTTAACAGCCTTATGTAAATCTTTTAACAAGGTGGCATTCTAAGTTGAATGTTCTTAAGTCCTCTAACAAGGCACACTCCTAATAGGGTGTAGAAATCCTTTAACAGGGTCACATTTAATAGTGTGTTGTAGCCTTTAATAGGGTAGGCCTTTAACAGGGAAAACCATCAAAAGTGGTTGAAATCACTTGCTACAGTAATTTTGTGGGTATTATCCCCACCCCAATTTTACCTTCTTATTCTTGGAGGGTTTCTGGGTTACCAGAATCTCAAGTGTTATGTGGTGATGCATGTTTTTTCTCATGATTGTTTAATGTTTATATGCATGCATGATAATTTCAGTTATATATGTTATTAAGGGTTTAAAAGTGGTTAAAAGGCAACTACTTCTGATTCACCCCCCTCCCCTGTCTCAAAAGTATTCTTCCCATTAAGACATTCCAACAATTGGTATCAGATCAGAGTTCTCTCAAGAAGAAGCCTAATAGCTTGGAGGAAAAGATCTAAAGATGGAAGTCTTCAAACTTGGGAAGATCATTGAGAAGTAGGTGATAGATGTGCATCTCGCTCTACACAAGGTAGAGGAAGCTAGAGAGGAATTAAGAAAATCCTTAAAAAGAAGGAAGGAAATAGCTATAGCCAAAAATGATATTCACTACAAGGAGATTGACACCACACAAGTATTTGCCAAAGGAGATTCCAAAGAATTTGATGCAGCAATAGTAGAACTGATGGAGAAAAATAGAGTTCAAATAGAAGAGTTAAGAACTCTTAAGATGGACCATGAATCACAGGCCATGATGCTATGCGAAATCACTGAACAAAAGAAAAGAGCAGTTGAGGATAGAATCATGATGGAAGATAACAAAAGAAATCTTGCAAATAGACTTCAAGAAAAATGTACTGAATTAGCAAGGATCTCAAACATGCAAATGGATACACTTTCCCAAATCATGAATCTTCATCATGAACTCAATATGAAAGATATTAAGATCTTTACTTTAAAGATGCAAAATGAACAAATACAGAATGAATTGAATAGAGAAAAAGAAATAGCAGAGAATATCAACAAGTCAAGTGAAGCTATCAAGTACTTTGAACAGTTGCTAAAATCACCAAGATCAACCCATGATACATCAAGACTTGGATACTCTAGCACTGAAGTTGGGGAATCACCAAAGAGTGTTGAGCAAAGAAGTAACAACGGTAAGGATTCTAAACCCACTTGTCATTACTATAATAAAAAGGGGCATGCTACTAATGTTTGCAGGAGTAGAAGGATCAATAAGCCAAACACACCCAAAAGCAAGGGTTACTGTCACAAGTGCAACATGCAAGGACATATAACACAAGATTGTAGGTCTAAAGTCACAAGGACACAAAGATTTGATGGACATTGCCACAATTGCAAAAATTATGGACATAGAGCCTTTGAATGTAGATCAAAACCTATGTGGACAATAAATCAGCATGTAAGAAGGGGAAACTATGTACACCATTACAATTAGGACTACAATATAAGGCAAAGCTATCACTATTGTCAAGAGTATGGACATATACCCTAGAACTGCATAAGAACACACTTCAAGGGGAACTATAAAAGATGGTTGAACCAAACTACTTGCTTTAGTTGCTTGAAAACTAGACATGTCAGCAAGAATTGTTCAACAAAAGCCAAGGCACTCAAAATTGAAGTAAATAAGGGCAAAGAAAGGGTTGATGTGGAACACATCAGAATAGACATGAAGAAGACATGGCAGAGAAAGGATGGATCAAGTACATCCAATGGAAGGGTTACTTCACCCATGAGGTCAACTAATCATTTCTCATCCAACTAATCACAAGATGAGCCTATGGGGCTGATACATATAAGGAAGTATCATACATCAGCCCTAAACCATGATGAAACACTACAAAGTATAAATTTGCATGAGACAAGATGCTAAGACAAAACTTGAATGATGATGCTGAGCTATCTTTGGATGCCGAGTGAAACTTATTTGGATGCCAAGTCAAGAAGTTTAGTGGAAGCCAAGTAAAATTGTAGTGGTGGTCGAGTTATTAATAAAGTTAGTAGATGCTGAGTGAAAATAGCTATTGAGTGGATGCCAAGTTGAAAAACCTTTGGAAGCCAAGTGATAGGTGAAGGTACAAAATGCATTAAATGCAAGGTTTTTGAGCCACTTAAAATAAAAATTGATTCATTTTTGAGCCATTCAAATGAAGAGTGATTACTAGGAGCATGATTGAGCAATTTTTGAGTATTCAACCAATGATTTGTAGTGATTTAGCATCTAGCCAAGTGATTTAAGTGTTTAACCAGGTATTTCCTTCAGGTGTCGAGTTTTACAGTTTGTGAAGTTTTCTTTAAATGTCAAACCCTAGTTTGGTAAATAATGGCATCTAGTTCAAAGATAGCCCAAGGGGAAAAGATCCATGAGATTCAACTTTTTAGTAACGAGGTTAAACAACCTGAGTTTAGGCCCATCCCAAAATTTGCATATAAAAATGATCCCGCTGGTGCCCTATCTGCCATCCCTAAAAAAAATTTTATGGTTTAGGATGTGTGAAAGTCTTATAACTACAAAATAGGAGCCATAGGAGACTTGGAAATCTTTAATGCCTTTGACAAACTTTGTGATAATGGACTATTAAAGGATGAATTTTCAATCATAGAGAAGAAGGGTTTAACCAAAGCCCTAGTTTTTCCAATCGTATTCAAAATTGAGTGGATACGCATAATACTTAGTAGAATTCATGATGGATCATTTTAGTTAGAGCAAGGACCAGTTAAAATAACCAAGAAAATGGTTTATAGGGTTACATGATTTCCAACCCTAGATCAGCCCAAGACATTGAGAAGTGACAAAAAGGAAACAATTGAGAAAAACACAGGAGAAAAGTGGAACAATAGAGGCATGACCATAAACACCATAACTGATCCCCTTCTAGACTTTGTTGTAAGGATCATATCACATAAGTTTTATCAATCCAATAGGTTGAATTGTGTACCTTGCATAGCAGTGGATGTGGCATATAAGCTTGTAAAGAAAGACCACACCTATGACCTTGTAGAGCTCATGTTGCAGTAGATTAATGAAAATCTTGGAGCTATTAGAAAGTCCAAGGGAGCACAATAAAAATTTGGGTTAGTACTAGTTTGTATGTTCTTCTATGTGATGAAGGAATTCCCTTCATTTGGAAAAGTCAACTTGAGTCAGAAAAAAACAATTATTGATCAAATAAATGATTTTATTACACAAATGGGAGATAGCTTTGATGATCAAATGTCTATCTATTTTGATGATTTCAAGAATGCAATGAAGAAAAGAATGAGGATACCAGTTTCACTAGTAGAAAAGCATGTAAATGATATATGCTTTCTTGTTGATATTGACTATACTTATATCCAAAAAGTCCTTCCAAGAGAAAGATGGCTTAGACCATTGGGATATGAGCTTGATGTTGATCAAGCTTTTGTAGCCATCATAGCATTACTTGCAGAGAAAATGAACAAAATTGCCAAGGCATTTGGAACTTATGACACTTTCAAATCAAGAGTTGTTACAGAACTCAAGACAGCCACAGTAGTGAAGAAGAAGGACAAGCTAGTGAAGAAGATAAAGAAGAAATTTGGTGTTGAAGAAAAAAGTGCAGTAGGAGAAGCAGAGGAGATTAGTGAAGAGGAGCCAAAACAAGGGCCACTTGAATTGTCACAAGGCCAAGGTGAAGACAAAGATGAGAGTGCCGAGGAAGGAGTCAAGGAAGCACCCATTGAAGGCAAAGCTATCAAAAGGAAGGCAATGACACCTTCTACTTCCCAACCTACACCAAAAAAGACAACAACTAGAGCTACAACAAGGGCCTCCACACAAAAATACAAAGAGGAAGCTACAAAGAAGAAGAAAACAATCAAGAAGGCATAGGAAGAGCCAAGAAAAAGGAAAAGATATGTGGCTCAACTTGATACTAATGAAGAAGATCAATTTGAAAAAGTAAGTCATCCTCCTAAGTCTTCAATTGATACATTATGTGAAAAGATTAGGAATGGAGATTTAAGTGATATGAAAAAGATTGATTTCAATAAGTTCACCAAAGAGGAACAAAATAGCATAGAAGAATCAATCTATGCATTAATGGGATAGTTCAAGTATACACCTCTTGAACTTGATGGGAAATTTCCAAAGGAATTGTTTAAAATTGTAGAAGACAGATGGTATTTCTGTTTGAAAATGGAGAAGGAGATGAGGGAATCAACTGTAGCAAGCATTCTACCTGATTTGACAAGGGAATAGATAACTAAAGTAGTCAAAAGGCATAATACTAGGTTTATACCCAAGTATATGGCATTCTTCATTCTTCAAAACAAAATTGAAGAAGTTGCACAGAAAACCACAAGATCGTGGAAGAATTTGCATAAGAAAATTGAAGATGTCCTTGAATAGGAATACAAAGAAGAAGTTGCTACTAAACTAGAGGAAAGAAGGAAGAGGAGAGAAGAGAAGACAAAAGTAGAGAAAAAGGTTGAAGAGAAGGAAAACAAAGGTACTGATGAGCAACAAATTGTGCAAGACACATAACTACCACCTCCTAGTCCTCCTCACTCTACTATCACACCTACAAAAATCATAAAGATTAAGGATGTTGTTGACACCTCAAGTGAAAACATCAATCCAGTAATTGCAGAGGATCTCACTAAGATCCTTGACCAAACAACTCTTCAAGCATAGTTGTGTACAAGTCCCATATTGGTCAGTGTAGATTAGCTTCAAAAGGCAGTAGATAAACTCAAAGAAGCCAAGTTGTCACCACAAGAACCACCTCAGATCACTCAAACTACTAGATTCCCATTTCTACTACCTCCATCACTACCAAGAATAGCCATGCAAGCTCATCAGGAGCCGAGTGTAACAACAGGGGAAGCCATAGGTACACCAGTATAGACAAAAAATACACCCCCAATAGTAGTGACTCAAGAAGAAGATAAGGAAGAAACACAAGATAAGGAGGAGTCTTCAATACAAACTTTGGTTGAATTACCAAGAACAAGAACTCCTACCAAATCTGTTCAACAGTCGAGTATTGACAAGTTAACCTTGCAAGTTAGTACACCAAGCTCAAGTTCTACTAGGGTAGCTAGGACCATTCATTATGGTATTCCTAAGCTTGATGAAGAAATTAAAATACCCTATTATGATTCAAGCACTCTAACTGAAGAAAAGATGAATGAAATACAGTGTGCATTAGACAAAAAAAGGAGGCAAGAGGCAATGAGGAAAGACTTCAAACACAAGCAGGCAATGAATGAGATCAAAGATATATTCATGGATGCCTTCAGCCTACAAGCTCTAGATTAAACCAGACCAATCCTTGAGCAACTATCTGATATAGTTGACCAAGTGAATAATGAAGACCATGATACAAATGTAAAACTCATGGAATGGTCATAGAAGAAGTTTCTAGGAAAAGTCAACCAAAAGATAGCAAATAACATTATTTTGGGACAGGTTGATCTAGATAAGAAATTGGATTAGGTAAAGATTGTACTAGGGAACATCTTTTCCCTTTATAGAAAATTGTGTGATTTTTCTAGGTTCACACAAGAAATAAATTAGAAAATTTTGAACCTTGAAAGAAATCTTAAGCTCTCTAGTATGCAACTACCCTCAAATCCTGCACATAGTGAGAAGCATTTTTCTCAAACGATTCACATTTAGAGGAAATTAGCTACATTATCAGTAGAAGAGGCTATTGTTAAAGACGAGTTGTTGCAAATGCAAGCCTCTATCACTCCCCATTTATAAGTCTTACATAAGGAGAAAATGTATGTAGATACAATCCTGAAGAAAGATCCAAATATTTCTACTCATGAAGGACTTGTTGATCTAGCAGTAGAGCTTGCAATCCAACACAAATCATTGGATATTGCATTGAATAATTGAGATGCATCTCTCAAAATTCTCCTTGAGGTAAATAAAACATTTTTAGCCAAGCATGGCATTCCCATTTAGGATCCTTTGACATCGGTGTAAAAAAGGGGGAGATAAATAATAAGGGAGATAATACTCTAAGGGGGAGATATATTAAAGGAGGA
The DNA here is from genome assembly GCA_028749045.1 of Cupressus sempervirens. NCBI lineage: Eukaryota > Viridiplantae > Streptophyta > Pinopsida > Cupressales > Cupressaceae > Cupressus > Cupressus sempervirens. The sequence goes on along the minus strand of CM053791.1, from coordinate 269,130,386 downwards.
GAAATGCATATAGCAAGAAAGATAAGGAGATAACAAGATAAAATGGCAAGAATAGGTCAGAAACAGAGAACATCAAGCACAATGGCATGAGATATTAGAATTCATGACATGATAAAGCATAATCAACTCAGGGGGAGTCATAAGGTATATTGTTGATTACAATATCTTTTTAAAGTTTTGTAAGTGAAGAATGTACACGTAAGGATTGGATCATGAATGATCAGTTAAGTAATTTTGACACTCATGTCAAAGGGGGAGATTTTTGATCAAATAAATGTTGGGTGATGCGACGCGCTCCCCTGCCCATAGGTGGTTAATTATGTGGTGTTCCATGTTCACTAAAAGTCATGGCTTTCGGTGCAACGGAAAATGGGCCCCACAATTGGTATCAGAGCCTGGTTTTGGCTTGGTCATGGGTTCAAATCTCCCCAGTGCCTTCCCGACTCGTGTAAGCACCTAGTATGTGCATCGAGGGGGAGATTGTTGGGTGATGCGACGTGCTCCCCTGCCCACAGGTGGTTAATTATGTGGTGTTCCATGTTCACTAACAGTCATGGCTTTTGGTGCAACGACAATGGGCCCAACAATAAATAAGATTGGCAAATGAGTGTCAACACACTTAACCTTTTTCACTATACATGCCGAGTAAAATTTCTTTATGTGCCAAGAAAACTACAATTTTTGCCTAGCACAACTTATTACAATAGGTGTCGAGAAAAGTAGGAATTCAATAGGTGCTGAGTGACACAGTAATCCTATACAAGTTGAGCAATGCAAAAAACTAATAGGTGTCGAGTAATGAAGAAACTATATTAGATGCTGAGCAATCTAGAATAGATGGTGTTGAGCATCAATATTACTTCATGTGTCAAGCAATGCAGGATCAACATAAAAGTTTTGTGCAATTGCAAGCCAAGATGTAAAATGATTATGCATGACTCATTGATAGGATAAAAGGATAAGATCAAATCCTCGCAACCACCTATGTGATCCTCATGCAACCAATCAAAAAATTGGAAACTACATGCAACCAATAGGTGAATTTCAAGGGTTTGAGCGGGAACATTTTAATCAAGGATGCATGACAGACCACTAATCTTTATAAGGGAGTCTTGATGCCATTGAACATAGAGAGGAGAGAGGAATTGTGAGAAAGAAAGAAAAGCATAGCCTATTAAGGTTGTCATAGAACATTTATGTCAAAGATTAAGAGGAAAGGATAACATTTACACATCTAGTTGATCAGAACAGAACAAGGAACACAATTAGCAGATCAGATCTAGTAGAGATCAGGGATAGAAGAACAGATCAAGATCCTGAGATCAGCATTAGAGATTGAATTAGTTTAGGCGTATTATTCTAATACTCTCTCACAATTGTATTAGGAATTTGGAAATCCTATTGAGTTAGGTAGGTTTAACAACCTTATGTAAATCCTTTAACAAGGTGGCATTCTAAATTGAATGTTCTTAAGTCCTCTAACAAGGCACACTCCTAACAGAGTGTAGAAATCCTTTAATAGGGTCACATTTAATAGTGTGTTGTAGCCTTTAATAGGGTAGGCCTTTAATAAGGAAAGCCATCAGAAGTGGTTGAAATCAATTTCTACAGTAATTTTTTGGGTATCATCCCCACCCCAGTTTTACCTTCTTATTCCTGGAGGGTTTCTGGGTTACCAAAATCTCAAGTGTTATGTGGTGATGCATGTTTGTTTCTCATGATTTTTTAATGTTTATATGCATGCATGATAATTTCAGTTATATGTTATTAAGGGTTTAAAAATAGTTAAAAGGCCAGTACTTCTGATTCACCCTACACCCCCCCCCCCCCCTCTTAGAAGTATTCATCCCATTAATAAATTCCAACAAGATCTGTCTTATTGTTATATAAATCAACTTTGTAATGTGTACTTACCAAATATGCCACACTTAACAAGTTATATTTCAAACCATCAACCAAATATGATATGTCACATTTATGTTTTTCATTCAATTTAATTTATCCTTTACCTTTCACATAACATTGTGCATCATTTCCAAACTTAACACTACTTTCATTATAATGTTATAGCTTATCAAACTTACTTGTATCAATAGTCATATGACTTGACTAACCACTATCAATTATCCATCTATCATTCTTACTCACATGTGAGATCAATGTAGTTTTCTCATCTTCATTATAATCATATTTCATTGCAACATAAACAAATTCTTTATCGTGACTGTTAGAATTACTATCAAAACCATCCTCTTAATTTATATAGAAATATTTCTCATCATTATCTTTGTATTCTCTTATATTTATGTTCCCTCTTTTATCTCTATCATCTCTCCTTCCTTTACACTTGAAGTCTTTCCTTTCATTTGTCGCATATCTGTCAAGATATCTAGAAGCAGTATAACCAACTTTGTTTTGTGTAAAATAGATAATAGGAAGTTTATCTTTGTATTTGATTTTTCCTCTCGAAATTTTTCTAGCAAAAAATGATTCAAGTTCATCAAGTTCATCATCAAGTCTAATTTCACTTTCTATATACTTATTTTTCTTCTTTTTCTTAGATCATCCATCAAGCGTTAATTGTCTTTTGAATGTAAATTCAACATTAACAAGGGAGAAATTATCAAAATTTGACAATTAAATTGCAGTAAGTCTACCAGTGAGACTATCCAAGGCTAGATCATTACTAGTTGTACATCTAAGCTCTTAAATAATAGATACTTTGATTACATAGATAGGGCATAAAGTTCCTAGGTTTCTCTGTCTGATCTTCTTTCAGACTTAGCCTTCCATCACTTTGTACTTAGCTTGTTTGCTCCTTCAATTTGCTTCCACTCACCATATTTTGATCTTAAATCTAATCCTTCTTAAATATATAATTGTAGAAATTTATAGATTAGGATGAATGATCCATACTTCATCCTTTTGCCATTTTATCATTTTTATTCTCTAATTGGTTAATCTTCTTTTCTTGGGATTAATGTGGTTTGATAAAACTCATAATATTCTCCTTAATTGTGTCTACAATCATTAAATATCATGTAGAAGTAAACTCAAATGATTTACCTAATTTTCTTTCAATTACAAACTCATGTCAACACTAGATTACTAGGAACTTGAATGTTCTGACACTCAGTCATAACTAACATTCATGTTGTCACTTAGCTTCAATACACTCAGCATATACCATATCACTCAAAATTAACTAACTTTCCAAATGCTCAATCTCTTTTTTTTTATTGGGCTTAGATGTTCCCTCAATCTCTGGTATGGTTCTTGTCAACCTCTTACTTTCTTATCCTATGATAAAATATAAACAAGTCATCTGTAGCTTAGACTTCTCTCGATGACTCATCGTAGTGATGACCATCCAATCCTACCTTGGAAATTACTAAGTATTAGAAACTAATATGCAACTTAGGCATAGAGATAAGAAATACCCCCCTTTAACATTAGTGGCAAAATACTTTTTCATGACTTAGCTTTCCATTCAAAAATAATTCTTCCACTGAGACTGTAACATGAACATCAAAATTGAATCTCTGATATATAGTATATACATTTCTATAAACTTTGATGTTGATTCATCTGATAATGTTGTATTTGATTTGTGTCTCTCCCTTTGTGTCACCTTCCCCCTTGTTATAGTATTTCTCATTGTAATGTATTTCACCCTTGTTTTTGTCACTTATGGCTTAGGGTTTGTAATAGTTAACTTGTATTTAAATCCAAAAATATTTGGTGACATGTCAAAATTTCTTCAAGTTCCTTATTCCATCTATCTCTTCTGGATTCCATGACTTCAATATGAATCTCTAGCTGAATAGCTAGATCAATTAAGCTTTTTGTAGTTGAAATATGGGTATCTTGCTTTGTTAAATTCTGAGCTATAGATAATTCCCTTTGAATTATCTCCAAGTGGGGTAGTAACATGAATTAAATAGGGATCAATTTATTTCATATGCCACTATCTCTAGCCATTAACTTAGATAATCTAGACTATTGATCAAACATCAAATTATTATATGAAGGTGAGATTAAACTTGTGTTCTTTTACTCAATGAAAGTGCACATGCCTTCATATCTACCTGTATCAAATTAATAAAACATTGATTCTCCAATATGAAGAACTCAACATTGAAAATTTTCATGTACAAAGAATGAATGATCTTCAAAATTCCTTCCAACAGAATGATAAGGGTAGATGGACCAACCTACCTAACTGCAAGTTTTGTTGAAACTTTCTACAAAACTTTGTGCTCAAATTTCTTCCTAGGCCATCTCATCAACATATCATTAGTCTTTATGTCTTGTGTCTAAACTTTATCAACTATATACACTAACTAATCCAAAATTGGATGTTGCACATTAACATCAGAAATCTCAAATGCATCAAAAAAAGTATCTTTGATATTGTGCAATACATACTTCTTTTTGTGTTCTCTTCTGAACTATTTTTTCTTTTTCTTGTAATGTAACAAGGTTTGTAATTCTTCCATTTGTTTCAATGTTATGTTGTTCAAGTCATGCATAGGAAATGTGATGACTTCATCTAAACTCATTGACTCCTCCATTGTATCATATTTCTATGCATGTATCTGATATCAATGGGTGTTATCACTAGGTAGTGATATCTATAGTTGTTTTTCCTTTAGACTTGATCCAGGAGACTTCTCATGTTGAGTTGATATAACATCTTGGAGAGATGTAACATTCAAAGTCTCTATTGGTATGATACTTGGTAGTTGTATAAGTGCTTGGATAGCCTCTTATTCTTTTGGTTTTTCTTTCTCTTTCTCATTTTCTACCACTTCCTCATTTTATTGGCCCACTGTAACACATGTAAGTTGTGGAAACACAATTATAGCCTTTCCCTACTACTCAACACTAATTTAAAAAATTAGTAAAATCTGAAAGTAGGGTATGTGCAAGATCATGGTATACCAAACGATGGCCTTAAGTGGCAGTGAAAAATCAGCAAATCAAGGTTATGTCAACTTGACACATAATTTTGAAGTGGTTATGGACTTTATATCAAAAATTTGTAAGAAAATAATTTGTAGGAAATTGAATGTAGTTTCTAAACTACCAAGCATTATCAAGAGAAAAAAATTTGATTGGTCAAAAGTTTGAATTTTAATGCAGTACTACAAAAATTTCAAGGCAAAAATAAAAAGTAGGTGTATGTCTGACCACCTTAATCAAAATCAAATGATAATATTTTTTTAATATAATTATAGATATGAAAAGTAGACTCATGCCCAAATGTGACATATTTTTTGGTATTTTTATTCCAAATAAATAATTAAATAAGAATTTTCTACCAAAACTTTTTTCGAAAAAAAAAGTCTTGTGTCTGACCATCTTAACTAATAAATTTTTTTACCAAATTTAATTTTTATTTTTTTCTTATACTAGGCGAAGTGTACAATGTGACACAACTTTTAGATTTAAAAAATGTTATACCATTTGAAAGTTATAGCTATTTTTCAATTAGTACGTCAATCAACACTTTACAATAATCTTCATTGATAATTAACTAATAAATACTTATCGAACTTAGAATTTGACAGAAATTATATTGATGGAATCTCAAGAGCGATATTAAAAAACCCTTTTCAATTTATTCAATTTCAATGAAAATAACATTGCTAGACGGCTACCCGAAGTCTGAGTATCACTAAAACCCTCTTCAAACACATCTTTTGGGTTGACCGGGTAGGCTTGGTAAATACCAAGCCTAATCAGATATTCGATTTCAAATCGAATATCTGATATGGCTCGGTGAATTTTGCTCGAAAATTTGAAATCCCAACCCATTTTAGAGGAAAAATCGGGTTTAAGAGTTATAGTTTACGATTTATAAATTATTTCAGTTATATATATATATATATAATAACATAATGTAAAGATATAAGATATAATCTATTAATATATAATAATATATTATGTTGTTCTTATTATAATCTATAAATATAATTTATATTATTATTATTTTTACTAAATATAATAACGTAATATATATTATATATATATAATATGTATTGTATATTATTATATTATATATTATTATATTAATATGTATGTTTTTGAAATTAAAAGTGACCAAAAACAAGGAGGTCAGCCCTTAACAGTCAAAAGGCTGGTAACCAGCACGTTACCAGCCAGTAACAAAAATAGACAATTAGAACAGGAGTACCAGCAAGCAGAGACTTAAACCATAAAGCAGAAAGCTAGAACTAGAAAGGAAACAACTTAACTACTAACCACATAGTCCATAAAGGCACCCAGGCCTAATAAAATCTTAAATACAGTTGATTACTAGCAAAACCATAACTGCAATAAAAGTATATTAAGTCTTTGGATCCTTAGATCCCCATAACTGAACAGAACTAAAAAAGACTTAGATTTCTTTTCCCCCTTTTTCCCTTGCATGAAGTAGAATCTGGGCCTAGTCATCAGCAAGAAGCTTGAAGAGTAATTTGTTGTCCTCCATGTCCAAGCTAGCTTCCTCCTTCTCTTGTGCCAGCAATTGGAGGGTAGTAGCAACAACATGAGTAACTTTAAGTCCAAACTTGGAGAAGGTGAAAAACCCCTCCTCCAAAGCTTTGACCCTTTCCTCTAGGTTCATGTAATGCTCCTCCACCGCCTCAATCTCCTCTTTATGCTCCTCGGCCTTCTTTGTAGTAACCTCCTTCATTTTCTATCCCTATGGTTTATCTTGCAGCACCCGTAGGTTAGAGGAGATCTTCAAATTTTCCTTAATAGGGGAAGAAATGGTAATTAGGAAATTATTCTTTTTCCTCATCTCATCACAAAAAGTAATAGGTTTAAGTGAGAAGCTGGCTGAAATATGGGTTGTCTCAGTATTCTTTTCTTTGTCATCTGACACTTGAGTTTGAGTATCATCCATCAAAATGTTTCCAGAATTGAAACTTTTTCCCCCCTCCTCATTATCTTCATCCTTTTTGGACTTGGAAATATTTTCCTCCTCTATTCTATCACTGTTATTTCTTAAGCTATCTTCTTCAACTTCCTCAACAGGGTATCTGATGGACTTCTGCTTAACCCTAGCCTGGGACTGAGCTAACCTACCAAACCTTCTTCTTTCTTTTTTCCCAATATCCTCACCAGAATCCTCTCCAACAACCTCAACCACCTTATCAACTTTAATATATATAATAATGTAATATTTTTATTAAATATAATAATGTAATATATATATATATATATGTTATTAATATATATTATTATATTAATATGTATGTTATTATGATATATGTATATTATTAATATATATGAGCCAAAGGGGGTCACCCTTAGGGACATATGTCATCATTTAATGGGTTGAAGAAGGTCATAGGTCAACCTATGAGCCCCTTTGGCTCATATATATTAATAATATACATATATCATAATAACATACATATTAATATAATAATATATATTAATAACATACATATTCATATGTATAATAAGAGTGATTCTCATATGTCCTTAGGGGTCCTAGGGACATATGTCGTCATGTAATGGGTCAATGGGGGTGATAGGTCAACCTATGACCCTCTTTGACCCATATGAATAATTCTAATATGTCCCTAGGGGTCCTAGGAACCCTAGGGACATATGTCATCATTTAATGGATCGAAGCCCTTTGACCCATAAGAATGAAATATGCCCCTAGGGGTCCTAGGACCCCTAGGGACATATGTCGTCATGTAATGTGTCGAAGGGGGTCATAGGTCAACGTATGACCCCCTATGACCCATAAGAGTTATTCTCATATATCCCTAGGGGTTTTAGGGACATATGTCGTCATGTAATGGGTCAAAAGGGGAGATAGGTCAATTTATGATTCGCTTTGACCCATATGAACAATTCTAATATGATCTTAGGGGTCTTAGGACCCCTAGGGACATATGTCATCATTTAATGGGTCGAAAGGGGTAATAAGTCAACCTATGACCCCCTTTGACCCATATAAACAATTCTAATATGTCCCTAGGGTCCTAGGACCCCTAGAGACATATGTCATCATTTAATGGATCAAAGGGGGTCATAGGTCACCTTATGACTCTCTTTGATTCATTTAGGACCCCTAGGGACATATTAGAATTGTTCACATGGTCAAAGAGGGTCATAGATTCACCCTATGACCCTCTTTCACCCATTAAATGATGACATATGTCCCTAGGGGTCCTAAGACCCCTAGGGACATATTAAAATTGTTCATATGGGTCAAAGGGGGTCATGCATTGACCTATTACCCTCTTTGACCCATTAAATAATGACATTTAATAGATCTAATGGGGTCATAAGTCACCTTATGATTCCTTTTGATTCATTTAGGACCCTTAGAGACATATTAGAATTGTTCATATGATCAAAGAGGGTCATAGGTTTATCCTATGACCCCTTTTGACCCATTAAATGATGATATATGTCCCTAGAGGTCGTACGACCCCTAGGGACATATTAGAATTGTTCATATGGGTCAAAGGGGGTCATAGGGTGAACTATGACACCCTTTGACCCATTAAATGATGACATATGTCCCTAGGGGTCCTACAACCCCTAAGGACATATTAGAATTGTTCATATTGGTCAAGGGGGTCATAGGTTCACTTTATGACCCCTTTTGACCCATTAAATGAAGACATATCCCTAGGGGTCCTAGTACTCTTAGGGATGTATTAGAATTGTTCATATAGGTCAAAATGGGGTCATAGGGTGACCTATGACACCCTTTGACTCATTAAATGATGACATATGTCCCTAGGGGTCCTTAAGGACATATTAGAATTGTTCATATGGTTAAAAGGGGGTCATAGGGTGGCCTATGCCACCTTTTGACTCATTAAATGATGACATATATCCCTAGGGATCCTAAGACCCCTAGGGACGTATTAGAATTGTTCATATGGGTCAAAGGAGGTAATAGGCTGACCTATGACCCTTTTTGACCCATTAAATGATGACATATGTTTCTAGGGGTCCTAGGACCCCTAGGGACATATTAGAATTGTTCATACGGGTTAAAGGGGGTCACAGGGTGACCTATGACCCACTTTGACCCATTAAATGATGACATATGTCCCTATGGGTCCTAGGACCCCTAGGGACATATTAGAGTGGTTCATACAGGTCAAAGAGGGTCATACAGTGACCTATGACCCCCTTTGACCCATTAAATGATGGCATATGTTCCTAGGGATCCTATGACCCCTAGGGACATATAAGAATTGTTCATACAGGTCAAAGTGGGTCATAAGGTGACCTATGACACCTTTTGACCCATTAAATGATGACATAGGTCCTTAGGGGTCTTAGGACCCCTAAGGACATATTAGAATTGTTCATACGGGTCAAAGGGGGTCATAGGGTGACCTTTGACCCCTTTTGACCCATTAAATAATGACATAGGTCTCTAGGAGTCCTAAGACCCCTAGAGACATATTAGAATTGTTCATACAGGTCAAAGACTGTCATAGGGTGATCTATGATTCAGTTTGACTCATTAAATGACGATATATGTCCCTAGGGGTCCTAGGACCCCTAAGAACGTATTAGAATTGTTCATACGATTCAAAAGGAGGTCATAGGTTGACTTATAACCCCATTTGACCCATTAAATAATGACATATATCCCTAGGGGTCTTAAGACCCCTACGCATGTATTAGAATTGTTCATATGCACCAAAGGGGGTCATAGGGTGACTTATGACCCCCCTTTGACCCATTAAATGATGACATATGTCCTTAGGAGTCCTAGAATCACTAAAGACTTATTAAAATGGTTCATATGGGTCAAAGAGGGTCATAGGGTGACCTATGACCCCTTTTGACACATTAAATGATGATATATGTCTCAAGGAGTCCTAAGACCCCTAAGGATGTATTAGAATTGTTAATATGGGTCAAAGGGGGTCATAAGGTGACCTAAGACCCCCTTTGACCCATTAAATAATTACATATGTCCTTAGGGGTCATAGGACCCCTAGGGACATATTAGAATTGTTCATATGGGTCAAAGGGGGTCATAGCGTCACCTATAACCCTCTTTGACCCACTAAATGATGACATATGTCCTTAGGGGTCTTAGGATGCTAGGGATGTATTAGAATTGTTCATATGGGTAAAAGGAGATCATCGAGTGACCTATGCCCCCCCACGACCCATTAAATGATGACATATGTTTCTAGGGGTCCTAGCACCCTTAGGGGCATATTATAATCGTTAATATGGGTCAAAGAGGGTCATAGAGTGACCTATGACCCTCTTTGACTCATTAAATGATGACATATGTGGCTAGGGGTCATAGGACCCCTAGGGACATTTATTAATGGTTAATATGGGTCAAAGGGAGTCATAAGGTGACCTATGATGCCTTTTGACCCATTAAATGATGACATATGTCCCTAGAGGTCCTAGGACCCCTAGGGACATATTAGAATTGTTCATATAGGTCAAAGGGGGTCATAGGGTGACCTATGACCCCCTTTGCCCCATTAAATGATGACATATGTCCGTAGGGGTCTTACGACCCCTAGTGACATATTAGAATTGTTCATATTAGTCAAAGGGGGTCATAGGTTCACCCTATAACTCCCTTTGATCCATTAAATGATGACATATGTCCCTAGGGATCTTAAGACCCCTAGGGACAAATTAGAATTTGTCATATGGGTCAAAGGGGGTCATAGGGTGACCTATGACCCACTTTGATTTATTAAATGATGACATATGTCCCTAGGGGTCCTAGGACCCTTAGAAAAATATTAGAATTGTTCATATTGGTCAAAGGGGGTCATAGATTCACCCTATGACCTCTTTTGACCCATTAAATGATGACATATCTCCCTAGGGGTCTTAAGATCTCTAGAGACATATTATAATTGTTCATATGGATAAAAAGGTGTCATAGGGTGACCTATGACTCCCTTTGACCTATTAAATGATGACATATGTCGCTAGGGGTCTTAGGACCCCTAAGGACATATTAGAATCGTTCATATTGGTGAAAAAGGGTCATAGGTTCACCCTATGACCCCCTTTGACTCATTAAATAATTACACATGTCCCTAGAGATCCTAGGACCCCTAGAAATGTATTAGAATTTTTCATATGGGTCAAAGGGGGTCATAGGTTAACTTATGACCTCCTTTGACCAATTAAATGATGACATATGTCTTTAGGGGTCCTAGGACCCCTAGGGACATATTAGAATTGTTCAGATGGGTCAAAGGGGGTCATAGAGTGAGCTATGACTCCGTTTGACCCATTAAATGTCAACATATGTCTCTAGGGGTCTTAGGACCCCTAGGGATGTTTTAGAATTGTTCATATGGGTCAAAGGGGGTTATAGGGTGACCTATTTCACCTCACGACTCATTAAATGGGGACATATGTCTCTAGGAGTCCTAGGACCCCTAGGGACATATTATAATGGTTAATATGGGTCAAAGAGGGTCATACGTCTTTGATCCATTAAATGATGACATATGTCCCTAGGGGTCCTAAGACCCCTAGGGACATATTAGAATGGTTAATATGGGTCAAAGGAGGTCATAGCACCCTATGACCCCTTTTGACCCAATAAATGATGACATATGTCCCTAGGGGTCCTAGGACCCCTAGGGACATATCAGAATTGTTTATATAGGTCGAAGGGAGTCATAGGGTGACCTATGACCCCCTTTGACCCATTAAATGACGAGATGTCCCTAGGGGTGCTAGGACCCCTAGGGACATGTTAAAATGGTTAATATGGGTCAAAGGGGGTCATAGGGTGACCTATGACACCCTTATTAGAATTGTTCATATGGGTCAAAAGGGGTCATAGGTCATAGGTAGACATATGACCTCCTTTTACCCATTAAATAATGACATAGGTCCCTAGGGGTCCTAAGACCCATAGGGATGTATTAGAATTGTTCATATGGGTCAAAGGGTGTCATAGGGTGACTTATGACTCCTTTTGATCTATTAAATGATGACATATGTCCCTAAGGGTCCTAAGACCATTAGAGACGTATTAAAATTGTTCATATGGGTCAAAGAGGGTTAAAGGGTGACCTATGACCGCCTTTGACCCTTGAAATAATGACATATGTTCTTAAGGGTCACAGAACCCCTAGGGACATATTAGAATTGTTCATATGGGTCAAAAGGTGTCATAGGGTGACCTATGACCCCTAAAAAAATATTAGAATTGTTCATATGGGTCAAAGGAGGTCTTAAGGTGACCTATGACCCCCTTTGATCAATTAAATGATGATATATGTCCCTAGGGGTCTTAGAACCCTTAGGGACTTATTAGAATTGTTCTTATGGGTCAAAGGGGGTCATAGGGTGACCTATGACCCCTTTTGACTTATTAAATGATGATATATGTCCCTAGGGGTCCTAGAACCCCTAGGGACATATTAGAATTATTCATATTGGCCAAAGGGGATCAGAAGTTCACCTTATGACCCCCTTTGACCTATTAAATGATTACATATGTCCCTAGGGGTCCTAGGATCCCTAAGGACATATTAGAATTATTCATATGGGTCAAAAGAGGTCATAGGTCAAATGATGACATATGTCCCTAGGGGTCTTTGAACCCCTAGGGACATATTAGAATTGTTCATATTGGTCAAAGGGGGTCATATATTCACCCTATGACCCTATTTGACTCATGAAATGATGACATATGTCCTTAGGGGTCCTAGAACCCCTAGGGACATATCAGAATATTTCATATGGGTCAAAGGGGGTCATAGGGTGACCTAGGACCCCTAGGGACATATCAAAATTGTTCATATGGGTCAAAGGGGGTCATAGGTCACCCTATGACCCCTTTTGACTCATTAAATGATGACATATGTCCCTAGGGATCCTAGGACCTTTAGGGACACATTAGAATTGTTGATATGGGTCAAAGGGGGTCATAGGGTGACCTATGACCCCCTTTGACCCATTAAATGATGAAATATGTCCTTAGGGGTCCTAAGACCCCTAAAGATGTATTAGAATTGTTCATATAGGTCAAAGGGGGTCAAAGGGTGATGTATGACCCCCTTTGACCCATTAATTGACGACAAATGTAGCATACTATATATATATATACTATTAATATGATATTTATATAGTATTAATACTATTGTAGCATAATAATAATATAACTAAACACTAAATATTAATACTATTATATCTATAGTAATAATAATAATACTATTATAGGTATAATAATAATATTGATAGTATATATTAATACTATAGCTATAATAAGAAATATACATAAATTAATACTCTTATAGCTCTAATACTATATATTAATACTAATAAACCAAAGTCGGTTTTCCTCCAATAATTATTATAATATTAATACTATTATAGGAAAGGTTGTTTTCCCTCCAAATGTCATTGGGTAAAATTGGATATCTGATTTCAAATCAGATATCTGATCTGAAATCGGATATCCAATTTTTCTTGGCACTAATTTCCAACATATCCCTATCCCTACAGACCCGACAACATCAGCTTTTTAGTTCTTTTTTCATGAGTTTTTCAAAAAAGTGCATTTTGGGGCCCAACCAATCGAAAAAAATTCAAAAATATAACCTTACGTGTTCGAATTTGTCATCTGAATGGGGAGCAACAGTCGTCGAAAGGATAAACGCAAAAGGAAGATATCCAATGAAGACATTGTGGCATATAGGAAAAGAGACAAAATGAAACACCGATGAATTATGTCAAGTTGATGATGAATTAGTCGAAGGTGAAATCATAGAGTCAGATAATGAATATGTACAATTGGGGATTGACAATGTACACATTGAAAATAATAATGCCAAAATTGAAAATTTAGAGAATAAAAATTTTGAAGATGAAATGCTACCAATTCATAATCCAAATTGCATAATTGACCATGTCGAACATGACAATGCATAGGAACCTAATGCACAAGAACATTACATATCTCCTAATTATAATCAACATGAAGGTTCTAAAACACCAAAAATGGATAATTGAAATTGATGAAATGATTATTACTAGTTTGGAAGGGAAAAAATCAAAAAGAGCCATTCGGTTACGGGCTTCAAGACTATATCAGATGTTTTTTGCCAATAAGACAGTGGTAGAGCAATGTCAATTTTTCATGCACTTATTAAAAATGCAAAAGATAAGACTTATGCTTTCCAAATTGAAGATTTGTGTTAATGAAAAGTTGGAAAGAAATGCCATTATTGTGAAGAATCTTTTCAGTGCTCTCAATAGCATTGGAAAAAATAGCAAGGAGAAGGACAACAGAGTTGCTCGAAGGGTTATTACAACCTCTTTGGTAAGTCATCATTTGAGAAAGGGTAGATATATGAGACAAACTTGTATTGATTTGAATCTAAATCATACTACTTTGAGAAGAGCACTTAGTCAACGAGAGAAAATTGATGATCCTCTTCAAAATAAAACATGGGCAATTGGTGGGAGACTCCCACGTTTTGATAAAAAGCTATCTGATGATGTGAAGGAAGAAATTACACAATTTTGGCACTCTAACTCACGAGTATCACCTAATGCTAAAGACGTGTTAAAGTTGAGAATTGACATCAAAGACTGCATGCCACATCCTAAACACTATTTGGAGGTAAGTCAAACTATGTTGTTCAAACAATTTAGAGAGAGTCATCCAAGTCTTCATATATCACAAAAGGTTTTTGAATCTTTGAAGCCATTTTATTGTGTGTCATTCAAAATTCAAAATACATGTTGTTGCAAATATCATGTTGAGTTTTCTATGCACCATGAACTATTACACTCCATCCATTCTACTTTGCATAGTAAAGAAATGTTAGAGGATTGTGGGGCTAGTGGGCTTCCAAAATCATCAAGAGACTTGCTAGATCAACTTTTATGTCATAGAGTTGATGGTTGTTCCTTTTATAGAAATGCTTGCTTAAATGAGAAGTGTTCAGAATATGGTGGCTTATCCAAGTTTGACACATGTTTCCATGAGGGATGTGAACAAGATCTTGGAGAGACAATAGTGAAAAAAAGGGTATATGAAATAGTGAAATACACATTGAAGAGTGGGGGTGAGAGCTCTAGATGTGAATTGGTTGGAAAAGATATTAGTGTGGCTAGTTTTATTTCATATTTCAAGGCAAATCTTTTTTACAAGTATGCAAGACATAGTCACAGGTCTCAGTGGTTGGACCAACAGTTTAGAATGTGTAAGGAGACTTTTTCCATTGGCACTATTATATTAGTTATTGATTTTGTTGAGAACTACACATTGCAACCTCAAAATGAGATACAATCTCAGTATTACAACTCCATTCAGATTGCTATTTTTGTTCACATAACATATAGACATGCCCCTAATAGTGCGGAAGATAATCAAAAGATTATTAGAGAGTATCATTTTTATATGAGTGATGATAGATCTCACTCTCACGAGGTTGTGCAACATTGTTTCAAGAATTATTTTGATTTCTTACCTGAGCATGCAATTGCTATAGATAGACATATCATTTGGTCAGATAATTGTACATGTCAATTCAAAAATTCTCGCATGTTTTATTGGTTGTGTAGGATGCACGTAGAGAGAGGAGTGCCTCATATTTGGAGTTTTTTTGAGTCTAACCATGGAAAAGGGGAACATGATGGAGCAGGGGCATGTGTGAAGAGAGCTCTACTTAAGGAGCAGCTGAAGATTTCAACAACAGAGCTTCTTGATGCTCATAACATTGTTGATTGGTGTAGTTTAGCATTATCACAAGGGGGGACTCTTAATTCAGTGGTACGTAGGTTCTTTTGGTTGGTTGAGGAAGGGTCCATAGCTGATAGATCAGATTGTGCTATAGTGAGAGACTCATCAAAAATGCATTCATCCCAGAGCTTTGATTCTAGTACATGGACCATTTGGACATGACAGCTAGCTTGTTTTTGTCCTAGTTGTTTTCAATGTGATTGGGATCACTGTGAGTCAAGTGAGTGGGTGGACACATGGGCTCCACATTATATTACTCCATTTTCTATCATACCCTCTATTGTAAATGATGAAATGGAAAGTTCACTTGAACATAACCATCTATTTGATCTACTTCAGCCAGGACATGTCTTTGCATTGGTTGCACCATAGGGAAATGATGAGAAATCCAATTATTGGTTAGCACATTTTGTAAGAGGTAAACAAAAACTTGCACAACCAATCACAGATGATGATGGATTCACATATCCTACTGGTTTAGTGGTTGTTGCTAGAACATGGCTGAAAACATACATGCTTAGAAGGAATAGAATTCTTACATTCGAAGACTATCAGAAGCACAAATTAATTCTAATATATTTGCATTTTATTATAGCAAAAAATGTAAAGTTATTGAAGCATTAAGGAAGACCAAAAGTAAAAGAACATTTTACTATTGCTAATGCTGATCATGAAGCCCTGTTGGAGACCCTAAAATAGAGAGAGGACCCTATTGGAACACTTGACTAGGTATATTTACTTCTTATAGTTATTTTCTTCATAATCATATTTGCATGTGATACAAGGCTATAAGGACAATTTTAAGAGCATTTATAACTATATCAAAGATAATTTCTTGCGAATATCTTATTACAAGTTTGGCTTTTTCCTTATTTGACATAAAGCTGACATTATGATTATTAAAACTATTTTTATCAAACTAATCAAATAAGAAAAATCTAGAAAGTACGGATGAACAATTAGAATAATATGTGATTTGATTTTTAAAAAAAATTGATGTAATTCTTCCCAAATTTAATTTGAAAAAGATTCATTATTGCAATTGTCTATAGTTTTTTGGGCCTTATTGAAATGACCATGTCCATGAAATGTATGACACTCAAATGGGATTTTCTCATAGTTTAGTTTTTGAGTGAGGACCACATCTTCTAGTCTTAGTCTAAGTTTATGGCTTCACGGAGACCTTTAACTAGATCTAATTCCTAAAATCTAGTAATAGGATAGTATCTCTATAGAGGTCTTGATCAAGTTTCAAAGATTCCAATCTTGTTAATTTTATTGTGAGTTTTATTCCATTATAACATGGAGATTCAAATACTCAATGAAACACCAAACATTCAATACTCTCTTGATATAAGGTTATCTCTCATGCTAAGATTGCTAAGTAAGATCATGAAATGATTTTAAGGTTCCTTTAATTGTGGATGTTCACTTAGTGAAATAATGTGATTTTCTAGTAATCACTTGGGTGACTTACACTATTGAGTTGAGTACTTTCACTAACTCACCACACAAGTCACTCCTACCATCAACAAGAGGTTAATAATCTAGTTTATATTCAAATTGAGCAAGTGCATCCATAATTATTTCATCCAAAAAACTAATACTAACCAACATGAAATGAAATTTAAAGCCAAGTGAGGAAATAAGGATCATTATGCAATAATGCAAACTTGATGCATGACATCTTGGGTTCTTTGGAAATCCTACATTATAGCAAGGTTGTTGGTGAGTGCTCCCATGAAATCATTCACCCATCCTACCTTGTGTCAAAAATTGATCACATCAATTTTCCATGCAATACACAACAATGAAAAGTAGAGCAAATTTGGCATTTAATTGGCAACAATTCTCCAACAGCCTTGGTTTACAAATGAGAGGGCTGGGGATTTAAATAGGAGCCCCAATTATAATGAACTAACAAGATTTATTCAAAAACCATGATCTAGATTAATCCATTACAAGATCTAATTAGGGGAACCAAAAATAGCCAAAAAATAAGCCAGTGAAAAACATTCAATCACCCAAGGACCAATAAGAAACAAGGAAGCCACCTAGTCATCATTCAACTTATCATCCAAGATGTATACTCCTCTCTTCCTCTCCCTTTTAGCAAAACCAATGAACTTGAAAAAAATTTCACTAAGTTCCTCCATTTCAATGCTAGGAAGCCTATTATGTTGTGACTCTATGACCCCTAACTTCTCCATGCAATCTTTATCTTAATTCTACCTCCTTATAGTTAGGAATTTGTTATCATTCTAGGAATTCTTTCTTTTGGATAGGTGGACTTCATGATGCTTGAACACTTGATATTTCCACCTTCATCATTTTGAATTCTTCTTTTTCATCTTCATCTTTGGGTTTGATCCTTGGAGCAATCCCTTGCATGCATTAACATATTCCATGGCATATTAAATCCATTTCCTTGCACAACTTGATCATCATCAAGATCACTCTGTTGATGGGAATCTTATCCTTGCATTCTTTTGTGCCCTCAACCTCAAACTTTTCTTTATGTCCTTGTTCATGCTCCTAAGCTCACTTTGGTGGTAGATCCTAAAATATTCTTGGTGTACTTGTTTGATCATTATAAAAAATTGATGTAAATAGAGACAAGTTGATCTCCTTGTAAGATAGTCTTTGTTCTTCAAACATTTGAGTTTTTTGACCAAGTGTAAAGTTGACTTGCATTGGGACACATGAATGCCTATGAATTGAATCCTTGAACTTGTCCATGGACTTCTTTTAAATCCAAACTTGTCCTGTGTTTTTGACTAGTGAAGGTTTGGTCTTGGGATAATTCCTTCAGCTTGATCCTTGAACTTTCTTTCCTTTGCTCCACTTTCAAAGTGTATTATCTTGAAGTATTTTCCTTTGAACTCAAATTCTTTTGATGAGTCCCCTTTCATTGCTTTCCTTGGCCTTGAGCTTGAACTCATGTTTCACCTTACTTCATTCTCTTTCTTGTGGCTATCCTTGATTTTTCTTAAAGAGGGTAGTGTTTGTGAGTTGATTCATGTTTATGGTGATAAAACATAGATGTCTAAATTTTTCATTATTCCAAGAAGGTTTGGCACATGTGAGATTGGTGATGCCTTAGGAATATGGGTTTTGAGAAGGTGAATTGGGGCTTTTGGGGTTAGGGAACCCATAGACTAGTTCTTAGTCCAATAACATTAATGAAATACATGAAACATTAATGCAAAGCACCTAATCATTTTTATTTTCTTTATGTAATAAGGTCTAGGGATAGATATAATGATCTCTCCATGACCATCCACATTTGTAATGGACACAAGATCCCATGGTGCAACTATAAGCCTTGGCCATCAATTGGTCCAATAGAGTAGATTTTTGGTAAACTCCATGTTTTTTAGGTAAGTCTAGATATTTAGAACATTATTAGGGTACCTAGGAGTTTGTAGAGTCCATTTGAAATAAAACTTTTCTTAGCGTAAAAATTGCAAAAAGTTTCTTAGCAACTTTTGCAATTTTCTTGACAACTTTTCAAAATCTAACTTCTAATAGCTAGGACTATTCAAATTGTTAGTGCCATTAGCTCCAAGTGGGTGGGTGAACCGTAGTGACACCCTTTTTTTGGCCACAGAGACCATCCATCATCTGCGGCCACCCCGTATTAAGGAGTCCCAAAGGTTCTCTAAGTGCATTTTGAGGTCAATCTTTTGAGGGTCATAACTCGGAGCTCATGAGGGCTATCGATGAATTATCAAATGCTACAAGATGTTGATGTTGAGGCCTAAAATAACCTATCTCATTTTTGAGAGATCACATTTTTTTTGGATTCAGCACAGTGATCTCGCTGGATGCCAAAACTTGCAGTGTGCCTCAGTACATAGGTTCACCACATCATAACTTTGAAACCACTGATCTTGGCATCAAATCATCAGCACCATTAGCTCTGGGTGGATGGGTGAACCCTAGTCACACCCTTGTTCCAGCCATAGAGACCATCCATTATCTGTGGCCACCCCGTACCAAGGAGTCTCCAAGGTGGTCTAAGTGCATTTTGAGGTCAATCTTTTGAGGGTCATAACTCAGAGCTTGTGAGGGCTATCAATGAACTGCTGAATGCTATAGGAAAATGATGTCGAGGCCTAAAATAAACTATCTCATTTTCAAGAGATCACATTCTATTTGGATTTGGCACAATGATCTCGCTCGATGCCAAAACTCACAGTGTGCCTCACTTCATAGGTGCACCACAGTGCAACTTTGAAACCGCTAATCTTGGCATTGAATTGTTAGTGCCATTAGCTCTGGGTGGGTGGGTGAACCCTAGTGACACTCTTGTTCTAGTCACAAAGACCATCCATCATCCGTGGCCACCCCATACCAAGGAGTACCCAAGGTTCTCTAAGTGCATTTTGAGGTCAATCTTTTGAGGGTCATAACTTGGAGCTCGTGAGGGCTATCAATGAACTATCAAATGCTACAAGATGGTGATGTTGAGGCCTAAAATAACATATCTCATTTTTAAGAGATCACATTTTGTTTGGATTTGGCACAATGATCTCACTCAACGCCAAAACTCGCAGTGTGCCTCAGTTCATAGGTGCACCATAGTGTAACTTTGAAACCACTAATCTTGGCATCGAATCATCAATGCCATTAGGTCTAAGTGGGTGGGTGAACCCTAGTGACACCCTTGTTCTAGCCATGGAGACCATCCATCATCCGTGGCCACCCCGTACCGAGGAGTCCCCAAGGTTCTCTAAGTGCATTTTGAGGTCGATCTTTCGAGGGTCATAACTCGAAGCTCGTGAGGGCTATCGATGAACTATTGAATGCTATAAGATGGTGATGTTGTGGCCTAAAATATCCTATCTCATTTTCAATAGATCACATTCCATTTGGATTCAACACAACCATCTCGCTCGATGCCAAAAGTCGCAGTGTGCCTCAATTCATAGGTGCACCACAGCATAAATTTGAAACCATTGATCTTGGCATCAAATGGTCAGTGCCATTAGCTCTGGGTGGGAACATGAACCCTAGTGATACCCTTGTTTTGGCCACAGAGAACATCCATCATCTGCGGCCACCCCATACCGAGGAGTACCCAAGGTTCTCTAAGTGCATTTTGAGGTTGATCTTCTGAGGGTCATAACTCGGAGCTCATGAGGGCTATCGATGAACTTTCGAATGATATAGGATAGTGATGTTGAGGCCTAAAATAACCTATCTCATTTTCAAAGATCACATTCCATTCCAATTCGGCACAACAATCTCGCTCGATGCCAAAACTCGTAATGTGCCTCAGTTCATAGGTGTACCACAATGTAAATTTGAAACCGCTAATCTTGGCATCGAATCATTAGTGCCATTAGCTCTAGGTGGGAGGGTGAACCATAGTGACACCCTTTTTTTGGCGACAAATACCATCCATCATCCGCGACCACCCCATACTGAGGAGTCCCCAAGGTTCTCTAAGTGCATTTTGAGGTTGATCTTCTGAGGGTCATAACTCAGAGCTCGTAAGGGCTATCAATGAATTGTTGAATGCTACAAGATGGTGATGTTGAGGCCTAAAATAAACTATCTCATTTTCAAGAGATCACATTCTGTTTGGATTTAGCACAAAAATCTCGCCCGATGCCAAAACTCACAGTGTGCCTCAGTTCATTGGTGCACCATAGCGTAAATTTGAGACCGCTGATCTTGGCATTGAATCGTTAGTGCCATTAGCTCCAGGTGGGTGGGTGAACCCTAGTCACACCCTTGTTTCAGCCATAGAGACCATCTATCATCCGCGGCCACCCCATACCAAGGAGTCTCCAAGGTGCTCTAAGTGCATTTTGAGGTCGATCTTTCGAGGTAGTTATATGTCTTTAGTTCCTATTATTATTTGTATAAGTAACACATCTTTTCTATGTTATTATAGTTTATGTTTAAAAGATAAAATATATGTTAAAAGCATTTGGTTAGCTCAACCACTCAAAATAAGACTTTTCAAGTGTCAGGGATGTTGAGAATAAATATTGAATTCATATGATATTAATTTTTAAATGGGCTAGTGAATTGACTAATTTTGATCTTGAAAATTTTATGGTTAAATAGGTTTTGAGTTAGAGTAGTGCAAGGATGGTGATTTTTAAGAAGTTTTCTCATCTATATCAGCATTGCTAGAATGCAATAAGTGTTAAATAGACCATACATTCTTATAAGTCATAAATCTATACAAACCACTACTCATATAATATGAATCAATAATAAAAACTTGAAGTGTAATATACCATTTATTAATAATGAACATATCAAAATAGACCAGCATATCCATAGACAAAGTACTCAAATATATATCAAAATACATAGATCCATATACAAAATGTGGCTGATCATGCCATCAGAATGTGTATAATATCAATGTTTCTATATACAATGTGGCATATGCCATCTCAAAATGTCTCATGATGCATCCTATGACAATTATACTATCCTAGGGTGCTGGTGGATGATCAAAATGCAGCCTCTTCGTTGCACAAGGTGGATCAGATGCCTCCTACATAAACAAAAATGGAAAACCCAAAGTTAGACTACTAAATTTATATGATTCTTTGTATCTAACATTGAATTACTCAAATTCATAATGATCTTTTTGGTAATGAAGATTTATACGATCAAAATTTCATAATAAATACCTCTCTCATCAACCTCCTGTGCCAGTTAGGAGTCCTCTCAGATGTCCTCGACAATGCTTCTACCTCTCTAATTGTGGGTTGTATATGTTCAAATACATTTGTCAAATGAATCTACAATTTAAACTATAACATTATAATTCATAGCTTGCTAAATTTATAACATATTTAATCATAAATTCAAACTACAATTTACTATTGTAGGCTCCTCCTCAGGAGAGAGTGTCGGCATCATCAAATCTACATAACTCTCCCGTTGGACCTCATGTGCACTAGGAGTCTCCTATGAGATACAAAATAGTAGTTGTTAATATCATGGAAATCAGTTTTGAATTTATTTATGAAGATAAGGATAATAAAAAATAAATGATACTTATACATACAATGGGGCTCTCAGTGCAAATGGAAATCCCTGATGGTCGACGACGCAAAACCTGTACATGCTCATCACCAGTAGCCATGCCTTATATACAATAAAGAATGTAATTAAATGGGATTGCCACAAACATGTTACAAGAGTGCATCAGTATTTAATCAAATAGAAAGCACCTAATTACCTTTCCTTTGTCAATGTACGCTGGCTCACCCTTTGCACTTTGTCCCCCTTGGGACAACTGCTACCTACAAGATAAAAGAAAATTTAGCAACCATATATGCTACAATATCAAATAGAAAAAAAAATGTGAACACAACATAATGTACCGTAGATGTCTCAAGGCCAAATGAAATGGCTGAGAGAATGGCATCATCAATCTGTCTGAGCTCCTCCTCAGTCATCAACTAAACATGAATGAAGATCACATACATATAAAAGTCAATATGGCTTAAAAATTAAAATTACTCTATTATAAAAATTAACTTTAAATCACATATGTCATAACAAAAAAAACTATACAGATACCAACACCGAAGGAGTCCATGCCTCTACATTTCCCTCCTCTCTCGCATTGGGGTCTGTAGCCTCTGCATGTGTGTCTGGTGTATCCTTGTCTAATACAAAATGATACTTAGGAAGATCGCCTATGGGACCTAGGAAAATATTATTGCATGTAATGCAAGTGTGAGGCACACAAACGTGAGATGAGCTAGCCCATGATGAACTGGCACCAGCATCATCAACATGAGGAGGCAGGATTGACCTAGCCTGAGATATCATGAGGCTAGTCAGCCCATGAATGGTTCTGATGGTCTGAGAGCTAGCCTCTGTCATAATATCTAGATGGTGCACTCAAGGAGGAGGGGAGATATTAGTGGGGGGGACAAAAGTGCTAGCTTTCTTTTGCTGGGAAGAGGGTCTATCTTGAGGAACTCCTAGTCCTAAGCCCATGTTGGGCTTCATGCTCCAATAGTTTACTTTAAGTTTAAACACAAATTTTGCATATAATTTTCTAAGGAAATAAAAAGGTACATGTCTAAATTGTCATGTGGAGGGATATCAAAGACCATCCACCAATGATCCCAAAAGTTTGCACGTATGGCATCATTTGTGCACCATTTAATGGATAGTTTGGGATTTTTTGGGTCAACTCCTAAACCTATTTTTGGGTTCACAAAAAGGCTAGCCAAATCTTCTTTGGTTATGTTGAGGGCCGCAACCTCATCATAGTCCAAACCATCATCAAACATCGCGTGCATTTCATCACGCCAATGAAGAGTGGCATTTTGTTGGTTCGTAAGGGTTTCAATGTTATCCACTATGGTGTTTAATGTGGATAACATTAGAGCCAATGCAGGTACATTATTATATGTCCTATGCAACCCTCTCAACTCGGTGAGGTTTTCATTTATCAAATCCTCAATTCGAAGAGGGTTTTGAGGGGGTAGAGGATCATTTGGTGGACAATTTTGTGGGGGTACTGGATCGTTTGGTGGGGGGTTACGAGAAATATTATTTCCTGCCTTAGTGTCATCATTCTGATCAACCATTCCTATTGAATTGCAAAACGTAATATATATTAAAAAAAACCTTAATTTTAACCATTTAAAAAAAAAAAAACTAGATTCAACTAAAACAAACAAAATTATGCAAAAATCTATTGAATTTAGATTAAAAATGAGTGGAAAAATAAACCTACTTGGATATTCAATATCCGATATTGTATCTGATATCTTATCACCCTTGCAAATTGGCCTCTCAAAATACCAAAAAACAACACCTGCGGGTCTGTGTTTTTTTTAATGTATGCAACAGATATCAGATATCCGAGATTATATTAGATATTCGATACACAGCGACATATTATATATATTATATATAACATATTACATTATATTATATTTTATATTATATTATATTATTATATTATTTTAATATAATAATATTATTATATTATATTATTATATATTATATTATTATATATTATATTATAATATATTACTTTATTATTATTATATTTTATATTATACTATATTTTATATATATTATATTACATTAATATATATTATTATAATATAATATTATTATATTATATTATTATAATGTATTATATTATATTATATTATTATAATTTATAATATATTATATTTTTATTATGTATTATATTATAATATATTATTTTTATTATTATATTACATTATATATATATATATATATATATTATATTATTATAATATAATACATTATAATATAATATTTTTATAATATAATAATAATATTATTATTATATATTATATTATAGTATAATAAATATATAATAATAATAATATTATTATTATATTATACTATTATAATATAATATTTTTATATTATTATGATATAATAATAATAATAATATTACATTTGTCTATTACATCGGGTATCGGATATCCGATATGCATTTGGATATCTGATAAGGCTTGGCCTTACCTTCCATGTTTGGTACCTGGATAGGTGGAAAAAAGTCAGAGCAGATTTTGAAGCGCTTTTAGATGTCTTCAAACTCTATTTTTTTCACATCGCCACTTTTTAGCACACCATGATCTTGCACATACCCAGTACTTTAATGCTTAATCCTTGGATAGTCTTGTATTTTTAATAACACTAGATTAGGGCATGGGAGAGAGGGATCTAAGGCATCTAGTGTAGCATTTTTTAGATCTTCCTTAATCAACACATTATGATTCTGTGGGGATGAATCAAGAATACACTCAACTATGAAAACATCTTGTTGTAAACACCCTTCTACTAGTTTTTTTATCTCTTCTGCAAGTTTTGTAACTTCTTTTTGCATCATTCTCTTCTTCTTCATCATTCTTGTTAGTCGACAAAATAAGAAATCCAAATGCTTCCTTCCATATACATATGCTCTCTTGCTCAACTTCATGAGCTTTATTCATCAAAATTTTGTAAGCCCTTTTCTTAGGCATCAATTTCTTTACAAAATATTTTAGAGCTATAAAAATACACGTCTTCCCTAAATCTAGAATTATTTGGGTAAAGTGGTCTCCTTGATCTGTCTTTCAATTGGTAACACCCACTTCCACTTAGTATCAACTTTATTATATAAATTCTCATGAATTCCTTGACCTAACTCTATAGGTGTAGCTTTGAACTATATCATTATATCGATCATAGCTTTTTAGTAATGCCTTGACCATATAATTATAAATATGTAATGCCAAAATGAAATTTATCTAAGCATAATCTTCATGAAAAATACCAACACATAACACAATGATTTTGGTAACTTGGAAACACTTCATATTGAATGTAAAACTAGGGCAGGCACAAAACCCAAAAATGTTTACTGATGCAACAACAAAGTTCACCTATTTGGGCTAAAATTTGATCATATCTGATGATCTACCCTATGAGGAGTCTTCTCTATTAAAAGCTTATAAGACTATTGGGTTTTACCCTATTAAAGGAATTTTTACTTATAATAAAATAAGGACTCTATTAGGAGATTTAAATAAGATCTGTTAGAACCACTCTATTAATAGATTTTCCCTTTCTCAATCTATGAAAATTAATTCCATACTTGATCCTTTAGTTTTATAAAAAAAATGTACATATCTCCTCTTTTCAAAATCTCAATCTAATCTCCTTATCTGATATCTCTATTTTGTTCTCCACTATGAGGTTTCTTTGTCTAGTCTTCTTTCACACTAAGCCTTCCTTCTCTTTGTACTTAGCTCATTTGCTCCTTCACTTTGCTTCCATTCACCATGTTCTTATCTTAGGTATAACCCTTCATAAATAAATAATCATAGAAAGTTCTATATTAGGATCAATGATTCATACTTCATCCTTTTGTTATTTTATCCTTTTGATTTTCTAATTGGTTAATTTTCTTTTCTTGGGATTAATACCTTCTAGATAAATGCATAATCTTCTCCTTAATTTCCTGTACAATCATTAAATATAGTGTAGAAGTCAACTAAACTCATTTAAATAAATCTTTTTGTAATTAAAAACTCATTTACTTGAAACTTGAATGTTCTAATGCTTAGTCATAACTAACATTCATGTTGTCACTCAGCTTTTATACATTTCACATATTCTAACTCACTTGGCATCAACTAACTTTCCAAATGCTTGGTATCTTCTATGTTACTCAGATTAGATGCTAACTCGACCTCTACTAGGGTTATCCACAACCTCAAACTTTCTCATCCAATGATAAAATATAAATAAGTCCTCTATAGTGTAGCCTTCTTTGGATGGCTTGGTCATAGTGATGATCGTCCAACACTTCCTTGCAAATGACTAAGTGTTAGAAACTATAGGCAACTTATGCTTAGAGATCAACACTCAATATCTTAGTTACCATGATTTCATTAGTTATATGTCCTCCAACTCCTCTAATAGCATTCACCACTTCTTTGATTCGGCTATAATATTTTGCAATATTCTCACCTTCGATTGCATTATCATCTCATCAAAATCTCCTCTCAAGTTTTTTTCCTTAGTTCTCAAGACACTATTGTATCCTCTATGGATTTTTTCCAACTTGTCCCACATTTTATTAGTAGTACTATATTCCTTTACATCATCAAATTCTACATAACTTAGGGTTATTGCAAATTCAATCATCATTTGGTTGTATGCCTACTTCTTCTTAATTTTCTCAACTATCATAGGTCTAGGCACCTTAATGTATTAATTTTCTAAGTAGTGAGATATGGAATTTGTAATATAAAATAAGTGGAATCTCATTAGCCTTCTCTATAGTGGGAAGTTATCCTTGTTCATCTTGGTTGTGTCTCTCTTTACATCTTGATCTTTAGCTTGAGTCCCTTAAAACTTTCCTAACAAGCACCAATGCTTTGATACATTTTTTTATAATGATTAAGAATAGTTGGGGGGCAGTGAATCAGATATCCTTAGGTTCAGATGTACCAATTAAACTTTTAATCAATTCAAATATATTAATAAATCTGAAATGCCCACTTAGACTCTATAGCATAAGTACAATAATTTAACATTTCATGCAATATCTTAACTCTCTTTCTTTATATGTGTGGACTTCCAATAAATAAACTACTATAAAATATAGCATGAAAAACAATAACATCAACACATGAAAATAATACTTTTACACCAAGATTTAATGTGGAAACCCAATTTGGGAAAAACCACCAAGCAACATGCTTCCAATTTTTCACTCTACTATAGTGAGCTTGGTTAAGAGACAACCCTACAAAAGGTTATACAACACAATGAAAAAGGTGACCTTGTTAAAGGTTATACAACACACTATTGAATACAATTTTGTTAAAGGATTTAATCATCGTGTTAGGAGTGGCCTTATTAGAGGACTTTAGAATATTGCATTAGAATGTCACCTTGATTAAAGGATTTATAAATTGATGCTTAGGTCAACCTTGATTAAAGGATTTTGAATGATACAATGGTTAGAATGTAATATTAGGTTTGATCTATAAAGTACAACTTACTTTGTAATTTTAGATCTCAATTCACTCATTTGTTGATTCATTGACATGTATCCATTCTCATCTCCTTCACTAATCTTCTTGACATTCCTTAAGAAATCACTCACCAGAAATTATACTTAAAATTGTTAACCAACACTAAACCAAACATATAAATAATCTCTTAGGCCTCCTTAAATAGGTAATTTTAATCTTTTTCTACTTAATCATCATTGTTGATCTTAGGGTTAGGTTAGATTCATCAAATCCTTCCATCTTCTTGTTCTCCTTCTTCTTCTAGAAACTTTTGATCAAATCATTTCCTTTGATCTCTTAACTAACTCTTCTCATGCATTAAATATGTTATCTCATCAAACCTTATCTTCCACATGCTTTGACTAATTCAAAATTTCAATTGTATTGTCATAAAATTCAATTTTTTCTCAAACTATAACTTTTTCTTTTACTCAACAATCACTATGTTCTTTGGATCGGTCATTACTATGTAGCTTGGCACATAGTATACTTTCTCACTCTACATCAATATGCTTTCTCATGTGTTACTAAGGGTAGTTGCTACTACACTTCTTCATATATTTATCAACAATAATAAACACTCAACTTGAACTACTTTGATTGACTTCTATATAAGTTCCTTAATCTTCTACATCAGCTCCTTCATTGACCATGTGAAACTAATACTCAGTCAAGCTTATCCTTATGAATTGTTTCAACTCTTAGCTTCATCCAACTATCTTCTTTACTTCATGCATTGATTTAAAATTTCATTATCTTCTCAAGGACTAACTTATCAAGTGCCCATTGTATTTCTATGATACTTACCATATCTCAACTCAACATTTCACTAGGTCATCTCATGATTTATTCCTTTCAAATCCTCTTAATAAAAAAAATGATATGGGACTCTATAATATTAGTATAAATCTCTCCAATATTTTTAAAATTCTATCTTACCAATAGTTTTGATATCAATGACAACATAGCAATTGCTCCAATTGTAGTTTCCAACACCACTAGGTTAAGGGATTTTGACTATTATAATTGTTAGGGACTTATAGAGTCAAAGATTTGTATAATAAAACTACATTTTTCTAATAAGGTCTACTACAGCTCAAATATACTTCTCAATACACCTAAATTCTTTCTAGCTAGATCATACCTTGCAATTATTAACCATACTTACTTTACAATGATTAATAACACAAAAAAGCACATCCTTCACTCGTATATAATGGTCTTCAATGTCTTCCACCCTTATCAAATACAAAATATGTTACTAAAATGAAATTCAAATATTCTACTTAGATAAAACAACCATAAGATTATATCTTATGTCCTAAAACACCTTTACATGATTGTGCTAGCTAATTTATAGATTACTGTGCTAGAGGTTAAATATATTTTGACCCATGATTTGTTTCCTTTAGAATATTATCCATATATTTTTCTTGATGAATGCAATGCTAGATCATCACTTACAGATGTTCATCTATGTCATTAGAGGACTACTTACTCATCAAGATTTGCCACAACCTTGATGTCAATCACTACTAATCAACTTAATGATTATTATTCAAGACCTCATTCTTATTTAACATTTTCATCAAACCTATCACTCACTGATCACCTTTACATCCTAGAACTAATTTACTTATAATGATAATGAGTTTCTATCATTACCAAATCAACTTAATTGAATTCTTCACATCATCTTGTGATTTCTCCATTCTATTTAACATAGATTTGACAAACCACTTAAGCAACCTATCACTTTTCACTAACTATTTTGATAGTTGCATCGTGTAATCATGGATCATCTTACTCTTCAATTCACTATTAGTGCTCACAATATGCCCATTGATAGGCATACACATTTCTCTCTTAATGATCAAAACTATTGAACTTCTCTAAAAATGTACCCATCATAATCATGCTATTCTTGGCAACATACTAGGAATACTAGGTCAATGATTGATATCAATAAGAATATAATAACTAATCATCATGCAATTAAATCTATACCATGACATTACTGACAACACCAATCATCACACCATGAATTATGCAAAATATTAGGTTTAGATAAAAGGAAGTTCCACAATAATTCTATGCATGAAAAACCACGAAAAAAATCATACCACTAAGAAAAAAATAAAAGAGAGAAATATTCAACAAGACTCTTCTCAAATAGCAAAGAATTATTGAGTCACATAGGAGAAGAGTTTCCTTCACATCATTTCAAAATATAATAGAATCTCTAAAGACCATTTTAAAAAGGCCTAACGAAACATAGAAGAAAATGCTAGAGGAGAGGTAGAATTTGTAGTAGAAAATCCAAATCCCCAAGGCTCAAAAGATGTACAAAACAAAATCCAAGTTTTTTTCTCCACTTACAAGTAGACCATTATTGATCACTCATAGATATCGAAGAACCTCAAAAAATCCCACAATACCTTTAACATATCACATGAAAAATACAAAAAGTGGAAAGAGGCATAACCATCATTAACAAAACATAATGATCCAAAAAGATACCTAACATAGTAATGACAACTATAATATATCAACCTAGTAGAACTTGTGGCTCTCTAAGAGATGCCTTAGTTGTCACATTAGTTATACTAGAGACTTCAACACCATCTACAAGTTCATAAAATTTATATATAAAAGTGGGCAATCCATATGGTAGCATGAAGCCCTCAATTTGAGATGGAAAAGATAAGTGTACATGAACTCTAATGATGGTGCCAAACTCTATAGCATAACAATTCACCAAAATCTAGCCTCTCTTATAGATGGAATAAGAAGAATAGTATAAATCCAACGGTATGCATGTCAGTTAAAAAAGCCATTGGAAATAATGCATTCAAACACTTAATAAAAGGAAAAGAAATAAATAGTCAAGAAAACAACCAACCAGGCCAATGAGCATCCCAGTGAAATTGAAAGAGGACCCTCCAAATCTATGAATATGCCTGACATAGAGAAAGTATAGAAGACCCTAGAACCACTACATCTACTAATGCATACTAGGATAAAACTGATCCATATATCTTTGAGAAACCAAACTACAAAATTGGAAATTCCAAGGCCAACACAACCATCATCATCAGAAAATAAGAATGGATCATATGTTATACAAAATTTACCAATTATTTGACTTTGTATATTAAAAAAATAATTATTGGGTACATTTTTAATCCATTACTTCTTACATTGGTAACATTGTATATTTCATGTGATTTACTTTATATTTGCAGACTATAATGGATATATCCACTTCATAGTATTTCATTTTTTAATATTTTCTATTCCTTTTCTTGCACTATTACAAGGCATCTAATTTTAGTCAAGCTATTTTTAGACACTAAATATGGTCAATGATTTGTATGCAATTACACTATTTACCACTTTTCTTATTATTATTGAATAATCTTCATCATTTGACCAATTTGTATATTTGTTCAATATTTTAAGATCAAATTTATCATTTCGCCTAAATTACATAACTATGTACTAGTTTTAGTTAAGTACTTTAATTATCAAAATTTTAATCAGTATTTCACATATAAAAATTAAACAAACAATTTTGTTTAATTATTCATTCTCTTTTCATAGTAAATTAAATAAATTGTTATATTTAATAAATATTTCCTCTTTCTTATTGATTATCTGTTGCATATTTAAATTTATTTTCCTCTCACAATTAAATAAATAATATTTAGTTAATTAAACTAATTAGTATTCTCATAAATAAATGAGAAATTAGTTATTTATTATTTGTGATAGATGAAAATAATAGAGCACTTTAAATTTATTTAAAATTCATCATTATTCCAAAGCTAACTCATATTAACTTTTAGCTCAATAGTTAGTTCTATTTTTTCGGCTTCAATCAACATTGTTAATTCCTTGCACAAAAATTAGTTAAGTCTCTAATTAATCAACCAACTAATATTTCTAAATTAGTTGTATATTTTCCAAACTTATATAAATGTCATTTAATCAGTTAAGTCATTAATGCATTCAATCTTCTAATCAATTTAATCAGTTAAAAATTCAATCAACTCTCTTAAGAGATAAATCTATCAGAGGAAATTGATGAACAATTGATGTATTGTTCAACATATGGGGGTATATTATATAGATTGTATTTTTGTAAATGTGTTGGTAGTTTATTCCCAAAAACATTAAATTTACCTTAGGAACCCTCTTATGGCTTACATAACAAAACATGTTAGTGATATAACTTTAATACATATTTTGACAAAAATGAAGGCTCCATCAAGTTGTCTTGTAACCATCAAAAAGGTGTAGCTTCAAGTTGTGTTGTTAAGCCACAAAGCCTTGAATTATTTAGCAGTTATCCCTAAAAGATGTGATAGATCTCTATCATTAATTAGTGACCAAAAAAGGGTATAATTGTTGATAATATACTCTAAATTGCACTTTATAAAAATTCAATTTAAGCGCAATATCAAGTCCAACCCTATCTCCAAAATGAATCTTCACAAATATGTATTATTCACATTTGTTAGTATTAGAAAGAAAAACAAAATAGAACACTAAAAAGGAACAAAATGCTTCTCAAGTAGAGCACCATCTCAAAGCGATAACCTTACTTGAGATAATGAAAATTTCTCCATCCTTCAATTTTTCCAAACTCTAGAAGTGAAGGTTTAATATACAAATTTGAGATAAAAAAACATAATTAATAATTATTTCTCCATCTTTTGATGTATCCTAATATTCAATGCAATCAAAATTACCTTCCTCATCAGATTGTTCTTTTAGTTTCCTTTAAGGATGTCACTTTCTCTAGTTTTATGAGTCCATGTTGTGTGGCCATTTCTCTTATAGGAAAAAAATTTATGATCTCTTTTATATTTATTTGACCATTTATTAGTAATTTATTAGTATATGTCTTGTCTATGAGATGATCTTCCTCTATAACTTTCTTTGTTCTTGTTTCTTCTCCTAGAAGGGCTGAAATCATATTCTGTAGAGTTTGTGGGGTGATTTTGTTGAGTGTAAACATAACACTACTATATTTGGAAGATAAGCTATTTAATAAAATGGACCTAGCATCACCATCATTAAGAGGAGCTTTAACTTCTGTAAATTATCTAATGAGATACCTTAGGCTACTTATAGATTCAACAATGTGATGTCATTCTCCATTTTGAAGCTAAGAATTTAAAATTTTAACGAAAACTTTGTGTCAACAAATTTTTCTCCAAATACCTTGTTGAAAATATCCCTAATATCTAGGAATGATCTATCCAGATGTATACAATGAAGCTCAAAGTCACCAAGGGAAAGCCCAATGGTAGCCTTGGCTTTTTCATCTCTATTACTCCATTCCAACAATTTTCTTGCATTTTTAGGTGATTTTTCATTTTCATTCACTATCCTCCATAAATTTTCATTCATTAATTTCATTTAGATTTTAATTTTTCATGCATAAAAATTAAATCCTAAGTATTTGTCTTATCGAAACTCTATTGAATAATAACACAAAAATTATTTATGACCTCAAATGTTTAAAGATCAATATTAATAGTTTGCACAAATCTATCACACAAATTATTAATCTATGTAAAGAACATGTGTGTATTACTATACTCCTTAGTAAGCTTATCTTAGTTGGGAATAATTTACCATACATACCATATTAATACTTTAAACTACACAAGATACTATCTAATCTACTTCATGTTCAATGATGCATCAATTATATTATAGAAGCCTGGGGTAGGGTTGACCTTGTCCCTGACCCTAGATCCAATTTTCAATTTTTAGAGGTTTCGAGATATCAGGCTTTAGAAAGTTTCATTTTCCCACTTCTGGGTCAGCTATTTCAGGTTTCAGAATGGTACACTCTTAAATATCATTTAATCTAGGTCCATTTCTAGGGGTTAAAATTAATTGGGATTTAATTATCTTCTCGGCCTTCTCTAGAAGTATGTGCACAAGAGATATATCAAATGAATGATTATTATATGAAATGAAGATCTACTATCAGTTAAGTGTTCAAGAATTCAACCATTCAATTTTTCAAGCATCCAATTCATCAAGGAGATCCATTGTTAGCCATTGAAGATTCAATCTCTATGGAGCCCTCTTGTTGAAGATATCTCCATCCACATACATATTCATCCAATCCTTTTTCTATGCAAAAACCCATTCAAGATTGATGTTGAATATCTAATGCCATTGATTTTAGACATCTAACATTCATTTGGAGCATCCATACTTGTTGATTCAAGGATTTGAATCCTCTACAAGGATTTCAATATAAGCAAGGTGAATAGTTCCATTTACTTTATTCATATTACAATTTCAATTATATTTCAAGGTTGATTCAAAACTAGGGTTTGACTAAGGAAAACCCCCCATCCAAACAAAAAACCATTTTTATTGTAGGAACATGTACAAGACAAAAAATTGAAGCGATTTGGATACCCTTTTCGTCAAGATGTGTAGGTCAAGTTCAACTTTTTGGGGCACAATTATGCCTTGAGGTAAGATTGTGCACCACTATCTAGGTCAAGGTCAACCTACCCTTTGAAGGACAAATATTTCTAGGTTTTCTCTATCTCAACATTTCCAATCTAAAGTAGGTTATGGAATCCCTGAAATTGTACATAGACATCAAAAATTGATATTTTCCAAATTCACTCTACTTTGAGGTTAGTATTTGTCTTATATTGATTCAAGTTTTTAAGTACTTACTTTCTATAGTAGATTATATGATTTCCTCCTTTCTTCATATTTTCTATTGTTTGATCCATTTATGCATTGATCACTTTCTTGTGGTTACTTAATTTGGATCATTCCTTTGGGGAATTTGGGTTAAGGATAGATCCTATATTCCCCCTCACACCATATTTCCTCCTACACATATCTTACATCAAATCATTATACTTTATTCTACTCAACATGGTAATTAATTCAAAGGTTGTTTCCATTTTCCCAGCTCTAACTAAATAGTGATATCATGAGGAATAACGTTATTTTTTAATGGTTGGAGGTGCTTAAGCTAGAATTTTCCTTCCCACTAGTGTGGCTATTAGGGCTCCCACCAAGGTTCTAAGATCTAATAGTATTGTTTCTTCTGAGGCCAGTGATGTTTCTTCTCTGGTCTCCCTTTTTGCTACCTCTATTTCATCTACTAAGGCTTCAACCAAGAGTGTTGTTGTGTAATATTTTGTTGTTGGGGTTTTGACTATGGTCTAGGCATATGTTGATGGTGTTCCACCTTGTGAGGTGGGTGATGTCCCTACCCTAGTCTCCCTTCCTACTGCCATTATGTTAGCTATTGCAGCTCTAATTGTTTCTTCAATTGGTATTTCTTCATCTAGTAAGGTTGTTTCTTCTACAATTGGGGTCTCATTATCTTCTTCCTCTATACATTCAGTGTTGTCTAATGGAGTTCCTAAAGTTTCATTAGCTGATGGTTTTTCTATGGGTGGTGGCGCTAGGGTTTTACTAATGGATGGAGCTTCTAATTATATTGGGGTTGTGCATGTCTCTTAGGTTGGGTCCTTATCTAGGCTCCATTTCTAGATAAAGCCTCTAAGCCTTCAATCATTGACTTTTGTACTAGAGGGAATAATTTGGGAACCATTCCTTCTACCAAGGCTATAGGGACCTTGTCAAATGCTCGAATGGTATCTATTTGAACTTTTGGTGCTTATGGAAATGGTGGTAGCTCAAGTTTGAAATCCATTTGATCTTTCCCTATTACTCACCCTATTTGGATTTCTTTGGATAAGAAAGTTTTGACATAAATTGAGGAAGCTTCTTTTTATTTTTCCTCTCGTGGAGTTATTTGTCACTTCATGGGTTTGTGGCCTAGTCTTTGTGAGTTAAATAGGTGGATTTATGTTCATCACAAACATTTTGTCTTAGGTATTATTCACATTTTCCCTATGGATAGGGGTTTTTTCTTTGCTAATTTGATATTGTTGAAGATAGGAATTTTATTCTATGTAATAATTCTTTCACATGGGACAAATTTTACATGCTTTTTGTGAAACCTTGGACTTGTAATTTTTCCCCTTCTTTGGAAATATTTAACAAGGTCTTGATTTCAGTGAGGCTTCCCTATCTTCCTCTTCATCTTTGGTTAGATACTCTTTTGGAAGTTGTAGGAGATGCACTTGGATAATTTTTGAAGGTAGATGAGTTATCTGATGATATGATGCACTCTCCTTATGCTCATATTCTAGTAGAGATGGATATTTCAAAGGGTTTACTAGAAATGATTATATTAGAATACTTGTGGGGTCTTGGATTTAGACTCTGGATTATGAAGTAATTCATTTTAGGTGTAGAGAGTGCTTTCAAATAGTTAAACTTGAAGCTCAATGTGATCTACAAAAATTTAAGAGTAAGAAGTCCTCCTCTTTGTGGAAGGGTGCCTCTATTGAACATTACACTATTTATAAGAAAAATCATGTTTTGGATAAGGCTAATGGTGATGCACCTAAACTTGATTTTGTTGTTCATAAACCTGGCCTTATCAAGGCTACAAAAGTTACTCCTAGTATTAGACATCTTTTTGTTGCTACCTCTACTAGAGTTTGTGCTGCTACTCGTGATGGCCAACTTGCTACCCTATCTTCTATTGGAATATTTCTTCCTCTAGTGGTTGTTAATAGGTCTAGACCTAGGATTTTGAATGTTGGCTCTACCTAGTCCTCTATTATTGGTTATGTTTTTATAAGTTTTTCTAATTTTTTTTTTGGTATAGGCTCTACTACTACAAGATCTTCAACTACTACAAGATCTCATGCTATTTCTTCTTTTATTGTTAGAGACTATTTTTTAATTATTTCCATTGAATATGGATATGCTACTGATATTCATGCTAGTCCTACAATTAGATATGCTACTAACTCTAATAGATTTTCTACTAGCTCTACTACTATTGATGGTAGTTATGTTATCAACATTATTTTTGTTATTAGCTCTTAGACAACTAGCTCTACATCTTTTGTCTTGGGTAGTCAAGACTTGGCTTCCCAAGATTGGCCAAGGAAGGCATCTATGGTGGAGGAGGGGTGGACACCTATTATTGTAAAACATAAGAAAGAATCTCATCTCCAATTTGATATGAATTTATGATCCCATAAAAAAAGGGAAAGGGAAAATATTAATTTATTCTATATTTCTCTTGGGGTGTGAGCATATTGTGATTGATTTGTTTTATTTTCCTTACTCCTATATTTTGTGGGATTTTAGGGTCCCATTACAACTTTTTATTTTTGTGGGATGTATTTTGGTTGACTTCCCCTTTTTTTGTTGGCCTATCTTGTCTTGGTACCATTTCTTTAAATAGAACTTATTAAATATCTTATGATGTGGGTTTCAGGTCCCCTTGTTTAAAACCTACTATGTTTTTGGTTTTAGGGTCCCTTCAAAACTCATTTTATTAATAGAAAACATGGTAATTAATTCAGATGAAATCCCACTCACTTTGAACTCAAATATTCAATCATTTTACAATAAATCTTAGTTCACTTATCAATCAATTCAAGTTATCTCTACAATCATATATTTTGATTGAAACCCCTAAAATTATCTCATTTTAATAAC
The DNA here is from genome assembly GCA_028749045.1 of Cupressus sempervirens. Classification (NCBI taxonomy): domain Eukaryota; kingdom Viridiplantae; phylum Streptophyta; class Pinopsida; order Cupressales; family Cupressaceae; genus Cupressus; species Cupressus sempervirens. The sequence continues at coordinate 269,092,493 of CM053791.1, read as the reverse complement.
TATAGTTTATTTGAATTACTCTGTTGGAGAATACTAAGATTAATATTGAAATATCTTATACTTCATTAGAAGGGAGGATAATCACATTTTTCATTTCCATATGTTGAATAATTTTAATTATGTTTTAATTGTGGATGCTTTTTTTTTTTAATCTTACATTCTTTTTTGAATTGGAAAATGACTGGACTAATAAGTCTCTTTTTGGTTGAGAATTGAATACATTATTTTACATTTATATTGATTCTAAAATCCTTATCACACTATCATATTTTGTTATTGAAATAATTTTGGGTATTGTGTTTGTTTTAACTATTTGTTGATTATACTTTTGATAAATCTATATATCTAGTTTTTGCTCTTATACACTAGAAAAATGTAACAATTACTTGTAAATGTATTTATAAACATGGAACTCATAGTGTATATATATTATTTCATGACTTTTTATGAAGGATAACTGCTATATTGTTATGTTTTAATAGATATTGTTTAGTGCATTAATACCTTTGAATACATCATCTACATCTTCAACCAAACAAGTTGCCTTACATGAATTTTATTAAACTCTTCATTTTCATTGAATTATAGGTACTTTAATAATGTTATTGTTATAACTAGGTTTTTTTAAAGTTTTGTTCATCATGTCCTCATCCTTTAAGCACACGTTTTAAGGAGGCTTCTTAGTCATACTCTTACTGTTGGAAATAACAATGGGAAAGTAAGCTCTAAGCGAGGGGTGTGGATGAATCAACACTTCAAAAATTTAACCATAAAATATTCACCACACATACATCTTGAATAATTTATCATATGAACTAAAATATCTAACTACACATTTGCATTCATAGCATGAAAATAATAACACATGAAATAATAAATTGGTTACCGAGAAACTGACACAATGCAAGGCAAGAGAATCCCCAAAGGAGATGTCCTAGCCCCTAGCAAATAACCACACAGTGGAAACACACCAACAAGAAGAAACAATGCAAGATCTGATACCAAACCATAACCTTTTATTTATAAGATAACTATTTACATGCAGTGTGCTTGGCTGTAAGGCCTTCCATGTTACAGCCAAATACAATAGCAAATACAATAACAATTTTGTAACATCCCTCAAGATCCAACTTAAAACACTAATCCTTGCTAGTCCAGATCCACACTCTGGATAAGAACACCAAGAATCCACACTTGTACCCTTAGGTCCATCAAGTTATTCTTTGGTTCTCAAGCCATAGCCCTAGCTCTGCTCATAAACTCATTCTACAAGATCCCTCAAGATCCAACTCAATCCATATCCTAGCTAGCCCAGATCTATAACACAAAAAAAATCTAGTAGAAACCACCAAGATCTTAACTTGTGCTCACAAGCCACCAAGCAACCTCCTTGTTTCTAAACCATAACAACTAGCTCTTCTCCATACTTACAACTCCACCACAATCCTATTGTAAACTACCTCACATTCAGCGCTCTATCCAAACACTTAGGAAAACTTGCCCTTCAGCTTCTCCCAAATTTTATGTTCCAAATACTCCTCCCAAAAAATTCCTTAACTCGAAGCCAAAATACCCTCTTTATACTTGCCAAATGGCTTATAGATCATTCTAGAACATTATAAAATAGGTAGGTTGACCCAAAAATAGTGTAGACATATCCTGAGAAAAGATCTTAGCATAAAAAATGTGATCAAAATAAATCTTGCAAGTTCGCTCACACCAAAAAATAGAAATGACATCCAAAATGCTAACACTCGGCATAAATAGGAAAACTCTACACATGAAGAGTCACTCGGCACTTGAAGAGTTACTCAGCACATGAAGAGTCACTCAGCACACACTACAGAACTTGACAAATACTATAGAGGGAAAAAATGGGATAACACGCTAAACTAATTGTTAACACGATGTGGGATAATCTCAACTTGGCTTACACTACAAAATTACTAGCACTCGACAATTGCTTTAACTTGGCAGAAACCAATAAAAATAGGGGATAACACGATGGCTAGGATGCTCTTGCATTAGACTCCTCAAGTAAATAGAAAAGTGTGTCCCACACTTTGATACCCAAAGCAACAACCATCTTCATCTTCACCAAATGCTTCCACTCCAACAGGGACAAGAAAAACAATTTGCACATCACCCAGATCTACATCATTTTATCAAACACTAGAATCTCAACCATCCAATCAACATGCTCACTTGCAAGAATAAATTGAACATAATACTTCATCAAAAAATCCTCATCCATAGGAACAACTAGTGAATCTACACTAGTAGCAACAGATTCCACATCAGCAGTAATATGTAGATGTCCATCAACACATGCCAAATTCACAGCACCAGCAATCTCATTACTCACAACAAGATTCTTTGCAACATACAACTTAGCACCAATAGCAGCCAAATCATCCACAACCAAGTGCTCTGTAATTTCCATGTCAGACTCAACCAACTAATCATGAAAACCAATCTCCATCCAAGCATCAACAAGGTTAGGAATATCCTTAGCAAAAACCTCAAGCTGCTCTATAGGTTTTGTATTAGACTCCACAAACTAATCAACAAAACCAACCTCTTCTATCTCGGCCTTGCTATGCCATCTTCTCTCATGAATAATTCTTTTAACTAGCCAGAAAAATCTCTTCCAGATCAATAGACTCCAACTATACAAACATCTATGGAACGCCTTCCTCATCCTATCCTTATCTCGATCAACCAAACTAGTTTCAAATGGAACAACCTCCTCCTTAGCTCAATCAGCCAAACTAGCTTCAAATTGAGCAAACATCTTAGAAAAATTCCTCTCCACCACATCGTGGAGATTCACAATCATCTCAAGGTCTAATCCTCTCAGAGCCATCTTCAAAGATCTCCATAAACCCTCAACAACAAATCCTTTCCACACTCCTTGTGAGAAAACTCAATTGTTTGCAAGTTATGTCACAACCTGCCACCTCACATGAACAATTAGGAACCGTATCACAAATCTAGGATCATAGATCTACAATCCACAAACTCTCTACAATCATGCCTCAACAAGATCTGACATCCATCCTTGCATCCATCAATCCATCTACAAGTCCTTTGCAATTGTAAGTTAGAACCACTATCTACCACCTCACAACCAAGAGATCTAGGACTCCAGAAAGAAAAATTCACCACTGAATTAAGATCTTCTCAGATCTACTTCTCCAACCCAAGTCCTAGTGCAAATTTCCACAACTTCGATGATTTATCTACACACTTAGGACCAAACTTTTCTCTAATACCACCTAATGTAGTGCAAGGTAGGAGAATCCCCAAAGGAAATATCCTAGCCCCCAACAAATAACCACACAATGGAAACACAACAAGAAGAAGCAACAATGCAAGATCTAATGCTAAACCACAACCCTTTATTTATAAGATAACTATTTACATGAAATATGCCTAATTGTAAGGCCTTCTAGGTTACAACCAAGTATAATAGCAAATATAATAATAGTTCTACAAGATCCCTCAAGATCCAACTTACAATGCTAATCCTAGCTAGTCGAGATCCACACTCTAGATAAGAACACCAAGAAGAATCCATGCTTGTACCCTCAAGTCCACCAAGCTATTCTCCAATTCTTAAGTCGTGGCCCTAGCTTTGCTCATAAACTCATTCTACAATATCCCTCAAGATCCAACTCAATTCATATCCTAACTAGCCTAGCTCTATAACACAACAACAATCTGGTAGAAACCTCCAAGATCTCAACTTGTGCTCTCCAAACTTATAACTCCACGACAATCTTGTTGTAAATTTCCTCACATTCAGCACTCTATCCATAGACTCAGGAAAACTTGCACTTCAACTACTCTCAAATTCATTTCTCCAAATTCTCCTCCCAAAAACTTCCTTAACTCTAAGCCAAAATACCCTATTTATACTTGCCAAATGGCTTATAGATCATACTAGAACATTGTAAAATAGGTAGGCTGAACCAACAATAGTTTGGGCACATCCCAAGAAAAAATCTTAGCATAAACGGTGTAATCAAAATAAATCTTGCAAGTCTGCTCACACCAAAAATGCAAAAATCATGTCCAAAATGCTGACACTCAGCATAAATAGGAAAACTTGGTACATGAAGAACCACTTGGCACATGAAGAGTTACTTGACACATGAAGAGTCACTTAGCATGCACTACAGAACTCGGCACACACTATAGAGTAAAAATGGGATAACACACTAACCTGTCTGTTAACATGATGTGGGATAACCTCAACTTGGCTTACACTACAAAATTATTGGCACTCAGCAACAACCAATAAAAAAAAGGGGATAACATGATGGCTACGATGCTCCTACATCAGAAACCCTTCAATGAGAAGGTAAAATTGGGGTGTGGATGACACCCACAAATCTTCACTACTACAATTGTAAAGTGTGGCCTATTATGGCTACAATTTATTTGATCATAAACTTTGATCTACCCTTTGAAAGGTCTTCCCTATTAAAGGCTTGCAAAGATTGTTAGGTCTCACCTTGTTAGAGGATGTAAACTTACAATAAAGAAAGCACTTGGTTAAGAGATTTACAAAAGCCTCTTAAGACTACTCTGTGAGGATATTTTCTCTGTATCACCTATTAAATGATTCAACACCATGATCCTTTTATTAGCACACTATTGCTAGATGTCAAATCTTCTCTTTGCTGATAAATTGTCAATCTTGCTAATTAGATATGTCTCCTCTATCCAATCTTTGTTTTCCTTTGTTCTCTCTAACTGATTCTACAATTGAGAACACTATCACAACCTCCATAGCCACCATGAATGCTCTCTCTACACTTATCATTCATCTCCTTATGCACATACAAACTCTTTAGGGTTTTCCTTGCTAAATAAACATAGGTGGAATGGGTTAGGTAGGAATCAATGATTGTGGTTGATCCATATTGCTACTTAATTTATCCTTTAATTTGATTGGTTTCATGTACTACATAGGGATTCACAAAATACCTCCATACTTAACTCTTATAATCCTAAAACAATCATTATGTTGGCCCAAAAATAATTTACATTGAAATGTGTGCCACTATAAACAACTATGTTAATAAGTGTTCACTTGGCATCCGAAGAATCTGATGCTCAACCTTCATCATTCTCATTATGTTGTACCTTGGCTTCTGAACAACTTGTCACTCTTTGTTTAATCGGCACCTGAATCACTCAGCATGTATAGTCTTCTTGTCACTTGAGTGACTTGGCTCTAACAACTTATGTGTGTCATGCTTTGATCACTCAGCTCATACTGATTTCTTATCTTGCTCTAATCACTTGGCTTGCACTGTAATACTGCTAGACAAATAACTAAGTGTTTTTTCACTACCTTGTCAAAACCAATATTAGATTAACAATCTCCCACTTTGACATGAGTGGAAAAAACACTTTGTCATGGCATATACATTCTTATTTATGAATAAGTGAGATAGTATATACTTCATTACTTGGCTCATATACAAAATTTGAAAAATTCAAAATTTTGCAAAATGTCAATTAGTCATCCATTTTACTCTATTACTCCCCTTGAGTAAACTTCATTTCTATTTTTGAATCAACTCTTATACTCCTATTGAGTAGATATCTACATTAACAAAATATTTTCTTAAAATTTTTTAATCCCCCTTTTTTGACACTTATATCATTTTAGTTATAAACTTAGATTATGTTTATCCAAAAATGGTTGATGTAACTCCATGACCATCTTCAATTATGCATCCCAATTTTTGCAATCTAACTCTAGTGATTGATATTGAATATCTAGTTGGGAAACAAGGTCAACTAAGCCATCATGAGTTAAAAGATGTAAATATTTCTTCATCAATGTCTCTACACAGGCTAGTTCCTTATGCAATACCTCCATGTGTGGAGTCAACATGGATTGGATACTAATCAAGGTAGACCAAATATTAGCATCTTGTTCATGTAGCTTGGCAAGCCTATCTTGAGTTGTCAGTGGCCTCTAGAAGTTCACTTGACTTTAACCAAGAGATAGCTTTAAAGTGTTACCTATGTTCTATAGATCTCCTTATAGTTGGTCAAAAGCCATGTGTGTCTCTTGTGTGAGATTCTCCACATTGCACAGTTTGGTGTATATAGAGAAGATATTGTCTAACACTATCTTGACACTTTCCATTTTGGTTTCTAAGTCAACCAATCTAAATGCAATGACACTTGATATCTTTTCTAGTACCTTTATATGGAACTTCCTTTCAGACCATTTAGGTAATTTGACATCTGATTCTAGATCTTCATCTTTGATCTTGTCCATAATGGTGACAAGTTTCTCTATGATAGGCTTGTTGTCATTTGGTACTAAGAGGCTAAAAGAATCCATGAATATATCCTTGATTTAATGTAGCACTTGATTTTTCTTCTGTTCCCTCCTTAGAATTTCTTGCCTTTTCTTTCTTTGTAGATAATCTTGCATTATACTCATCTCTTCTATAGTGATTGTATTAAGATCAAACTTAGGTAGCTCAATTACTTCATCAAGACTTACATCACCATATGATGTAGTATCAACACTATGTAGTGTGATAGAGCTTAGCCTTGATATCTGCATTGGGTTTCCTATATACTTAGCCTTTGAAGAGTTTGACTACTAATAGGAGATGTAGATACTAGTAGTGTGACTCATATTTGTATTGCTATATGCTCCTCTAGCATAGTAGCCAACCTTGACTCTTCAGAATTGTTATCCTCCATTTGAGCTTCATCTTCTAATTGTGTGTTATGTATAAGACTTGCTTCCTACCATATTTTCACTCTAGTTCCATCTTTCTCAACAGTTTGTAATGCTAGAAAACTTGAATTGTTTAGGCTAGGCAATGATGTTTCTATTTTCTTTACCTCTACCTCTTTCACCTGAAATATGATTATGGGCATTGTAGATGGTGTATCAATTGTAGCAATTTATTGTACTAGGTTTACACTTTTATCTCCTTGAAGATCCTATGTATATGTCTTTTCCACATCTATGGTTTGAGGGGGCATATTTGATGTTTCTTGTGGTTTCTCCCCTATTGATGCAAGTTTTGCCTTCTTAATCTCATCCACTCTCACTAGTATAGGATTTGTGCATAGTTGTGTTGTTGTGGTGGAGTCCTTAAAATTTTTCTTTAAATCTGCCTCAATCAAAGGAGTTATGTTCTATGATGAATTATCAACAACATCCTTGATAATAACCACTGAGTCTTGTTGATTGTCATGTTCTATATATGGTGGAATGACACTCAACACTTGTTCATCTTGAACATCTTGCTACTCATCTTTAGTTGTGGCCTCTTCTGTAGTTCCATGAGTCCCTTCCACATCAGCTTCTTTGAATGTGACTTCATCCTTTTCTTTCTCACTTTTCTCAGGTTCCTTTTCCTCTTCATCTTCTTTCTTTGTTGTAGCCTTGGTGGATAGACCATAAATGTCCTTCCAAATTAATGTGCTTTGTGTTACCAGTTCTTCTATCTTATTCCTCACAATTTCAAAATCTTTATATTTGGGGAAAAATTGTTGGACTAACTACCAATGTTCCCCTTCATAATTCATGACATGGCTTAATTTCATTTTGTGTTTTATAAGTCTAGTGGTTGTATCGAGCATTACATGGTTGATCTTTGGTGAAATAAGAACTCTAGCTTGTAACAAGTGGTACCAGAGATTGGTCATAGGTTCAAATCTCCTTAGGTAATGCTAAGGGGGGGATTGTTGGACTAACCATAAATGTTCCCCTTTCGGATTCATGACATGGCTTAACTGTCTTCTATGTTCTATAAGTCTAGTGGTTGTATCGAGCATTAATAGATCAATGTTTTGGTCCAACAAAAACTCTAACTTGTAACAAAAATATCCCCTTTTATTTATTCATAGCTTTGGTCATCTTCTACTTATCTAAAGTAGGCATAACTTGGGCCAATTGAGCCTCTCTTATTTGCTTCTTAGTGGTCAAACTAAATTGCCACTTTTGCTCAACCTATTCATATAGACTTTTAGGTAGGGATTTGACAATCTCTAATGGAGTAGATTTAAATTTAACTATCATCTCATATATGGATTCTTCAATCTTATTCTTATCTACACTCCCTCATTTATCAAAATCAACATGTGTGAACCTAGATAAATCTACATTCGTAGCAGTATTTTCACACAATTCGTCTATGTCAGAAGATAGATTGTGGCTTACTACCTTGTATTAACTCAAGTCATCTAACTTGGTCTTCTCGTCAACTAAATTTGGTTAAGCCATTGACTTCTTCTTCAATATTTTTTATGTCTTATTAGTAGGATCACTTAGATCTTTTGTGTCAAGTGTCCTCTTTCCCTTAGGCTTCATAACTTCTATAGTTTGAACTACGGTTGCCCTTGTGCATGACCTAGTAATAGGTGCACCTAGCTTCTATTATGGTTTCTTCACAGGAATCTTTATTTTCTCCACAATTTTTTCTTTAGATTTCCTCTTCTTGGCCTTAGTCTACTTGGGTGTTTCCTTGACTTCTTCTCTCTCAACACCTTCTATTTATTCTACTTGATCCTCACCTAGGCCTTGAATTAATGTTGGAATTCCTTAGAATAACTAAGAGGGGCCGAGGGTGGTGAATCAATTATTCAAGGTACAGATGTCCAAATAAAACTTTTTACAATTCAGTAAACCCATATAACATTCTTAACCATGCATGCATTCATTGTGTGTTAATCAAAACTAATATGTTACTTATAACATTAACATGTAGAAGTATAAAACATAAAACATAACACATCCATCACTACCCATGACACAATGATTTAACATGGAAACCCAATTTGGAAAAAACCACTCATAACATGCTACTCCTTTCTCACTCTTCTGAAGTGATACCCTATTAAAGACCAACCTTGTTAAAGGTTACAACATGCACTATTAAATGTGACCTGGTTAAGGGATTTCAATCACCTTATTAAAAGTGAGCCTTGTTAGAGGACTTTAGGTCATTCACTTGGAATGCCATCCTGTTAAAGGATTTTCCAATGACTATTAAGTCAACCTTTCTCCAAAGGATTTCACCCTAATCTGATACAATTTTTAGAAAATAAAAGTACAGGTTTGATCCAATACCACTTACAACCTTACTTGTAGATTACAGATCACTATTCAGTCCTCAACTCTACTTGACTTCCAATCTTTGTAGTTCTGATAGCTTGTTCACCCTTTAGGCATTCATCTTTCTCTAACCTTCTTGGTTAGCTCACCATTGCAGACTTCTCCTCTTGGGTCACTTGATGAAGTGAACCCTCTTCCTTCTCCTTGTTATATTTTCACATCCATAAACTCTCTAACCTCTCTAACTTTTGCTTCATGACTAGACATCCCTAGATATAGGTAATTAGAACTCTTTTAAGCACTCAATATCCATCTCAAAAATTAGGGTTTTTGATGGATTAGGTACGATACAATGTATCTACCCCATATCTTGTCTTCTTTGGAAGCTTTTCCTACAATCCATTTGAATTTTCTTCCAAAATTATTTACATAAGATTCTATGCCTCTGGCTCATCAATCTTATCTTCCTCCTAATTCACAAGTTCCAAGAAAACAAACTTATCAACTTTCATTTGGAAATTTTTTTGATCTTTTTCATAATGCAGCAACTTGGTACATATTGTGTTACTCAACATCTACTGTAAAATCACTCGGCATCAACTAGATTTTATTGGTGCTCGGCACATATTGAAAATCACTCAGCATCTACTAACTTGCTAGGCACCTATTAATTTTCTTGGAATCCACTAGAAATTTATTTCACTTGGCTCCAACTAACTTTTTTCTCAGCTGGCATTGACTTTATTCAGTACCTTCTATCAACTTGATCAAGCTTAGTAAATGAACTTTGTCTAATCTTTTTCTTCTAAACTTTCTAAGTGTAGCCAATCATTTTGTAACCTCAAGTAGATCATCAATACATTATGTTATCACTGTCTTAACTGATTCTTACACTTCAATACATAATCATAACTCAACCTTTCCTCTAGGTACTTTTGTTACATCTTGTTGATAAAATCCTCTTCATCAATCAACTAAGTGATAGTGCTTGAAACATATAAGCAATTGTCTTACCAACATATAGCAAGTTTGACATCAGTGACGGAACAATGATTGAAAATACTTCTTACAACAATTTTCTAACTCAAATGATCTTTTCAATCATACATCAACAATCTCCCTCTTTGGCATTGATGAAAAAGAAAACTGATCAACTAGTCAAACAAACAATGAACTAATTAGGTTAAAATAGTAAGACAATACCAAAAAGAAAGCTTATGAATAACACTTCTCCCACTATCAAAAACTCCTTCTTAGGTTACAAAACCTCACTTATCTCATTCTCTTTTGTCATTGATCAACGGAATATCAGAATATCTCCCTCTCTTATTTTTCCACTTTCACTGTCTAACTTGATTTACTTCTTTGATCATCTCCCTCTTTGATCAATATACACTTGATGCACTTGATCAGTTTACTGAACATTCTCCCTCTTTGACAAAAATGCCAAAGATATGTGCTTCAACACTTTGCATCTTAATATATGCAAACATAGACTTTTGCAAGCTCTTCAATTTTCTCCCTCTATCACTTGCTTGTGATTGATTTGAAATTCTAGCTCTATGATTACTTTAGGCAACTTCCTAAAGTAAGATCCACTGCATCAATTTGTATGAAATGAATGTTAGCTTGTTTGATGTAGGGTACCCCCTTTGTCTTTTACATAGCCTTTGATAGGGGTATCACCCCTAATTTACCTCTCAGATACTCATAAGCATCCTTAGGTAATGCTTTTTTGAAGATATCAGAAATTTGCTCCTTTGTGTTGATATATTCCATCTTCACCTCTTTGTCTTGAACCAATTCTCTTAAATAATGATACTTTATTGCAATGTTCTTTGTCTTTGTATGCATAATAGGATTCTTGGATATATTTATAACACTTGTATTATCACAATAAAGTGTCACTGGTTCAGTGATTTCTTCCTTCATTCCTTTTAGCAGTTGTTTGATTCATACGATGTTTGTGAAATTGATAGTAGCCACAACAAATTTTGCTTTAGCAGTGGATTGGGATGTACAACTCTACTTCTTGCTTGTCCATGTAACAATTTTTTTGCTTAAGAAAAATGCTCCTCCATTGGTGCCCTTCCTGTCATCAATATTTCTAGCCCAATCAGCATCAGTGTAGGCATTTAGCTCAAAATTTTCATTCTTTTTATAGTATAAGCCATGCTCTTTTGTTCCTTTTAGGTATCTCATTATCCTTTTTACTACCATCATGTGATTCTCTCTAGGGTTAGTAGAGAATCTAGTAATTATCCCCACAGCTAATGCAATATCAGGTCTTTTGTGTACCACAAATTGCAATTTGCCCATCATGGATCTACACAATGTTTGATTGACCTTAGTTGATTCATCATTCTTTGATAGCTTGAGTGTTGTTACCATAGGTGTACTTACTAGTTTTGAATCCTCTAGCCTAAATGTCTTCAGTATCTCCTTGATATATTTTGACTGAGTAATATATACACCATACTTCATTTGATATACCTGTCCCATAAAGAATTTGATCTCACCAAACATCGACATATCAAACTCTTGCTTCATCTGATTTGCAAAATGTTTACACAAAGCATCTTGTCCTCCAATTATAATGTCATCAACAAAAATTTCAAACAAAAATATTCCTTTTTCTTCATCTATCTTCATGTCTAAACTGTTGTTATCATTTATTCTTTCAAATCCAATCTTAACAAGATAAGTATGAAGTCTTTCATACCATGCTCTTGGTACTTGTTTCAATCCATACATGGCTTTGTGTAGTCTACATACCACGTTCTTATTGTTTTTATCCACAAATCCTTCTAGCTGCTCTATGTAGACCTCCTCTTCTAATATTCCATTTAGAAATGTAGACTTGACATCCATCTAGTAAACTTTGAAACCTTTGTATGCAGCATAAGCAAGCAGAATTCTCACTCCTTCCATTCTTGCAACAAGGGAAAATGTTTCACCATAGTGAATTTCTTCTTCTTGTGTATAGCCTTTGCAAACTAGTCTTGCTTTATTTCTTGTTACTTCACCATTCTCATCTAGCTTGTTTCTAAATACCCATTTTTTGCCAATCACATTCTTGTTTTCTAGTCTAGGAACTAGGCTCCAAGTCTTGTTCTTTTCTATCGGTTGAATCTCTTCTCCCATAGCCTTATACCAATCATCATCTTCCTATGCATTTTTCATTGTCTTAGGTTCCTTCATGCTAAAAAAACATGATTCACCTCTCAACCTATTTCTTGTCATTGGCCTTGTATCCTTGTCTCCAATTATTTGATCTACAGGATGGTGTCCGTTGACATATTTAAATAGTCTAGGCTCAGTTTTTGTGGCTACATTTTGTCTCTCACCTTCTATATCACTATGTGTATCTCTGTCAAGTATATCAACATCTCTTTCATGTGTGCCAATCTCAAAGTTAGATTGTGCTTTCTCCTCATTTTGCAACTTGGCATCTGAATACAACTTGGCATTCATGGGATGTGACTTAGCAGTTGTTCAAACTTGTTGCTAAATTGATGCATAATTTGTAGCATCTTCTTTAGTAGGCATTCCTTTATAATAGTATGCAAATGTCTTGCAATCTTCTAGTTCTTTTTTAAGTTCAACTTAATGTACTTCTATAAAATCATCAAAATTCACATTTGCACTTTCCACAATTTTGTTAGTGTTAGTAATTAGACACTTGTAAGCTTTACTTCTTGTGGAGTAACCAAGGAATATACCTTCTTCGCTCTTTGCATCAAACTTTCAACTCTTAACATCTTTGAGAATATAGCATTTGCTTCTAAATACGTTAAAATATTTCACATTAGGTAGATGATCATACCATAATTTAAAAGTGTTGAATGAGTACCTTTCTTTACTTGTACATGATTCAAAGTGTATATTGTAGTACTTACAAATTCTCTCCAATATTTTAGGGCAACATTTTTCTCCATCATTAATGTTCTAGCATAGTCCATCATAGATCTATTTCTTCTTTTAGCAATTCTATTTTGTGGGGGAGTCCTTGGTGCTAATGTATGTCTTTTAATTCCTCTGTCATTGGAGAACACTTCAAATTCATGTGAAGTGAATTCACCTCCTCTATCTAATCTCAGGCATTTTAAGTTCTTACCTATTTCTTTCTCAACTCTTGCCAAGTACCATTTAAACATTTGAAAAGTATCTAATTTTTGTCTTAGAAACATGACAATCATCATCCTAGAGTAATCATCAACAAGGAACATTATATACCTATCTCCTTTGTAGCTTTGCACCTCAATAGGTCCACACTAGTCAGTATGAAAAATTTCAAGTATTTCCTTAGAGGTGTAAGCTTTACTTTTAAAGCTTGACTTTGTAAATCTTGCCTAGCTAACATTTTTTGCACTTTATATTTTTTGGTTTCTTCAACTTAGGCAAACCTCTAACTCTTTTCATGTTAATAATACTAATCAAATTATCAAAGTTAACATGACACAATATCTTGTGCCAAAGCCATACATCATTAATTTTTGTAATAAGACAAGTAGTATCTTCTATATCCAAATAAAATATACTACTCCTAGTTTGATCACTATATCTTGGCTGATTTGTTTTCAAACTCAACTTTGCACCCCAAATTATTCAATTGTGACACGCTTAACAAGTTATAATTCAATCCTTCAACATAATAAGCATTTTCATATGAGATCTTATCTATAAGCTTAATAGACCTGGTGCATCATTACCAAATCTTACAGTATTTCCATCAGAACAAGTTAAGGTAATGAGCTTACTTTTGTCTCCAGTCATGTGATGTGAGCATCCACTATCTATGATCCATTTGTCATTCTTATTCACACAAGTCATAAGTGCAGTAGCTTCATCCTCATCTGACTAATCCTTCATTGCAACATATACTACTTCATCATCATTTTCATTAGAGTTATTTTCCTCAGCAACATAGCATGACTTCTTGCCTTTATCTTTGCAATCTCTTCCATCATCTTCTCTTTTGTTTCTATACTTGTTCCCTTCTATAAAGTTCTTTTTCTATGTACATGTTTTTGCAATATGACCAACTTCATTGCAATTAAAACAAATGACATGCAGATTACCTTTGAATTTACTTTTTCCTTTGTGGAATCTTTTGGCTAGTAATGCTTCCAATTGTTCAATGTCTTCCTCATCCTTACTATTGTCACTGGATGCATACTTTATCTTTATTTCCTTCTTCTTTGGCTTTAACTCCTCAGAATCCTTCAATAATAGTTTGGCTTTGAAAGTTGATTCAATACTCTTTGGCTTGTAGTTGTCAAAATTAGATAACTCAAAGTAGTGAGTCTACCCACTATACCTTCAAGGGTTAGATCATTTTCTGGTATACATCTTAACTCTTGAATTGTAGATACTCTAATGGCATACACATGCATGAATGTTCTCAAGACTTTACTTTATAATAATTTCATCATCTATTTTTCTAGTTGCACCTTTTATAACTCTAATAACCTCTTTTATTCTAGTAAAATATTAAGAAATGTTTTCACCTTCTTCAATTCTCATGTCATCAAACTTACCTCTGAGGCTCTCTGACTTAGCTCTTTGAACATTTTTGTCTCCTCCATAGATGGTGTTTAGGGAATCCCACATCTACTTTGCACTTTTTAGGTCTTTTATATCATAAAACTTGGCATAGCTTAGGGCAGAGGCAATCTCCAACATAGCTTGATTGTGCTCCTTCTTTTTCTTCAAATCTTTAGCAATTAGGGCCCCTGTTGGATCAACATGTTCTACTGTAAAGCAAGTTTGTGCATAATCTCCAAGTACTCAAAGGTGTAGCTTCATCAAACTTTGCCATGCAAGAAAGTTATCTTTGTTCAACTTGGGTACCTCTCTCTTTGACATCTTGATCTTTATGCTTTTAGTACCTTGAAACTAATCCTCTTAAGCAACCTAGCTCTAATACCAATTGTTGAAATTCTTTATAATTCTTTATAATAAAATATTGGATGATTTCCCCTTATTGTTGTAATCATCTTGTGGTGAGGAGGTTAAGTGTTATTTCTCTTATTGTGAATTTTTTAGCCATGATTTTTGCTTCTTATTAGACCCTTTTCCTTGATTCCTTTTACTAGCCACCAATTCTTTATATTTTGAAGACTTGAGAATCCCCATGTTCATTAAGTTTTATTGTTCCACCATCAACATCTCTATGAGGGTATCTGATGCAGGAGCATCTGTGGGTCATAACTTTTGACTCGGATGTGGGTTTTGGCTGAAATTTTATAAAATTGCATGAGGAGGAGTTATTTGGATTGCCAATGGAGCTCAGCTCAATTGGTGGCCATATCAACATTTTTCTGGGAGTGTGAAATATCATCTTAACCTTCAAAATTAAATTTTTTTGATTTTCTTTTAGTTCTTTGGAAAGATGTTTTTGTAATAAATCCAAAATTATATTCTTGATTTCATAGATTAGTTGGAAATTCATATCGCCTTATTCGGGGGCTTTTCTTAGGAAAAATTAGGATTTGTAGGATAGGTTTCAAAAATTATTAAAAATGGAAAAATCTATTTTTCCCAAAAATCTACAAAATATGGTAATTTTTGAAATTGTAATAAGTAGTCATTTGCTTTCTTTGTAAGGTATAGTAGAGTTAGAAAAGCTTAATGAACAATATGATATTCTAAAACTTCTATGTTGTGTACTATTCTAAGTTACTATTTCGAAGGATTTGGGCTATATCAGTATTAAATGAAGGCATGGTGTAAGAAGAATTGTTGAAGCTAGAAATAAATGATGCATGCTTTGGAGGAATTTTTCCATTGAAATTATGGATCAATTTTTTATCCTCTATAGTAATTCCACAATCCTTAACCATTGACCTTAGCTCATGTGCCTTGGTGATATAGTCTTCAAATGATTCAAACTCCTTAGGATCTAATGACATGATCATATATTTGTCAAGTTCAACACCCCTAGATTTCTCTACTTTTGTATACAAGATAGAAAACTTATCCCATGCTTCCTTTATAGTTTTACAATTTTCAATATAGAAGATAAGATCAGCAAGCACATACTTCCTATAAGTATCAATAGAAACTATATTTTTATGATTCCATTCATTTAGTTTATGAGGATTAGATGGTTGAACCAGGTTCCATAAATAAAATAAATTAAACCCTTTTTCATCATTTCACTCCATTCTCTAATTTTTCGTGTAGCATAATTATGTGGAGTCAAAACTAGAAATCTAGCAAAAGCCATAATGAAAAATGAAAGAATACAAGAGAAAGAGAATCAAAGACACTCAAGACACCCTCCCAAATCACTCAATCAAAGAACCCCCCCAAAATGGATGATTTTGGCACTTTATACTTAGTGCATGTAAAATTGCCACTTGTCAAAATGAACCAAAGTGGGCTTCTAATTTTGATGGTTACAACAAAAAATATGAAGCTATATCAGACCCAACAAGATAAGACACAAGATCCCTCAATGATCTAATTAATTAAAAGTGCCAAATTAGTCCAAAAATGACCAAATATTTAAAGTACTATGTCTACTTAGAATTACTCCAAACTGATACCCGATTTGGAACTAGACAAAAAATTATGCACTTTAGAAAATATATAGCACCTAAATATGTGTCCATAGGAACCTGAATAGAGCCTTTAAAGCTACATATATCGAGATTTGCAATTTTCAAACAAAATTAGGAGCAAAAATTACAAATGACATGCATCAATGTGTAGATCACAAAATTCTACCTGAAAACAAAAAAAAAATTGCTCAAAAAAATGAGATTAGATGAGTGAGATATCATTGTTTGAAAATCACCTCTATAATTAGTTTTCATGAATCGTCACTTTCACACCTCCATAAATCAAATGACACTAGATTTTGCCTCAAATATTTGATTTTGATGGAAAAAATTATTTAGAGGTATTTTTACCTTCTAAATCTGATGCCACTATTTGATTTGCACAAGCAAGCTCCAATCTTGGCCTTAAAAAAATAAAATTCTCTAATGGCTATGCAATGAATTCTTCTTTGATTCTAATACCATGTAAGAATATGCCTCAAGATCTTATATAATGTAAGAATTTTCCTAAGGAAAGAATGAAATGCAAAGATCAAGAAGCACAAAAGATAGCACAATAGAGACAATAGATGATGAAATGAGAATGCATTATTTAGACAATTGGATCAATACATCATAGAAGTACCTTGTATATAAATGCAATCAAGATGGCTAGGATTCATGCAAGAGATAAGCATAACAACAAAGCACATGTCAACCAAGAGTGGATTATCCTCCATTGTGCATGAATGTATGTGCAACAATGAGAGGATAATAATACATAGGTGTATCTCATAAAGATATGTATTAGGCAACATGTGCTCAATTGGAGTGCAAACTATAGTGTTATCTATATGAAAAATCATATGAATATGCAAACTCCTAGGTGTGTACATGATAACTATTATGAAAATGCATTAACCCGAGTAAACTTAAGTAAAGTGTAAATAGTAAATACTTATTTACACCAACATGCTTTCAAGATTTAGAGGTCTATTTGAATTGACAAGAATTCTATAGCATCTTTCACATTCCAAAATTCTTCCTTTAGAATCTTTTAATTCTCCATTATCGACCTCTTCCGTCTTTCCCACAAAAATTCAAAAATTATGACTTGCTTCTTTAATAGGCTATAGTACCCATTGATGAATTCAAGGTGCATATAAATAATGAAAACACTAAAAATTATTGAAGATGTAAGGACAAATGAATTCAAACATCGAAGGATTCTTATGGCATTCAACAAATTGACTACATCTACAAGAAATAAGGGAAATTGCTATTATAAATATCTCTTTTCTGTTTACACATTTAATAATAAAATATGCTTCAACTATATCAATACTTGAAATGGTGATTTTACCCACAACCAAAGATGAAGGAACCAACTTATGGAAAAAAAATGAACAAGATGAAACCATGCTTAAAAGTTAGACTAGAAATACATTTAATTAAATAAAGAAAACTTCCTAGATAATGAAGACAATAAGTTGGAGATAATTTCCACAGCAAGCCAAATTTTGATATTGCTATCAGGATTTAACTGTGTGATTTTTGAGTCAAACTCATTGACCCATGTTTCATTAATAGTGATTCAACATGGATTCATCTCTCATGAGAATAAATGGAACACTTAGCACTCATTGGATGTACTACTCCAGCCTGAGCACACTTAACTGCAAAGTTTCCTCCATGATCAATAAATTTGACTCAAAAATCACAATTAAATCCTCATCACAATCAAGACAGTGTTAAATTAATTTTAATTTTATATAATATCAACAAAAATATAGTTAGACAATCAAAAATTAACTAATAAAACTAATATATAAAATTAAACATGTCCAAACCCTCTCTTTAAAACCTAGATTTATTATTCTTTAACAATTACTTTAATTGCAACTGTATGGAGAAGTTATATTATTTTCTAATATTTTATCAAAAATAAATTGTACTATTGTTATTATTATTATTAAGAATTCAGACGTTACATATTAAGAAACTTGAAAAAAATCAGTCAAGATTTTGAATTTAGAAATCAATCTTTTAGCATGAGATTTTTAAGCGGTAGAAAAAGTAGCTCAACTCAGGAATCACACCAGAATACCGTAACCAAAGCCTGACAAAGAACAACCCTCTCCATGAGTGATTCATATCATTGACAAAGAAATAATGAATCAATCGACATGCTCGCTTATTTGGATAATCCAATGTTGGACTATGTAGTAGAGCTCATAGATGAAATGCTTGTACTACTTTTGATTTGATTGACGAACTTCATATTGTTTCACTACCTAGAGATCTGTTAAAATAGTATAGATTTTTGGCATAACTTGCAAACAGTCACCAATATAGACAACGAACTGAACCTTCTCGCATCTATTATTTTACAAATTGCGTATGCCTTTCAGTGTGAGTCAGAAGGGATTCTATGTGTGATGTAAAACTCTGGTGTTTGTAGATATTTTATTATGATTTTCTGAGTAGAATAAAAGTTGGCAGACACCAGATTGGTTTGTCAAATCCTCTGATCAGAATATAATTAGGCAGACACAAAGCAGAATAATATAGAGTCTGATCATAAAAACGTATCATCCATGCAATAATGAAAACTGTGAGACAAGGAAGAATAATATCAAACATAATAACAAATCATCCGTGCAATAATATCGATGGTGAAACAGTCCTTCCTTTTCATGCCACAGGCTGTACTGTTACAAATTCTGAGCCTGCTAATGTGTTTATTAAAAGAATTGACTTCAAATGTATTTTACACTTCCAACTTGACAAAATTAGATTGCTAATGTTGTGTCAACATCATAAATTAATATTAATTTGGGGATAAAATTCGACCTTCATCTAGATGAAAATTTGAATATGTGGAACTTTCCAATTTAGATTACCGCTTAAACATCATATATTAAGACTTCATTCTTAAGTTAAACATGTTAAACAGTTAAAATCAACTTACTTTTTTCAATTTCAAATTTTTCCTTTACGATGTGATGTTTAAGGGTGGCCCATCATCTTGAAGAACAGAAAATGAAGTATATTGTTTGAGCAACCATGATCTATTTCTAAGATAAAAACAATTTAATAAAGAGAAGTGAATGTTTAATCATCCCTCTAATGTACAAGGAATTTGCGACTTTATAAATAATTGTAATGATATATGGATCCACGTAAGCTAAGTTAACAATAGAGTGAATAAGAATGGTCAAATAGGTAATAGGTAGAACTAAACTAGGTAATGATAATACCATTTGAGTTCATACTAACACCATAATGTAAATAGAAAGTGGTAGGAGGAGATCCCATAGAAACAAGAAAAAATGTGTCAATGTGGAACTCAGCCTTTTGAGAAATAAATCACAACTTTAAAAAACTCACAACCCTAAAACTGCACAACTCAAAAAATTTCGCTCGGCACAAACTATTGCCGAGTGCCAGTTTTGCTCGGCACATGAAGGTGTCGAGTGATAGGTTGCTCGGCACATGAAGGTGTCGAGTGACAGGCAGTAGGTGCCGAGTTCACTTAGCACAAGAAGAGCTTGGCACTCAAAGGCAATGCTCAACAGTCACTAGAAAGTGATACACAACAGAAGAGGATGTTGAGTGTTCTATTTCATATACTTAATATTTTTACCACTTAAGACAGAGAGCCAAGCTGAAGTATTCAACAATAAACTTCTCAGAAAAAATAATGAATAGATGAAGAGCAATGGATTCAAGTATGCCTGCTTATTTTTCTATTCAACTTTGATTAAAACATTACAAAATCTGGGAGCATTTGGCTTCAACCAGAAAACCCTAAAATAACCCTAAACTGATAAAACTTCAAACTTCAATGAAATTTAATCTTCTAGCTCTAATGGCTGCATACAATGGTGCCTAGAGCAATCACTGCTTCAACAGGACAAAACCAACAATAGCAAACTTACAGAGTGAATAATGAAAACACTTGCCGACTAGATCTGCTAATCTCTTTCCTTTTGCTTTGCTCTGCTCTGCAACTTCTATCTTCTCTGCTCTGCTAAACTGACTCTCTCTCTCTCTCTCTCTGAATATGGTCGAATGAATCTGAGACATTCCTTTTGTCATATATTTCTCGCTCTTTTTAGATTTCAAAATCTCACCCATCGTAGTTATTGTTTCTATCTATTCTGAAGTCTATTAGATGGTAGGTGGGTGTTTGGCTCCAAGGGCAAGACAATCATTGCATTAAATTCCAACACTCCCCCTTTGTCCCAAGCCAAAAAAAAACAAGGATCACTTCTGATCCACATCAACTATACCAAGACACTCTCTTAGGTGTACAAATGTTCCAATGCCTAATGGCTTTGTGAAAATGTCTGCTAGCTGCTAATCAGACTTACAAAATTTCATTTTGATATCCCCATTCTCCACCAACTCTTTGATGAAGTGATATCTGATCTCAATATGTTTGCTTCTCCCATGGAAGACTGGATTCTTGGACAATGCAATTGATGAAATGTTGTCACAATAAATTGTGATTTCATCCTCTTGCCTTTCATTCAAATCTGTCAAGATCCTACTTAGCCAAATTGCTTGACATATTACTACATTTGCTGCTATGTATTCAACTTATGCTATAGATTGAGCAACAATATCTTGCTTCTTGGATGCCCATGAAATTGCACCCGATCCCATATGAAACATGTATCCAGAAGTGCTCTTCCTATCATCTAAACTTCCAGCCCCATCACTATTAGTTTAACCAACCAACTTGAATTCATTTGATGCAGTATACAAAATCCCAAATCCCTTGGTACCTTTCACATACCTTAGGATCTTTTTCTTCGCTTGCTAATGGGAATCCTTTGGTGTTTCCATAAATTTGAAAATCAAACTTATTGCATGCATTAGGTCTGGCTGAGTTGCAGTCAAATACATTAAACTTCCAACCATACTCTTGTATAGTGTTGGATCCACTCTCTTGCTAGAGTCTTCCTTGCTCAACTTCAGACCTACTACTATTGGTGTGGGGGTTGGCTTACTGTTCTGCATTTTGAATCTCTCCAAGATCTACCCTACATATTTTTCTTGAGAGATGAAGATTCCATCATGCATCTATTTTACTTCTATGCCTAGAAAGTACTTCAAGAGACCAAGGTCTGTCATCTCAAATTCATTTTTCATGACCTCTTTGAAGTCACCAATTAGAGTCTTGTAATTACCAATAAAAATTAAATCATCTACATACAAGACAACAATCAACACATTACCATTTTCTGCCTTGATGTAGAGAGTAGGCTCACCATTGCTTTTGCTAAAGCCATTGCTCATCAAATATGAGTCAATCCTATTGTACCATGCCTTTGGAGCTTGCTTGAGCCCATAAAGAGCTCTCTTCAATCTATATACTTTATTCTCTTCACCTACAACTTCATAACCAGGTGGCTACTCCACATATACTTCTTTTTTCAATATAGCATTTAAGAAGGCAAACTTCACATCCATTTGATATACCTTCCATTTGTGCTGAGCTGGAATTGTTATGACAGCATCCACAATTTTCATTTTTGCAACTGGGGCATATGTCTCATCATAATATCTACCATACTACTATTTGTAGCCCTTGACTACTAGCCTTGCCTTATGCCTATCAATCTTGCCTTCAGCATTGCATTTGGTCTTATAGACCCATTTTACTCCAATCACTTGCTTCTTGGGAGGCAATTCAGTTAGCTCCCATGTCGCATTCCTTTCTATAGCATCTATTTCCTCATCCATGGCCTTACACCATTTCTTCTCCTTAATAGCTTCTTCAAAATATATTGGATCACTATGAGAAAATAATGCAAAATTAACACTCTCATCATAATCTTCATACCTTTCATCTTGTATATCTCCCTAAGACTCTTGGTCTTTCTTGGTAATAGGGAGGAGAGTGTGGGATCAGAATCTTCATTGCTGTTGCTTTGCCAACTAGTTCAGTCTTCATTGGTACTCGGCATTGACACTCGATCATGCATAGAGGAGTTTGTAAATGATTGAGGTTGCTTGCCTTTTTTTCTATTTGCTCCTTCTTCTTGTTGTTCATAAGAATCTTCTTCACTCATAATTGGCACTTTACTTGATGTGCTCGGTGACTCATCAATTGAACCATACCAAGACTGATTTTCAAAAAATTCCACATCTCTTGAGAGAATCATCTTGTTGTTCAATGGGTCATACAATATGTATGCCTTTGATTCTGAACTGTACCCTATGAAGAGGCACTTCACACCTTTGTCATCCAATTTTTTCTTTTATTCTTTAGGCACATGTGAATATGCAACACATTCAAACACCCTTAGGTGTGCAACTGCCCATCTTCCTCGTGACCATGCTTCCATTGGAATTCTATCATGAACTGCTTTTGTAGGACACCTATTAATTAGGTAAACTATTGTTGCCATAGCCTCTCCCAAAAATTCAGTTGGGAGACTTTTTCCTTTCATCATGCTCCTTGTCATTTCAACAATGGTTCTGTTCTTTCTTTCAGCCACTCCATTCTGCTGTGGTGTATAGCTGGTTGTGAGCTCTTTCTTTATACCATGTTTCCTACAAAAATTTACAAAAGAATTGGAGGTATACTCCCCTCCTCTATCTGATCTTAGGACCTTGATATAGTGTCCACATTCTCTTTCAACCTAGGCTTTAAATTTTACAAATTTATCAAATGCTTTAGATTTATTCTTCAAGAAATACACCCATGTCCTATGGCTGAAATCATCAATAAATTTCATGAAATAAGTACTCCCTCCAATGGAAGTAACTTGCATAAGACCGACTAGGTCAGTATGCACTAACTCTAATGATATGTAGCCCTCCCAGAATTTCTAGAATTAAAGGGAAGCCTATGTTGCTTACCCAAAATGAAAGCCTCACATTTGTATTTTTTACGTCCTCTTAAAATAAAAACTGCAATCAACTTAAGACAGAGAGCCAAGCTAAAGTATTCAACAATAAACTTCTCAGAAAAAACAATGAATAGATGAAGAGTAATGGATTCAAGTATGTTTGCTTGTTTTTCTATTCAACTTTGATTAAAAAATTACAAAATCTAGGAGCATTTAGCTTCAACCAAAAAACCCTAAAATAACCCTAAATTGATAAAACTTTAAACTTCAATGAACTTTAAACTTGCAACTAATGATTGCATACAATGGTGCCTAGAGCAATCACTGCTTCAACAGGACAAAACTAACAATAGCAAACTTATAGAGTGAACAAGGGAAACACTTGCCAACTGGATCTATTGATCTCTTTCCTTTTTCTTTGCTCTACTCTGCAATTTCTATCTTCTCTGCTCTGTTGAACTGATGCTCTCTCTCTAAATCTGGTCGAATGAATCTGAGACATTCCTTTTGTCATATATTTCCCCCTCTTTTCAGATTTCAAAATCTCACCCATCGTAGTTATTATTCTATCTGTTCTGGAGTCTGTCAGGTGGTAGGTGGGTGTTTGGCTCCAAGGGCAAGATAACCACCACTTTAAATTCCAACAAGCCTAAACTTGATAGCCCTCCTAGCTCAGACTCTGTTAGTAGTGGCAAACACAAGCCCTCCAAAAAAGGTAGAAAAGTAAATTTTGTCAAGAGAAATACATTATAGAGGAGGATGAGGATATGACTAGCGAGAGAAAGGAGAAGAAAGTATTCATTTAAGCCCTATTCCTTCCCATGTCATAGACACTCAAAATAGTGACACTCCAGACAAACACAGGGTCAAAAAAGGTGAGACTCTCACCTCCCCCGATCGTCACTAGGGAAATGGAAAGTATACCATCAATAAAGACCTCTCCAGGGACCTTTGTAGATGAAAATCAAAAAAATGTGGATGGGTTGGTGGACATTAACAGGAGCTACAAGAAGCTTGAGGAGATACAAGAGATTCTTAACAAGAGATTTAATAATGTTACCAAACTCTTCACCACTTGCATATAGAGAAAGAAGACCTCACTTTTGCGGTGGGGGTCAACACCACAGGCTCCCTTTACAAGTTCCTGGTCGATGATTGGCTACAACTTCTGTTGGAAAAGCTAGAAGGGAAAGATAAGAACAAGGAGAGTTAGCTCCTCTCCTAGTTTTAGTTTCAATTTTTTGTTATGTTGGTTATCTTGGCACTCTACCCCTTTAGGCTATGTTCATGGTGCTTTTTTGGACTCTCTTTTATTATGGTTTAGACTCGTCATCACTCTGATGTGGGGATTTTTGAAATTAAGAAGAGAGTTATGTTAAAATGTGTTATATCTTATTTGTAGTTGTTCTATAACATTTTGTTTCACTAGGTCAGAACCCATTTTTCTATGCTTTTAATTTCAAAAACATCATGATGTAGGTTATTTGGTTCTAATAGTTCGATAAATAAAATAATAATATCTTTCATATCATTATTATCTTTTATTAATTAAAAACTATCATATACTTTATATCAAAAATATTAAAAAGTATAGTATGTTCTTGTAGAGAATTGTGTTTTATGGGTGAAAAATAATAAGAAAGTGTGTTAAGATATTTAAAACTCCTATAAAAGGTGAAGAATGAATTTTGTATGGAATAAGAGAAATAAATAGTTCATTTTTTCTAAAGTAGAAAATATACAAAATTAGAGGAATTATGTTTTAAATTTTTTTTAAAAAAATTGTAAAAGATTTTCTTTTTCTTATATCTTAAATGTGAAGAGGTAAGGAAATTGACTAATTTATGTATTAGTGATTTTTTTTGTATTAATTTACAAATACTTGTATAATAATGAGAACTTAAAGTCATTTTTTCCTTAGTAAATATTGTGCTTAATATTGATGCAAATCTAGATGAGTCTCTAAAGAATCATATGAAACAATGGATGGATAAAATGTAATAGAGATGCATTAGAGAATGGATAAAATGTAATAGAGACACATTAGAGGTTTAAGACATTAGAATTTGGAATGAATTTATTATAATGAATTGAATCCTTTTTGAAAGATGGTGCTTTGGAGGCGAAGTTTATTTAAATTTTTTAATTTCTTATACTAGCATTGTTAACAAATTGGTTTTTTATGGTAATTAATTTTTAAGGATATAATGAAATTTGGTGTAAATAAAATATGAGTATTATCTTAGGTAGATTAGGGCTTAGGGGATATTGGTAATTGTATCTTTATAGTGCTCATGAGACAAC